>SJYX01007032.1:0-26539 GCA_006410675.1 Oreotragus oreotragus | reverse complement strand
AAGGAAAGTTATGACCAACCTAGATAGCATATTCAAAAGCAGAGACATTACTCTGCCAACAAAGGTCCATCTAGTCAAGGCTATGGTTTTTCCAGTGGTCATGTATGGATGTGAGAGTTGGACTGTAAAGAAAGCTGAGTGCCGAAGAATTGATCCTTTTGAACTATGGTGTTGGAGAAGACTTTTGAGAGTCCCTTGGACTGCAAGGAGATCCAACCAGTCCATCCTAAGGGAGATCAGCCCTGGGTGTTCATTGGAAGGACTGTGATGCTGAAGCTGAAACTCCAATACTTTGGCCACCTGATACAAAGAGCTGACTCATCGGCAAAGACCCCGATGCAGGGAAAGATTGAGGGCAGGAGGAGAAGGGGACAAAAGAGGAGAAGATGGTTGTATGGCATCACCAATTCGATGGATATGGGTTTGGGTGAACTCTGGGAGTTGGGGATGGACAGGGAGGCCTGGCATACTGCAGTTCATGGAGTCGCAAAGAGTCGGACACGACAGAGTGACTGAACTGAACTGAAGAGGACAATAAACCATTACTTTTGGGATCATCACTATCCTCACACCTCCACACCACCAATCCAATAGAAATCTCAAGTTACATCTCAACACAAATCTACGGGTTAACCTCTGCCAGTATAAAGTGTAAAATAGTCTACTCAGGCAACAGGAAATCAAACGTGCAAGCCCAGCAATACCTTAGAAAAATGCCACTGATTTCTTTTACATATTTCTAAGTTTTATTTATTTTTCTAATATAAATTTATTTATTTTAAATATAAATTTATTTATTTTAATTGGACACTAATTACTTTACCATATCGTATTGGTTTTGCCATACATCACCATGAATCTGCCATGGGTATACAGATGTTCCTCTTTTACATATTTTTAAGTTTTAGATAATTTTTCTGATACTACGTGTAGGGCTGACATAAGAATTACACATGTTAATACAGGCCAAAAACACGCTCTAGCACAGAATAATCATTACCAATCATTATCATCATCACAGCTGTACTTTTGGACTTTTGTTCATTTTTTTAAAAATAGTAGTAGCAGCAGCATACTTGCTCAGCTGTGTCCGACTCGTTGCGACCCTGTGGCCTGGAGCCTGCCAGGCTCCTCTTCCGTGGGATTCTCCAGGCAAGAATACTGGAGTGGGTTTACTTATAAAAAGAATAGTGACAAAGTGAATGACAGAAGAAAGGTTTTCTAACGAAACCATATCCTGCACTGCAGGCAGATTGTTTACCGTCAAAGCCGCCAATAAAGCCCTATGGTTTATTGGAAGCTGAGAAAAAAAGTCATCACAGACCCAAGTCTTAGAAATAAGAGAGGGTATTAAAGCATTTTTATGTGCTATTTCACTCTGTTTGTATTCAGGACACTGTTGACTTGGGGGGTGGTGATCAACAACTTCAAGTGACAAAATTTAAAAGGTCTTGAACATTTGGACCAAGATTGAGGCAAACCAGGCAGTGCGAGGCAGGATTCTAAGAGCTTTTTAGAACGCATATTATCAGCAGCAAAGGCAATGAATTTGAAAGCAGCTCAATGGGGGATAATGAATAAGTTTCTCCTATTAGAAAGGGTAAATGGGAATTAATTTTACAATGCCCATAATTACTCTTTTAAGACATAAAATGTTACTTTAACTTGCTGCATTTAACATGTCACTACTATTATGTTGCTTTAATAACTTTACAGCATATTTTAACAGTTTTCATGGTTTCACCTGCCACCTCAATTTTCCCAACTCTGCTTTCCTATAAAGGCTTAGGTTCCTTAAGAGTCACAAATTCTTACATCACAATGATTTCAAGAATCATCATGGTTTAGCAAATCTCATTTGTACTTCAGGGTCTGTGCAAGAGATCATAGCCTCAAGAACTCTATTTTCCAATTTCAATTTAAACATTAATTGCAAAAAATAATCTTCACAGAGGGTTGGCTAAAGGTTGTGCTGTGTTGTGCTTATTTGTGTCTGACTGTGACCCCATGGACTGCAGCCTGCCAGGCTCCTCTGTTCATGGGATTCTCCAGGCAAGAATACTGGAGTGGGTTGCCAAGCCCTCCTCCATGGAATCTTCCCAAACCAGGGGTCAAACTCAGGTCTCCTGCATTGCAGGCAGATTCTTTATGTCTGAGCCACCAGAGAAGACCAAGAATACTGGGGTGGGTAACCTATCCCTTCTCCAGGGCATCTTTCCGACCCAGGAAATTGAAGCGGGGTCTCTGCCTTGTAGGCAGAGTCTTTACCAGCTGAGGTATCAGGGAAGATCAGCTAAAGGTTAGGAAAGCTCTTTACTCCAATTGCTCTGATGTTAGCAAAACAGACTCCTAAGAATCTGATCAGAGTTTGTGAACTTCTCCCTAGGAAAAGTCCATGTAAGTCCATCCACACAACATTTTGTATATGATTCCAGGAGGGTTACTCAGTCACTGAAATCCCTCAGTGGGTTAGTTGAGCTTATGTTAAGAACTACTCTTTTAGTTCTGTTTGCTTAATCTTTTATTATAGAAAATTTCAAACACTCACAAGAGTAGAAAAGAATAGACAGAATAGTTTAATGAACCTCTTTGCTCATGTCACTCAACACCACCAGCTATTCCTCCCAGGCCAGTTCTGTGTTTCTTCTCTCTTAGTCTGTCTTTAAATCAAGCTAGACCATCAGATAACCATATATTTGAGATATATTATTTGCCCTTTCACTGCTTTCACAATACAGCCACTAGGCATGATTATAACTTAGGAAAATCTTGATGAAAAAGTAAAATGACGTCTAGAAAAAATTTGCTTTTGTACTTCTTACAAATTCTTGTTGTGGAAGTTACCCATACCTTACCACTCTACCCCTCCCCAGAGCTCAATACTAGGACAATCTGCATTTTTCTTAAACTACATCTTTGGGATTATTTTATCAGTACTAAAACATACAATTATTTTATCAATACTAGAAAAATACAATTATTTTATCAATACTAAAAAAAATACAATTACTTTATCAATACTATGAACAATACTAAGTTCTTTGGTGGATATTTTAAATGTTGGTTGCGATTGTAAGTGACACTTCCTTTTTATTATATTAAAATTCATATCTGACATAAAGGTTGATTTTTTTGTGTGATTATCATGCATTCTGCCATTTCATTGAACTTTAAAATGAATTCCTGGAATTTCTATGTCAAGTCTTTTGAGTTGTCTATGTATAAAAATGTACAATAAGTGTGTGATAATGTCATCCAAAAATAATAATGTTGAGACTTCCTTTCTAATTATTAGTCTAGTTTCATGTCTTATTACATTGACCTGAAATTCTAGAATATTATTAAGTAATTTTGATAAAGGATCATCTATTTTTTATTTTAGAGGGAATGTTTTTGAGTTTCACTTAAACAGGCTCTACTTCATTGATTTCATATTAATATGCTTTGTCACATTTTTTAAAATGTGCCTTTCATTTTCACTTTACAAAGATTTTGCTTTACTTTATTTAAATGGTAAAAATGAGGAGGTTCTCTCAAATACTTATTTGACCTACTTTGAGATAAACATATTTCATTCTTAATTATTCTTGTTTTTTCAGAAAGCTTCCTCACACTGGATTTAACTCTCAATGTATTCCTGGAATAAATCCCATTATATATGGTAGGTTATTACTGTACAAGCTACTAAATTCTATTTGATCTTTTGTTTATAATTTTTTGTATATATGTGTATGTATATGAGATTCATCTATAGAATCTTATCTGTATCTATTTGATATTGGGGTTGTGCTTATCTTACAAAAATAAAGTAATGTTTAATCTTTTTCTCTATTCCAAATTCCTTTCTAGAGTATAGGAATTAACTGATCCTTAAAAGCAGTAAGCAGTACACCAATAAATCAATTCAAGCTTAAAGTCTTAGGAAAAATATGATAGCTTTCCCAATTTATTCCATATTCATGTTTAGCAAAATTTTTAAAAAATCTCAATAAGTGGTTTTACTTTCTAACTTATTTTGGTTTTTGTTAAAATGTAAAGACGTAAACTATGCCCTTAAAATGGGTGAATTTTATAGTATAAAATTATACTTCAATTTAAAAAGTGAATTGGGGTGGGGGAGGAGGAGCATAGAAGGAGAAATCAGAACTCTTTTGGATTTCCTAATGCTTAAAAATATTTAAGCCTTTACACTTAAATGCAGTTTGTTGGTGTTCAATGATAGTTTATTTTTCTTCTGTGGCTACAAGAAGAGACAACTTGGAAGGTTGTTGTTTAAAATAGTTATAATAAATGTTTTCATAAGAATCCAATGCTATATTGTGCTATGATAATGAAAGCAACATAGAGACTGAGATATATGGGTAGCCAAACTTCCACAGTCACTTGTTAATTATTGTAGCATGGAAAAAGTTCTAAATTCGGTGCCAATTCCTGGAGCTAATCCTTTGGAGTCTCTGCTATGGTATATTATATTAAAATCTACGGTACATGGTAAGTATTCAGTGTTGTAGAGTCTATTCATTTATTCACATAATTCTGGTATTATACTAAGGAAGGTATTTTCAAAATACTCAGAAGGCTATCGAAGGAAACAGAAAAACCAATTGATCTCTTTGGTAAAGAGAGAAAAGAAAAGAGTACCATCCTAACTTATTCTCTTCACCGCTGATGCCAAATCTGGAAAAAGAGAGTTGATGACCAGATTGGACAGACAGCAGAATCCTGAGTAAAAGTAATTACATTAGCTATGTGCCTGGTGCAGGATTTCTTATCCAGTCCCTGCTCAGTCTAATAGAATCCAGGCCTCAGCCACAATTTAAAGGGTCTAATAGAATCCAGGCCCCAGCCACGATTTAAAGTGTCCCTGGAGAGAGTTAACAGAACATGTGGAAGACCTTTGGAGCCTTTTGAGGACTGGTCAGAAATGACCATCAGCACCACCCAGTCACGGAGGAACTCCTGCTGCCAGTCAAGTCTGGTACCTGAATCATTATAGAAAGCATATCCTTAGAGTTATATTTTATGACTTAGTTATCATCAAGCAAGGCCCCCTAGTTCACTGCAGAGTCTTTTTATGCCTTAGTGCAGATTTGGCTTCTTGCTGTTGTTCAGTCACCTCGTCACGCCCAACTCTTTGCAACCCCATGGCCTGCAGCACACCAGGCTTCCCCACCCTTAACCATCTCGTGGAGCTTGCCCAAGCTCGTATCCATTGCATCGGTGATACCATCCAACTGTCTCATCCTCTGCCACCCTCTTCTCCTTCTGCCTTCAATCTTTCCCAGCATCAGTGTCTTTTCCAACAGATTCACCTAGATTTGAGAATGACATGAATTGAGATAAAAATTATTGGCTCAAGGCTATGGGCAAGCAGGGCCCAACAGAGATCTGTCTCCACAGGTAGCAGGAACGAGAATCACTGGGAAAAGGAACACAAGAGAGGGTGAGTAGAAGAGGAGCGTCTGGTAGAAATGGGAAAAACTATAGAACAACGATCTTTACAACTCAGCACACCTTCAGCTCATCACAGGACACAATTCAGCACACCTTCAGCTCATCACAGGGCACAACTCAGCACACCTTCAGCTCATCGCAGGACACAACTCAGCACACCTTCAGCTCATCGCAGGACACAACTCAGCACACCTTCAGCTCATCGCAGGACACAACTCAGCACACCTTCAGCTCATCGCAGGACACAACTCAGCACACCTTCAGCTCATCGCAGGACACAACTCAGCACACCTTCAGCTCATCGCAGGACACAACTCAGCACACCTTCAGCTCATCGCAGGACACAACTCAGCACACCTTCAGCTCATCGCAGGACACAACTCAGCACACCTTCAGCTCATCGCAGGACACAACTCAGCACACCTTCAGCTCATCGCAGGACACAACTCAGCACACCTTCAGCTCATCGCAGGACACAACTCAGCACACCTTCAGCTCATCGCAGGACACAACTCAGCACACCTTCAGCTCATCGCAGGACACAACTCAGCACACCTTCAGCTCATCGCAGGACACAACTCAGCACACCTTCAGCTCATCGCAGGACACAACTCAGCACACCTTCAGCTCATCGCAGGACACAACTCAGCACACCTTCAGCTCATCGCAGGACACAACTCAGCACACCTTCAGCTCATCGCAGGACACAACTCAGCACACCTTCAGCTCATCGCAGGACACAACTCAGCACACCTTCAGCTCATCGCAGGACACAACTCAGCACACCTTCAGCTCATCGCAGGACACAACTCAGCACACCTTCAGCTCATCGCAGGACACAACTCAGCACACCTTCAGCTCATCGCAGGACACAACTCAGCACACCTTCAGCTCATCGCAGGACACAACTCAGCACACCTTCAGCTCATCGCAGGACACAACTCAGCACACCTTCAGCTCATCGCAGGACACAACTCAGCACACCTTCAGCTCATCGCAGGACACAACTCAGCACACCTTCAGCTCATCGCAGGACACAACTCAGCACACCTTCAGCTCATCGCAGGACACAACTCAGCACACCTTCAGCTCATCGCAGGACACAACTCAGCACACCTTCAGCTCATCGCAGGACACAACTCAGCACACCTTCAGCTCATCGCAGGACACAACTCAGTACACCTTCAGCTCATCGCAGGACACAATCCCTGGGTTTGAGACTGAACGATCAATATCCATATTTTACTATAAAGCCTACGGCCAACTTTCTGTTTATAGAGTTTTGGTCTCCAAATTAGCGGAGACTAGTACCTAACAAAGCATTATATGTTCTCAGAAGGCCAGCTACATTAACAAGGATCCCAGTGTCTCAGAGTATCACATGGATATTTCCCAACACTCCTTTCAGTGCTACACACTCAGTGGGGCTCTGGCATAATCTCAGAGCTCTCCATTGGTTTGCTCAGTCATGTAGACTGTGCATGTACGTGGATCACTCTGGCGTGTAGGGAACATATTTCTTCAGGAATCCATTAGAAAAACCTCAGAATCCCAGCCCTCCCCATGAGCTGTCCAGGGTTTAAAATACAAGAGTGTGCCCCTTTACCTGAGGCCAAATCTACATGTGCTCCACATTCCGCACCTCAACTGGGCCTCAACTAGTATCTCAATTGGTGAGAATCCCCTTCCTCCTCTCTCCTATGTCTTCAACCTCTGCCTCTTCACTCTGTCTTTTCTCATTAAAAACAAAAAAGAACATCAACCAATTTCCTCCCCATCTAGTTCCCTCTTTCATAACCAAACTTCTCAAAACGGTGCCCACTCTCATCACATCCATGGCTTCATCTGCTGTATGACCCTCCACCTGCTCTGCTGTGGCTGCTGTCTCACTACTCCTCCAAAGAGAGAAGCTCACTGGAGCTCAGCAATGTTGCTAAACCCCAATGTCAGTTTTAGATTGCATTTTACAAGTCCTGTCAGCTGCGGTCCGTCTCTCAGCCTCATTCTCCACGAGCCTGTCCTCACTCTCCACATCCTAATCACAGAGGCTGCCTTCAGTTTTTCCAAATCTAGACTTCATACATGCTGTCCTCTCTTGTGGCTCAACTGGTAAAGAATCCACCTGCAAAGCGGGAGACCTGGGTTTGATCCCTGGGTTGGGAAGCTCCCCTGGAGAAGGGAAAGGCTACTCATGCCAGTATTATGGCCTAGAGAATCCATGGACTGTATAGTCCATGGGGTCGCAAAGAGTTGGACACAGCTGAGCAAGATTCACTTTCACATCCTCCTTGAACTAAGTCCCCTAATCAAGGGGCTTCTCATTAACTTATGATGTTTCTTATGTAACTGTTTTATTCATCCCACAACCCAGAGACATAGCATACCAGATGCATTCAATATATATTTGCTGAACAAATATTTTAAGTTACAGCTCTTTTAGCAGGAGCCTTTGGGGCTTTCCTGGTGGCTCAGTGATAAAGAACCACCTGCCACAGCAGGGGATATGGGGTCGATCCCTGGGTCAGGAAGACTCCTTGGAGAAAAAAATGGCCACTTCAGTATTCTTGCCTGGAAAATTCCATGGACAGAGAAGCCTGGTGGTCTATAGTATGTGGGGTTGCAAAAGTCAGATATGACTTACAGAGGCTAAACAACAGTACCAGCAGAAGCTGTTATTCTAGCAGTCTTTCTTTAAGCACCTTCATTGTTCACAACTCTCCAGTTTCTGCAAACCTACCACTGTTATCACTCATGAAATCTGAGAAAAACTAGTCTTTGAGAGTCAAAAAGAGAATAGTGGTTATACATGGAAGCATAAAGTCAAAATCCCTGAAAAGATGCTCAACATCACTCATTTTCAGAGAAATGCAAATCAAAACCACAATGAGGTACCATTTCAAACCAGTCAGAATGGCTACAATCCAAAAGTCTATAAGCAATAAATGCTGGAGAGGGTGTGGAGAAAAGGGAACCCTCTTACACTGTTGGTGGGAATGCAAACTAGTACAGCCACTATGGAGAACAGTGTGGAGATTCCTTAAGAAATTGCAAATAGAACTGCCTTATGATCCAGCAATCCCACTGCTGGGCATACACACCGAGGAAACCAGAATTAAAAGAGACACATGTACCCCAATGTTCATCACTGCACTTTTTATAATAGCCAGGACATGGAAACAACCTAGATGTCCATCAGCAGATGAACGGATAGGAAAGCTGTGGTACATATACACAATGGAGTATTACTCAGCCATTAAAAAGAATACATTTGAATCAGTTCTAATGAGGTGGATGAAACTGGAGCCAATTATACAGAGTGAAGTAAGCCAGAAAGAAAAACACCAATACAGTATACTAACACATACATATGGAATTTAGAAAGATGGTAATGATAACCCTGTATGCGAGACAGCAAAAGAGACACAGATGTATAGAACAGACTTTTGGACTCTGTGGGAGAGGGAGAGGATGGGATGATTTGGGAGAATGGCATTGAAACATGTATACTATCATGTAAGAAATGAATCGCCAGTCTTTGTTCGATAAGGGATACAGGATGCTTGGAGCTGGTGCATGGGGATGATCTAGAGAGATGATATGGGGTGGGAGGTGGGAGGGAGGTTCAGGATTGGGAACTCATGTACACCCGTGGTGGATTCATGTCAATATATGGCAAAACCAATACAGTATTGTAAAGCAAAATAAAGTAAAAATAAAAATTAAAAAAAAAATCCCTAGCGACTATCTAGAAATACAACCTTCACCCCACACAAACGTGACTGATCAGCTGTGGGGAATACTGAAGTCTGGAAAGGTTAACTGGATTCTATAATGTCTAGTAGATACTGGGTGGCAGAGTTCAAGACAGATGGTCCACTGGGGCTGAATACCAGCACAGACATTGCATATGCAGTTGCTTTATGTTCCCTTTGACTACTTTGATTAAAAATTTGATCAAACTTCAATTCTGTATGGAAATTGAATCCCAAGTGTGGAATCTGCCAGGTGTCATCCATGAAACAAGATCCAGACAAGAGATCTAAATCTGGCTTTTTGGTATCATTTGTTGTAACTTTTTCATCTCAAGGTTTTGCTACTAAGCTGAGCAGCATCAATGAGCTTTCATTCTGCTTTTGTTTCACATTGCTCTCTGAGTGACCTTAGGCATATCACACAGTGTTCCTTCACCCATTCGTTCTTTCACGCATTCACTCACTTAACAGCCCTCTCTTGAGCACTGTGCATTTGCAGGACATTGTGCTGGGTGCTGTGGATGAAGTAATGATGCGTGAGATGTTGTCTAGTCCTCAACAAACTTGGGAAATGAGAGAGGAAAAAGCAACTTGCATGTGTGTGTGCTCACTCACGCAATCATATCTGTCTTTGTGACCCCACGAACTGTAGCCCTTCAGGCTGCCCCGTCCATGGAATTTTCCAGGCAAGAATACTGGAGTGGGTTGCCATTTCCTACTCCAGGGACTCTTCCTGCCCTAGGGACTGAACCCATGTATCTTGCATCTCCTGCATCGGCACGTGGATTCTTTACCACGGCACCACCTGGGAAGCCATTTGCATATGCGTGATCACTCAGTCATGTCCAATTTCTCTGTTCAAGGGATTTTCCAGGCAAGAATACTGGAGTCGGTTGCCATTTCCTCCTCCAGGGGATCTTCCTGACCCAGGGACTGAAACTGAATTTGCTGTATCTCCTGCATTCCAGGCAGATTCTTTACCCACTGTGCCATCAGGGAAACCCACTATTTGCATATATCAGGATGTCAATAAGCATATAACCCAAAGATTTGCCAGGAAAGAGTGAGACAGCAGAGAGAGAAATCCTAAGAAAGAAGGGAAAGCTACTCTGAAATTTCTTCATCCTGGGTGAGTGGTTATTCTCAAAGACTAGGCATGTTGGCACTGAGACCTAAGAGTGATCAGCGAGGTCTTGACTATGATGTAGCAGGAAGAGCAGGAGACAGAGGGGCCTTCAGGGCTACTGCACACTTATTTTGCATCCTCTAGGCCAGTCAGCCTCATTCAGCTTCAGTGTCTTCTCCCATCACACACGGTTAACAGTACTGTAACCTATTTTACAAGTTTGCTGCAATTTATGTAAAGTGGTCTTTAAATTCTAATGACCACATAGATGTATTATTTCACTGCATACCCTGCTTTCCCATAGGATATTGTTAGAACCAGATTCCGATAGTCTGCTAACTACAAGTCAGGGACCACTCTTACAAGATTTTTAGGCTGAGATTCAGGAGAGTATAATTAGTTTTTTACTATCTATGAGGCCCTATATAAGGCACTAGCATCTATGAGCCTCTGTCTTCATGTCTATAAAATAATGTTTTAGATGCCTTAAAATGGTATTTAACTGTTAAATATTAAGGAACAGAAAAAAAACTTGTCTCCCCTTCAAATGAGAAATAATTTAATTCTAGATCTACTCATTTTCCCTACAATGCCAATATCCAGAGATAGCACTATTCACATTTTGATGGCCAATGGCCATCCTTTCACGACTCTCTTTATGTCTATAAAGCCCCTGTACATTCACACAACCCTCTACACACACACACACACACACACAATATATCACATGAATGGACTTTAACTATATATGGCTTTTAAAAAACATGGTCACCTTCTCTACAAATTGACCCCCTCCCCAACGTACTTTCAACAGTCAACTCAAGTTGTGTCTCCTCTCTTGAGCTCCTCCTAAACACTGCCTCTACAAGGCAGAATTTCTCCTTAGCCTGAGACTATGTTGATGCCACCATCATGGTACCCAATGCTTTATGGCACTTCCTTCCTTTCAAGCTGTTTTATCCCTACTTCATATCCCTGGCACTTAACATAGCACCTGATACACTGTAGGTAATAAATAATCACGGAATGAATGAGGGAATAAATAGATGAATGAACAAATGAGTGAGTAAACTGTTACCCAGGATATACAGGAATTTTTTATTATTCCTTTATAAATTAGAAGGCAAGTCATAAAATTATTTTTATTATCTATGTCCCAATTATATAGAGAGATTTCACTAAGCATATATAATTTTAAATTATCTATATTGTCAAATATATATAATTGGGAAACCTTAATAATATATTTTGTTGTTGTTTAGTTACTAAGTTGTGTCTCTTTTGCAACTCCATGGACTATAGGCTTCTCTGTCCATGGAATTTCCCAGCAAGAATACTGGTGTGAGTTTCCATTTCCTTCTCCAGGAGATATTCCCAACCCTGAAATTGAACCCTCATCTCCTGCATTGGCAGACGAATTCTTTACCACCGAGCCACCAGGGACGTCCTCAATAATACATTAACTGAGAATAATTCATTATGATTCTAAATCTTGTCAAGGAAAATATTGAATCAAAGTCATTGGAGATCACTGTAACAACCTAGAGGGGTGTGATGGGGAGGGAGCTGGGAGGAAGTTTAAAGAGGGAAGGGACATAGGTATACCTATGGCTGATTTATACTGATGTTGGGCAGAAATCAACACAACACTGTAAAGCAATTACCCTTCAATTAAAAATAAAAAAATTTTTAAATCATTGGAGATTTCATGTGTTAAGTCTGAACAGAGGTTGTCCTAGTGATATTATAACATTTAATGATGATACTCTCACTATTCATTCCTCTCCAGGACAAAATGTGCCAGCCCAGATTGGCAGGAGGCTTTGTAATAGAAAATAGATGTGCAACGCTTCTAAATATTAACATACATGGAATCACTATGAATCATCTGAAAATGCAGAGTTTAATTGAATCGATCTGGGATAGGGTCTGAGGTTCTGCGTTTCTAACATGCACCCTGGGGTTATCCATTTTTCCGGTCTATGAACTACCTTTTGAGAAGCAAGGCAATAAAAAATAAGACAACAACATTGCTGTCAACTTCATTTCCAAAGAAAATATCCTGAGTTTTAAATCACTATGAACTTAACCACTGCCAATTGAGACCACAGTTACTGGACTTAACGAAAAGGAAGAATAAAGGCATGTTTTGGCAATTAGTGTAACAAATGACCTTGAAATAACTGAACTCGTATACTTATTACTAGCTCACTCACCTACTTTATTTCTTGAGTGATTTCTATGGAGGCCTAATTTAAAACCAGAAAATCCTCATAATTTAATTTTAAAGTGTCATCTTTGCTACCAAACAAAACATTCTACCCAGACAAGTATATTTCCAAGACATCAAATTTAATAAAAGGTAAATAAAAGAAAATATTGTTCTATTTACATGCAGTACAAATTCCAGAGACAATAAGCTCAACATTGGCAGTCCAGCTCAGCAGAACATATAGATGAACCATCTCAAAGGAAAAATCTTGCCTATCTAAAGTGAAAGCAAACATTACCTAAAAGGATTGCATTGAATCCATAAATCAATATGGGGAGAACCAAGTTCTGAATAGTATTGAGTCTTCTAATTCATAGACATGATATATTTCTATTTATTTGAGTCTTCTTTAATTTCTTTAATGTCAATGTTTTATAGTTTTCACTGTACCAGTCTTATACATATTTTATAAAACTTATTCCTAAGCATTTCCTGTTTTTAAATGCTATTGTAAATGACTTTTTAAATTTTAGTATCTAATTGTTATTGTTAATACATTAAAGATACAATTGAATTTTATATGTTGACCTTGTATTCTAGGACCTTGCCAAACTTATCAACCCTTCTAGTTTCTTAATAGATTCTAATTGAATTTCTCTCTATATAAACATGCCATCTGTGAATTAAAACCATTTTAATTATTCCTTTCCCATCTGTATTACTTTACTTTTCCCTACCTATATAGGCTAGAACTCCCAGTACAAAGATGAGCAGATGTCATCTTGAGTGTGGGCATGCTTATTTCTGGTCCTATGGGGAAAGCATTCAGTCTTTCACCATTAAAGATGATATGAGTGACGTCTTTTTAATAACTGCCCTTTATAAGAAAGTTCCTGTTTTNCAGGACACAATCCCTGGGTTTGAGACTGAACGATCAATATCCATATTTTACTATAAAGCCTACGGCCAACTTTCTGTTTATAGAGTTTTGGTCTCCAAATTAGCGGAGACTAGTACCTAACAAAGCATTATATGTTCTCAGAAGGCCAGCTACATTAACAAGGATCCCAGTGTCTCAGAGTATCACATGGATATTTCCCAACACTCCTTTCAGTGCTACANACTTTCTGTTTATAGAGTTTTGGTCTCCAAATTAGCGGAGACTAGTACCTAACAAAGCATTATATGTTCTCAGAAGGCCAGCTACATTAACAAGGATCCCAGTGTCTCAGAGTATCACATGGATATTTCCCAACACTCCTTTCAGTGCTACACACTCAGTGGGGCTCTGGCATAATCTCAGAGCTCTCCATTGGTTTGCTCAGTCATGTAGACTGTGCATGTACGTGGATCACTCTGGCGTGTAGGGAACATATTTCTTCAGGAATCCATTAGAAAAACCTCAGAATCCCAGCCCTCCCCATGAGCTGTCCAGGGTTTAAAATACAAGAGTGTGCCCCTTTACCTGAGGCCAAATCTACATGTGCTCCACATTCCGCACCTCAACTGGGCCTCAACTAGTATCTCAATTGGTGAGAATCCCCTTCCTCCTCTCTCCTATGTCTTCAACCTCTGCCTCTTCACTCTGTCTTTTCTCATTAAAAACAAAAAAGAACATCAACCAATTTCCTCCCCATCTAGTTCCCTCTTTCATAACCAAACTTCTCAAAACGGTGCCCACTCTCATCACATCCATGGCTTCATCTGCTGTATGACCCTCCACCTGCTCTGCTGTGGCTGCTGTCTCACTACTCCTCCAAAGAGAGAAGTTCACTGGAGCTCAGCAATGTTGCTAAACCCCAATGTCAGTTTTAGATTGCATTTTACAAGTCCTGTCAGCTGCGGTCCGTCTCTCAGCCTCATTCTCCACGAGCCTGTCCTCACTCTCCACATCCTAATCACAGAGGCTGCCTTCAGTTTTTCCAAATCTAGACTTCATACATGCTGTCCTCTCTTGTGGCTCAACTGGTAAAGAATCCACCTGCAAAGCGGGAGACCTGGGTTTGATCCCTGGGTTGGGAAGCTCCCCTGGAGAAGGGAAAGGCTACTCATGCCAGTATTATGGCCTAGAGAATCCATGGACTGTATAGTCCATGGGGTCGCAAAGAGTTGGACACAGCTGAGCAAGATTCACTTTCACATCCTCCTTGAACTAAGTCCCCTAATCAAGGGGCTTCTCATTAACTTATGATGTTTCTTATGTAACTGTCTTATTCATCCCACAACCCAGAGACATAGCACACCAGATGCATTCAATATATATTTGCTGAACAAATATTTTAAGTTACAGCTCTTTTAGCAGGAGCCTTTGGGGCTTTCCTGGTGGCTCAGTGATAAAGAACCACCTGCCACAGCAGGGGATATGGGGTCGATCCCTGGGTCAGGAAGACTCCTTGGAGAAAAAAATGGCCACTTCAGTATTCTTGCCTGGAAAATTCCATGGACAGAGAAGCCTGGTGGTCTATAGTATGTGGGGTTGCAAAAGTCAGATATGACTTACAGAGGCTAAACAACAGTACCAGCAGAAGCTGTTATTCTAGCAGTCTTTCTTTAAGCACCTTCATTGTTCACAACTCTCCAGTTTCTGCAAACCTACCACTGTTATCACTCATGAAATCTGAGAAAAACTAGTCTTTGAGAGTCAAAAAGAGAATAGTGGTTATACATGGAAGCATAAAGTCAAAATCCCTGAAAAGATGCTCAACATCACTCATTTTCAGAGAAATGCAAATCAAAACCACAATGAGGTACCATTTCAAACCAGTCAGAATGGCTACAATCCAAAAGTCTATAAGCAATAAATGCTGGAGAGGGTGTGGAGAAAAGGGAACCCTCTTACACTGTTGGTGGGAATGCAAACTAGTACAGCCACTATGGAGAACAGTGTGGAGATTCCTTAAAAAATTGCAAATAGATCTGCCTTATGATCCAGCAATCCCACTGCTGGGCATACACACCGAGGAAACCAGAATTAAAAGAGACACATGTACCCCAATGTTCATCACTGCACTTTTTATAATAGCCAGGACATGGAAACAACCTAGATGTCCATCAGCAGATGAACGGATAGGAAAGCTGTGGTACATATACACAATGGAGTATTACTCAGCCATTAAAAAGAATACATTTGAATCAGTTCTAATTATAATAGCCAGGACATGGAAACAACCTAGATGTCCATCAGCAGATGAACGGATAGGAAAGCTGTGGTACATATACACAATGGAGTATTACTCAGCCATTAAAAAGAATACATTTGAATCAGTTCTAATGAGGTGGATGAAACTGGAGCCAATTATACAGAGTGAAGTAAGCCAGAAAGAAAAACACCAATACAGTATACTAACACATACATATGGAATTTAGAAAGATGGTAATGATAACCCTGTATGCGAGACAGCAAAAGAGACACAGATGTATAGAACAGACTTTTGGACTCTGTGGGAGAGGGAGAGGATGGGATGATTTGGGAGAATGGCATTGAAACATGTATACTATCATGTAAGAAATGAATCGCCAGTCTTTGTTCGATAAGGGATACAGGATGCTTGGAGCTGGTGCATGGGGATGATCTAGAGAGATGATATGGGGTGGGAGGTGGGAGGGAGGTTCAGGATTGGGAACTCATGTACACCCGTGGTGGATTCATGTCAATATATGGCAAAACCAATACAGTATTGTAAAGCAAAATAAAGTAAAAATAAAAATTAAAAAAAAAATCCCTAGCGACTATCTAGAAATACAACCTTCACCCCACACAAACGTGACTGATCAGCTGTGGGGAATACTGAAGTCTGGAAAGGTTAACTGGATTCTATAATGTCTAGTAGATACTGGGTGGCAGAGTTCAAGACAGATGGTCCACTGGGGCTGAATACCAGCACAGACATTGCATATGCAGTTGCTTTATGTTCCCTTTGACTACTTTGATTAAAAATTTGATCAAACTTCAATTCTGTATGGAAATTGAATCCCAAGTGTGGAATCTGCCAGGTGTCATCCATGAAACAAGATCCAGACAAGAGATCTAAATCTGGCTTTTTGGTATCATTTGTTGTAACTTTTTCATCTCAAGGTTTTGCTACTAAGCTGAGCAGCATCAATGAGCTTTCATTCTGCTTTTGTTTCACATTGCTCTCTGAGTGACCTTAGGCATATCACACAGTGTTCCTTCACCCATTCGTTCTTTCACGCATTCACTCACTTAACAGCCCTCTCTTGAGCACTGTGCATTTGCAGGACATTGTGCTGGGTGCTGTGGATGAAGTAATGATGCGTGAGATGTTGTCTAGTCCTCAACAAACTTGGGAAATGAGAGAGGAAAAAGCAACTTGCATGTGTGTGTGCTCACTCACGCAATCATATCTGTCTTTGTGACCCCACGAACTGTAGCCCTTCAGGCTGCCCCATCCATGGAATTTTCCAGGCAAGAATACTGGAGTGGGTTGCCATTTCCTACTCCAGGGACTCTTCCTGCCCTAGGGACTGAACCCATGTATCTTGCATCTCCTGCATCGGCACGTGGATTCTTTACCACGGCACCACCTGGGAAGCCATTTGCATATGCGTGATCACTCAGTCATGTCCAATTTCTCTGTTCAAGGGATTTTCCAGGCAAGAATACTGGAGTCGGTTGCCATTTCCTCCTCCAGGGGATCTTCCTGACCCAGGGATTGAAACTGAATTTGCTGTATCTCCTGCATTCCAGGCAGATTCTTTACCCACTGTGCCATCAGGGAAACCCACTATTTGCATATATCAGGATGTCAATAAGCATATAACCCAAAGATTTGCCAGGAAAGAGTGAGACAGCAGAGAGAGAAATCCTAAGAAAGAAGGGAAAGCTACTCTGAAATTTCTTCATCCTGGGTGAGTGGTTATTCTCAAAGACTAGGCATGTTGGCACTGAGACCTAAGAGTGATCAGCGAGGTCTTGACTATGATGTAGCAGGAAGAGCAGGAGACAGAGGGGCCTTCAGGGCTACTGCACACTTATTTTGCATCCTCTAGGCCAGTCAGCCTCATTCAGCTTCAGTGTCTTCTCCCATCACACACGGTTAACAGTACTGTAACCTATTTTACAAGTTTGCTGCAATTTATGTAAAGTGGTCTTTAAATTCTAATGACCACATAGATGTATTATTTCACTGCATACCCTGCTTTCCCATAGGATATTGTTAGAACCAGATTCCAATAGTCTGCTAACTACAAGTCAGGGACCACTCTTATAAGATTTTTAGGCTGAGATTCAGGAGAGTATAATTAGTTTTTTACTATCTATGAGGCCCTATATAAGGCACTAGCATCTATGAGCCTCTGTCTTCATGTCTATAAAATAATGTTTTAGATGCCTTAAAATGGTATTTAACTGTTAAATATTAAGGAACAGAAAAAAAACTTGTCTCCCCTTCAAATGAGAAATAATTTAATTCTAGATCTACTCATTTTCCCTACAATGCCAATATCCAGAGATAGCACTATTCACATTTTGATGGCCAATGGCCATCCTTTCACGACTCTCTTTATGTCTATAAAGCCCCTGTACATTCACACAACCCTCTACACACACACACACACACACACACACAATATATCACATGAATGGACTTTAACTATATATGGCTTTTAAAAAACATGGTCACCTTCTCTACAAATTGACCCCCTCCCCAACGTACTTTCAACAGTCAACTCAAGTTGTGTCTCCTCTCTTGAGCTCCTCCTAAACACTGCCTCTACAAGGCAGAATTTCTCCTTAGCCTGAGACTATGTTGATGCCACCATCATGGTACCCAATGCTTTATGGCACTTCCTTCCTTTCAAGCTGTTTTATCCCTACTTCATATCCCTGGCACTTAACATAGCACCTGATACACTGTAGGTAATAAATAATCACGGAATGAATGAGGGAATAAATAGATGAATGAACAAATGAGTGAGTAAACTGTTACCCAGGATATACAGGAATTTTTTATTATTCCTTTATAAATTAGAAGGCAAGTCATAAAATTATTTTTATTATCTATGTCCCAGTTATATAGAGAGATTTCACTAAGCATATATAATTTTAAATTATCTATATTGTCAAATATATATAATTGGGAAACCTTAATAATATATTTTGTTGTTGTTTAGTTACTAAGTTGTGTCTCTTTTGCAACTCCATGGACTATAGCCTGCCAGGCTTCTCTGTCCATGGAATTTCCCAGCAAGAATACTGGTGTGAGTTTCCATTTCCTTCTCCAGGAGATATTCCCAACCCTGAAATTGAACCCTCATCTCCTGCATTGGCAGACGTTTTCTTTACCACCGAGCCACCAGGGATGTCCTCAATAATACATTAACTGAGAATAATTCATTATGATTCTAAATCTTGTCAAGGAAAATATTGAATCAAAGTCATTGGAGATCACTGTAACAACCTAGCGGGGTGTGATGGGGAGGGAGCTGGGAGGAAGTTTAAAGAGGGAAGGGACATAGGTATACCTATGGCTGATTTATACTGATGTTGGGCAGAAATCAACACAACACTGTAAAGCAATTACCCTTCAATTAAAAATAAAAAAATTTTTAAATCATTGGAGATTTCATGTGTTAAGTCTGAACAGAGGTTGTCCTAGTGATATTATAACATTTAATGATGATACTCTCACTATTCATTCCTCTCCAGGACAAAATGTGCCAGCCCAGATTGGCAGGAGGCTTTGTAATAGAAAATAGATGTGCAACGCTTCTAAATATTAACATACATGGAATCACTATGAATCATCTGAAAATGCAGAGTTTAATTGAATCGATCTGGGATAGGGTCTGAGGTTCTGCGTTTCTAACATGCACCCTGGGGTTATCCATTTTTCCGGTCTATGAACTACCTTTTGAGAAGCAAGGCAATAAAAAATAAGACAACAACATTGCTGTCAACTTCATTTCCAAAGAAAATATCCTGAGTTTTAAATCACTATGAACTTAACCACTGCCAATTGAGACCACAGTTACTGGACTTAACGAAAAGGAAGAATAAAGGCATGTTTTGGCAATTAGTGTAACAAATGACCTTGAAATAACTGAACTCGTATACTTATTACTAGCTCACTCACCTACTTTATTTCTTGAGTGATTTCTATGGAGGCCTAATTTAAAACCAGAAAATCCTCATAATTTAATTTTAAAGTGTCATCTTTGCTACCAAACAAAACATTCTACCCAGACAAGTATATTTCCAAGACATCAAATTTAATAAAAGGTAAATAAAAGAAAATATTGTTCTATTTACATGCAGTACAAATTCCAGAGACAATAAGCTCAACATTGGCAGCCCAGCTCAGCAGAACATATAGATGAACCATCTCAAAGGAAAAATCTTGCCTATCTAAAGTGAAAGCAAACATTACCTAAAAGGATTGCATTGAATCCATAAATCAATATGGGGAGAACCAAGTTCTGAATAGTATTGAGTCTTCTAATTCATAGACATGATATATTTCTATTTATTTGAGTCTTCTTTAATTTCTTTAATGTCAATGTTTTATAGTTTTCACTGTACCAGTCTTATACATATTTTATAAAACTTATTCCTAAGCATTTCCTGTTTTTAAATGCTATTGTAAATGACTTTTTAAATTTTAGTATCTAATTGTTATTGTTAATACATTAAAGATACAATTGAATTTTATATGTTGACCTTGTATTCTAGGACCTTGCCAAACTTATTAACCCTTCTAGTTTCTTAATAGATTCTAATTGAATTTCTCTCTATATAAACATGCCATCTGTGAATTAAAACCATTTTAATTATTCCTTTCCCATCTGTATTACTTTACTTTTCCCTACCTATATAGGCTAGAACTCCCAGTACAAAGATGAGCAGATGTCATCTTGAGTGTGGGCATGCTTATTTCTGGTCCTATGGGGAAAGCATTCAGTCTTTCACCATTAAAGATGATATGAGTGACGTCTTTTTAATAACTGCCCTTTATAAGAAAGTTCCTGTTTTTCCTAGCTTACTGAGAAATTTTTTAATAATTCAAGTGTTGAATTTTGTCAAGTGCTTTTTCTGCATCTCTTGAAATGATCATACAGTTTCTCCCTTATTTTAACATGGTAAATTACATTGATTTCCAAATATTAAATCAGCCTTTCAATTTTAATGTAAACTACACTTGGTTATACTTAATACACAAACATACACACACAGAGCTAGGTTTTATTTGCTAGGTTTTTGTTATTTTTGTGTCTGTTCAGGAAGCATATTCATCTGTAGTGTTTTTTTTTCTCCTTGCATTTTCTTTTGTTTTGGTATCATAGTTATGCTGGCTTCAAAAAATGAATTGAAAAGTATTTTTATAGCAGACTAGATCCACAAACTCATTTTCAAAGCCATCGTATATTATATTGCCTTTTAAGTCTAGAAACAATGGGAAAAACTATAATTCTCAATATGTAAATATTTATTCAAAAATATTTACTGAACTTCTGTGTTTACAAAGAAAAGTCTCTGTCATTGAAGGCCTCCAAGACACCCCAGGGAGAAACAGGTGTGTTAAGCCAATGCTTATAAGAGTATGTTCAAGGTGTAATGAGAGCACAAAGAAGCAATTTTTGCTGTTTGGATAGTAGCCAAACCTATACAACTCAAAACAGATCTTTCATTACAACCTTTTTGATTTCAAAACAGGATAGCCCAGCCACAAGAAATGCAGTCAATCTGATTTTCTTATATAATTCAAAACAGATCTTTCATTACCACCTTTCTGATTTTAAAACAGGGTAGCTCAGCCACAAAAAAATGTAGTCAATCTGATTTTCCAAGGAGATACAGACAATGATCTACTCATGTTTGAGTCTTTGATGCAGTACAAACCAGGGAAGGGTTTCCCAGTCTGCTTGGCACAACACTGGAGATAAAAATAGAAATCACATTTCAGTGTTCTGCTTGGTTATTGAACTACTCTGCTTCTTGATCACAAATGTTTCATAATTTCAAACTGAAGCATTTAAAACACAAATAGAGAATACAGTCAACCTCAAAGGAAATGCAATCGAAAATTAAAACTGAAAATAAATTCCTGTGTAGTGTGTTGTAATACATTTTAGAGAAAATCCTAGCAAGTACAGAACTGAGCTCACTGGAAAACATGAGCAATTCAAATGGCCTGACATTAACCATCTGAAGAAAGCCAGATTTCTTCATTTCTTCATTCAAGGCTACATTTTCATATAGCCATTCTCTAGGCTCTAGTCCATCTTATGTGCATGTGTGCTAAGAAACTTCAGTCGTGTCTGACTCTATGCGACCTTGGGGACGGTAGCCCTCTAGGCTCCTCTGTCCATGGAGATTCTTCAGGCAAGAATACTGGAGTGAGTTGCCATGCCTTCTTCCAANTTCTCTAGGCTCTAGTCCATCTTATGTGCATGTGTGCTAAGAAACTTCAGTCGTGTCTGACTCTATGCGACCTTGGGGACGGTAGCCCTCTAGGCTCCTCTGTCCATGGAGATTCTTCAGGCAAGAATACTGGAGTGAGTTGCCATGCCTTCTTCCAAGGGATCTTCCCAACCCAGGGATCAAACCCGCATCTCTTATGTCTCCTGCATTGGCATGCAGGTTCTTTACCACTAGCGCCACCTGGGAAGCCCAGTCTTATACATCTCACAATACGTCTGCTTCTTTATGGGAGCATACCACTAGAAACACACTAGCGAACCCTTTTGCAATGTATATTGTTCCCTGAAAGTCACCTCTCCCCAACTCCCACAGCACATATGAATGTGTGTGTGTGTGTGTGTGTGTGTGTGTGTTTACAGCTGGAAATGGACGTTGCTGCTTTTACTCAGCATGTATGAACTCGATCTGCTAAATATGTTCATTTCTATGGGAATTCTAAACCACAGTATTACTTTCCTCCATAAATAATGGTTTCCATTATATGAAAGAGCAGAGCTCAGCAGAAGAGAAAATGCATTGCTATAATGGCAGTGGAAGCACGCTGATGGAAGCTGGCGATGCCCCACAGGCAGTAAAATACAAGCATGGCTCCTCTCACCTCTCAGAGATCCAACTCAATTATGTGTTGCACATAAATGTGCTATGCCACACAGCCTGGGCTGCATAAATTTATGACAGTTTAGAAGGTCAGTGTTTTTCCAAGGAACAAGGAAATATGCTGCTAAGGATTTATCTCACTAGCCATAGAATAAGTTCAAATGCCCAGATAAAAAATTTAGTTAAGCATTGAATAATTACGTTTCCATATGCAGAGACTGAGGGGAGGCTGCAGGGAGGTGAATTTTCTTGCATTGTGCGTCGAGAGGACACATATTTGAACACGCCCAAAATAGAAAAGGCAAACCCAAATCCATCTGCTTTAAACAGAAGCTCTCCTTATACATGAAGGAAAACAGGGTTTCTGCAGTGTCTTAATTATTTCTCCATTTCTTTAAAAATGTCAAGATGCTATCCTTTTAAGTCCTGCAGTAACTGAGTCTTTTTCGTCTTCTTCCTTTATCTAGTATTTGGCAAAAATAAACATTCTTTTAAAAATAAAAAACATTTCTGTATTTGGTAAGTGAAAGAACTCAGTCTCCAATGGGTAGGAATCTTGAACTCATATTCTATGATTTCACTTCTGTGGCATTTTGAAAAGGCAGAAATATAGTAACAGAGAACAGACCACGTGATTGCCAGGGCTTTGGCGTGAAGGGAGGGTCTAAGAAGAAAGGGGTAGCTGGAAGGTATTCTTTGGGATATTAAAATCATTCAGTATCTTAGCTATGGTGGTCATTACAAGCATCTGTATGGGTAAAAACTTATAAAACTGCATATATAAAAAAGTGAATTTTGTGTAATTTTTAGTTGGTTTAGAAGTAATTTGAGTCCCTATTTTATAGCAATAAGAGATTCTCCTTGCTATAATGATGCTGTTTTAATTAGCATCATTATAGCGTTATTGTTTCACATCATTAGAATGTCATTACAGCAGTATTTTCAGTATCACTACACCAATGTTAATTCAGCATCACTTGAGGTTCTTAAGCCTCTTACCTAAAGAATTTAATCAAACTAATGGTTGGTGTGAAGTATCCAATTTTCCCATTTTCCCAGATTTCACTTGTTTCTCTCACTTTGTGGCCATCATTCTAAAATACACAACTAGCAAGATACAGACATAACAGGATATTTTTGTTCTTTTACACCAAAATGGTATGGCTCACCACAATTTGTCTTAATTTTTCTTTCATTCTTCCTTCCTTAAAAGAATCACTAGAAATTGTAATAATCTGTTTTTTTTTGTTTTTTTTTGAGAAGCAGTTTGTCCTGTAACTGGTTATCAATGATGCCAGGACATACGAACCTGGACAGCATTCTGCTGAGTGAAATGAGCCAAATGCCTGTGTGCATGTGTGCTAAGTCGCTTCAGTCATGTCTGACTCTTTGCAATGCATGGACAGTAGCCCTCAGGCTCCTCTGTCCATGAGATTCTCCAGGCAAGAAGACTGGAGTGGGCTGCTATGCCCTCCTCCAGGGGATCTTCCAGACCCAGGGAACTGAACCTGAGTCTCTTACAACTTCTGCACTGGCAGGCAGGTTCTTTACCACCAGCGCACCTGGGAAGCCCGAGATGAGCCAAACAGAGAAAGACAGATACTGTATGGTGTCACGTATATGTGGAGTCTGTTTCTTAAGCTGATTTTATAGAAACGAAGAGTAGAATGGTTGAGGAAGAAGGAAACAAGGAGATGTAAATCAAAGGATACAAACTTGCAGTTACAAGATGAATAAACCCTGAGGATCAAATGTACAGGATGGTGATTATAGTTAATACTGTATTGTATACTTTACATTTGATCAGACTAGATCTTAAGCATTCTCACACAAAAAAGTTAAACATGTGAACTGAGGGATATGCTAATTTTCTTGATCTTGGTCATCATTCTACAATGTATATGTATTCAAATCACCATATTATACACTTTAGTTATAGTCATCAATTATTTCTCAACAAAGTTGGAAAAAATAAAATAAAACCAACATTTTGGCAACCTTGATCTTTTCCAGACAGGAACTGCCAGGGGGACAGGTCACCATGGGGACATAATTTTAGACTACTAGAAGCCATGGCAGAGTTCATGTCTCTTAGTGCTGGTGTTTGGAAGAAGCTGTTTATTCTAAAAGTTTCTGCAGTCCTCAGCAGGCCCTCCCCACCAGGAAAAGCATAAGGTTTAAAGCACAGCTTGCTCCAAATACTTCCTCCTCACAAGATCCTTTCTTACTCCTTTCTTGTGTTCTTGACCTCATTGAGGGGTCTGGGTGTTTCTCCCTTTGCACATATATCCTTCTTGTGTATCTAGCTGCCTAGTGCCTCAGTGGAAATGAGGGCAGGCAGGGAAAGACTCCAACATCCTGTTACGTTGCCAAACCTATGGCTTATACTGAGAATTGGGCCATTGGGGGCAGAAAAACCAGAACTATGAAAATCGGCCCTTTGCTTCTCTTTCTGTTTTGGTTGTAGCCTCCCACTAAAGACAAGGTCTTACTGAAAATGAGGGAAATAGAGATTATAGAGAGAGGAATAAATACACCTACATCAATATGCTGGGTATCATTCCAATATAGATATTTTTGCATACCGAACACCCAGCTCAATATCTAGCCCAGAGGAAATGTTCAGAAAGTGGGTGAATGCATGAGTGAATGGGGTAAGTTTTGTAAGGTGATCTTTAGGCAGTAATTTCTTACAGCTGCAACATGATGAATTGTGTGGTATCTGAATAGATTAGTTTTATTTTAAAATAGCATTTAAGATTTTATCTATAAGAATAAATGCTTAATATAGATTGTAAAATTACTAAAATCTCTATTATTCTTGCCTGGAGAACCTCATGGACAGAGGAGCCTGGCAGGCAGTCCAAGGAGTCACAAAGAGTTGAATACAATTTAGCAACTTAACAACAACAATAGATAGCAAAATTACTAAAATGCACAAAGTAGGAAGTAATTTCACTTGTAGTCCCTCTTAGGACTTATCACTGTTAATATTTAAAAGCATCTATAAACATATTATGTATATTTTTAAAAATGAAAATACCATAAATTGTATAATATGAAATCCATACAGCCCCCAAATGGTACGTCCTCTCTGGATGCTACTGCCTTTTTCAAAAGCACAATTTAGCTCAAGTTTGCTGTGGTGTTTCATTCCCTCTTAGGACTTATCACTGTTAATATTTAAAAGCATCTATAAACATATTATGTATATTTTTAAAAATGAAAATACCATAAATTATATAATATGAAATCCATACAGCCCCCAAATGGTACGTCCTCTCTGGATGCTACTGCCTTTTTCAAAAGCACAATTTAGCTCAAGTTTGCTGTGGTGTTTCAGTTTGACTTGTAGGTCCTACACTAGTTAGCTTTTGCTACAATACTGCTGCATAACAAAAAAAGCAGGCGGCACAGAACAGCAGGCATCTGGTTCTCACTCACCTGTCTGCAGGGGTGGGTCTGCCAGTCACGACTGCACTTGGCAGGGCTTGGCTCCAGGCTGCAGGTCTGGTTCAGGTTTGTTTCACAAGTCTTCACATTTCAAGCCTTTGCCTGCTTCATATTCACATACATCCCATTGGTCAAAGCAAGCCACATGGCCAAGTAAGGTATCATCAGTAGAGCAGAGAAATACACGCTGCCTTTGGTGAGATTCACTGTAAAGCCATGTGAAACAGGCAGTCATATGAGAAGGATACAGGGAAGGAGAAGAACTGGAAGCAATAATCTACCCCAGGCTGAGCCATTCTTGTTTATATCACTTCCTTCTAATTAGGTCTAGGATATTCACTGATTTGGGGGAGGGGGGGTAATACTTCTCTATGGTAAACAACAAACTACAACAGCTATTTAGCATAAACATTCAAGACACATTCTGAATGCACTAAAGACTAGTAATTTCTCTTAAAACGTAAAATTTGAATTCTCCACAATTTATCGCTAATGTATTCATTCTC
>SJYX01007031.1:147470-193009 GCA_006410675.1 Oreotragus oreotragus | reverse complement strand
CTTTGGCTCCATCCCTTCATTTTTTCTGGAGTTATTTCTCCACTGATCTCCAGTAGCATATTGGGCACCTAACGACCTGGGGAGATTCTCTTTTGATATCCTATCATTTTGCCTTTTCATACTGTTCATGGGGTTCTCAAGGCAAGAATACTGAAGTGGCTTGCCATTCCCTTCTCCAGTGGACCACGTTCTGTCAGACCTCTCCACCATGACCCACCCGCCTTGGGTTGCCCTGCAGGCATGGCTTGGTTTCACTGAGTTAGACAAGGCCCTCGTCCAAGGTAAGGAGCAGCCGTGAAGAGACAACCCACGCCCAAGGTAAGAGAAACCCAAGTAAGATGGTAAGTGTTGCAAGAGAGCATCAGAGGGCAGACACACTGAAACCATACTCCCAGAAAGATCCTGTTAGTTCCCTGCTATTAGCAGTAACAAAATTAGTAGCTTCCTCTTCTCCAGCTGGTATTGTAACGCTTTTATGAGTGCTTTACATCTAAGCATGTATACTTATTTATAACATGTTTTTGTCCATCAGTCAGGTTCAAGCCTTGGGGAAGGCAATGGCACCCCACCCCAGTACTCTTGCCTGGAAAATCCAATGGACGGAGTAGCCTGGTGGGCTGCAGTCCATGGGGTCGCTAACAGTCGGACAGACTGAGCGACTTCACTTTCACTTTTCTCTTTCATGCATTGGAGAAGGAAATGGCAACCCACTCCAGTATTCTTGCCTGGAGAATCCCAGGGATGGGGGAGCCTGGTGGGCTGCCGTCTATGGGGTCACACAGAGTCGGACACGACTGAAGTGACTTAGCAGCAGCAGCAGCAGGTTCAAGCCTTATCCTTTTCCTTATAGCTAACTGCTGTGAAGCAAGTGACCTCTGTTCTACTTCGCACTTCCACTCACCGCCTCCTCCCTTTTTCTGTAGGTTGTATTATTTCAACATCAGATTACATAACATTTACATACCATTCTATCACTATGATTCCTATCACTATTATGTATGAAATTCTCCAGTATATTCTTCAAGAAGCGTTCCTAGGCACAACATTCCTTGAGTTGTTTCATGTTTATAAATGCTTGTTGATGTCCTGAATTCTTCATAGTTTGGTGAGAAATGGAATATTTATTTCCTTGAATTTTTAAAACATGTTGGGCCATTGTTTAGTAGCTAAGTTGTGTCCAGCTCTTTTGCAACCCTGTGAACTGCAGCCCGCCAGTCTCCTTTGTCAGTGGGACTTCCCAGGCAAGAATAGTGAGTGGGTTGCCATTTCCTTTTCCAGGAGATCTTCCCAACCCAGGGATCAAACCTGCATCTCCTGCATTGTTAACATCTGGCATAAAATGTCACTGCTAAAAAAAAATCTAATCCTATCTTATTTTCCTTCCAAGTTTACTTGGTCTTTTCTCCATGGGTGCAGTCATGGAAGTCAAACTTATGTCTTAACTAACACAAATTTAAGGTTGAGGAGAATGGGCTTTGTCAATAGCATATGAAATGTTAAGAAAAAGAAAAAGAAGACCTAAAGTAAATCAGGACAGTGGCGGCGATAGGAGAAAATGAAGAAAGCCATTTGGAGGCTGAAGTTACAGATTATAGAATTGGGCAAAAGGGAGACATAAGAATTTTGTTCTCCATCTGAGCCACTGAAAAGCCATTAATCAAGATAGGAACATGAAAGAGGGTGAGTAATACATAAGCTGAGTAGATCCAATTGTAAAAAGGCTGTGAGACATGTGTGTTAGGTGCTCAAGAGAGCAGCACTTTAGAATTAGGGCTCATTTACACAAAAATGAACAGCAGGAACAAGTGAGATTTCAAAGGAAGAAGTAGCATTTCAATTCCCCTATGTTTTTTAAAAAAACCTAAATATGTAATAATTTAAACAATTCATTTAAGTGAAATATAAATGTACCATGTGTTTACCTCAGAAGCATTTTCAGTAGTTAATGGACATTCTCATTGTCCCGCGAGTGTATGTTCCTCGATTCTTTGTCACAGCAAAGATTTGGAGTGAGGGACATTAAAGCATGTCGCAGCTCTTAGGTCTTGGATAGACCGTGTTATAGCTCTTAGACAAATCAGTGTTACAGCTCAGTGTTACAGCTCTATTNGACCAGGGAACGCGGCGGAGCTCTCTGCCGCCTGCATCCCAGCCCTTGGGACCTCCCATCTCCCTTTCACCCGCGTACAATCCCGGGCTGAAGAGGGGGACCGCAGGCGCCCTGAGTTCCCACCCGCCGCATTTCAGTCTCTTGACATCCTGTTGCACACCGTGAGAGGTGATCCCTAAAGCAGCTGGGAACCTGAAGCTGTAAAGGGGGCTGCGGAAAATAAACTGAGGTCCAAAATCCAGAAGCAGAACTTGATGGTTTAACCACTGACCCATTTCACAGGTAAGACTACGCTGAATAAGTAAAATCATTTCCCCAAGATCACGGAGTTGAGAGCAGATGCTCAGAGCTCCTTTCATTAACCACAACCTAATAAGGAGTTATTCCCAATAGGTAGGAAATAAGAAACAATACGTAATTGTGTTCATCAGCAAGTGGAATCCTGCAGTGAGTTCTGTGTGTGTTAAGTATGAGGCGGTAGATTAGAAGGATCAAAAACGGGCTCAGAAACCAGGCTGCTTGGTTCCTTAGTTTGTCTTTGCTATTTACAGTATAACATGCTTTAGCTTCTTTGTGAGAGAAGTCCAGGCATGCTACAGTTTGTCCCTCGTGATTGTTATGCAGGTTAATAAGAACACGGGAAGTGTGTAGAAGCCTGCCTGACACATGGTTTATATTCATTGAATGTTCATTACTGTCATCACTGTTAAAACATAACAGAAGAAATGGTCACAGTTTCACAAAAGCCTATTGGTGAAAACGAACCATAAATCGAAGCGAAACAGTGTTTTTCTGCCAAAATGAAAAAGTGAGAAGGGGGAAAATAAGAACAAATTTTTAAATACTGTGACAATCTAAAGTTAAATTGGTAGTCTCTGGATGATGAGATTTTGAATGATTAAAATTTTCTTCTCTATTGGCTCAGAGGTTAAAGCATCTGCCTCCAATGCGGGAGACCTGGGTTCGATCCCTGGGTCGGGAAGATNAATCTAAAGTTAAATTGGTAGTCTCTGGATGATGAGATTTTGAATGATTAAAATTTTCTTCTCTATTGGCTCAGAGGTTAAAGCATCTGCCTCCAATGCGGGAGACCTGGGTTCGATCCCTGGGTCGGGAAGATCCTCTGGAGAAGGAAATGGCAACCCACTCCAGTATTCTTGCCTGGAGAATCCCATGGACGGAGGAGCCTGGTGGGCTACAGTCCACGGGGTCGCAAAGAGTCGGACACGACTGAGCGACTTCACCTTCTCTATGCTTTACAATATTCTGCAAATTTACTGAAGAAAACCTTTTTTTGTGATTACTAACATAATTGGCCTTTTTCACTTCCTCTTTACCATGTTTCTATTCGTATCTTTTGTATCTTGTATTTTTCCATTTTTCTTTTTAAATGAGCTTAGCCCCAAGTTTTCTTTGTTCTGTTTTCTTTTTCGTACTGTACTTTTACATTTTTAAAAATTTTTATTGGAGGATAGTTGCTTTACAGTGTGTCACCTTTATATTTTTAATGCAATTCATACATTTAGTTCGTATTGATATTCTCTCTACAAAGAACTTAGTATGATTTACTTTACTTTCTGTAATCTTACAACAATCCCCTTCTGTCCCTCCTCCAAAAAAAACGTTAATTTCCTGTGGTTTTATTTTCTAGCATTACTTCATTTGTCATTAAAACCCATTTTTAATCTGTTTTTATCTAGCATTAATGTGTTTTATTTATGTATTTGCTCACTTTTGTTTCTTTTACCTCAGTACTTCCTTCTAGGTTAGTTTTTATTAATGAAGTGCTTCTTCGTTTCTTTAGAGTCTCTGATGGCTCTTTGAATGTCTGTAAGAGCCTTTTTTTTTTTTTTTTTTTTTAACTCTTGCTATTGAAACATAAGGAGGCCGAAATAGTATTCTGTACTCAGACTTAATTTCCCTTAACATTTTGCATGGACATTTCTGATGAGAAGTCTGATTACCAGTTTGATAAATGTTCATTTTAGATCATCTAGATTATCTGAAAGTTTCTGAGGCTTTGTCTTTATTCTTGATATTCTGAAGTTTACCCATGGTTTGTCTAGTGGTTTGTATTAATAAGTTTATTTTGTTACTCAATGGACCCTTAGTGGCCTATGTGTTTTCCAGTTATAAGACCTTTTTGATCATTATTGCCTTGTCTTCTTTCTACGTACCCCTCTTTCTGCCAGTTCTTTGCTCTGTATTCTGAGTGAGTGACTCAACTTTGTCTCCTGGCTCTTTATCTGAATCTGTTACTATGAATGTTAATTATTGAGTTTATTTAACAACTACTTTTATATCCAAGATATCCAGTTAATTATTTTTCAGAATTGTATGTTATTTCTTTAGCTCTTTGATATTAAATACAGTAATATTTGTTTTAAAATTATTTTCAGGATGCTCAGTTAATTCTCTTTAATTCAATTCAATTCATCAGTTTGGTGGGCTTGTTAAGTCTCTTCCATGGTGTAACTTTTTTCAGATGTTTGATGACTCTTGGTTGTACATACTCATCTCCTCTGAGAGGATCTGCTCTTTATTTTGCCATGATACATTTGTGGTTGGCATTACCTTTGCAACTTCCCATCTGTTTCCTTTCCACAGAGAGGTCCCACAGACTCAGTCTATAGATAATTTCCTTTTTATTTTCAGCATGATTCTATATTTTTAATTAAAAAAATTAAGATTTCTGTGAATTTGGTGTGGGAGTAGGAGAAGAATTTATCATGTGTTGACTAACATCCTGAGACTAAAAGTGCTGACCTCTTTTTGACCTTTAGTTCTGCCTCTAGGTGTGTATCTTAAGGAAATAATCAGAGATAGGCATAAAGTATATTCCATCATTATTTATTGTATTGGAAAAATAGAAATATTCTAAATGCCTGATATAGAGGTTTACTTAATAACTTACTACATTTTAGTTATGAAAATTCTTTAGTATAATTTAACTTAATGGATTACTGACCAAAGTATATTGTACAATCACTTAAAAGGTCATATTATAGAAAAACATTAATGATGAGAGAAAGTGCAAGATATATTATCAATGAAAGATTATAAAAATTTATATATACTAAAATTCAAATTTTGTTTTTAAAATATATATACAGAAAGAATAATAATAACTGTTAGCATTTATTGAGTCCTTTGTAATGTGCCAGGTATTATTCTAAGGGATTAAGTCAGCCTCACAACAGTCTTTTGAAGTAGTTAACATTATTAGCCCCATTTAAAAGTTTTTAAAGGTTTATGAAATGGAGATATTTTATATTAATTAACATATATTTAAAATAGGTAATTTTGAATTTTTCTATAATATCCCTAATATTGATATTTTACGTGTTTTTCCAGTTAATATGTATTCTTTTTTCGTGGTAGTTCATGCTATTTTAAAAGATAGAGCTATTGTTACAACAACCCTCTTTTTCTGATATATTTTATTATTTTCAAATATGCCATTTACCATTCCTTATTGTTTTCCTTACAGAATGTTTCATGTATTCATGGACCAAAAGATGGAGTTGATTTTTGTTTTTAAAAAGAGACTGTTGATGATCTGATACAACTGTATGTATTCACTTGATGAAGATTCATGGAGTGATCATTAAGTTGGACTAGTAATCACTTCTGAAAGTTTCTTCAAGCACAGTTTAAAATTCAAGTGTCAAAGAATATTCGGCTTAAAACAGTATAATGATATATTTTCTGTGAGTACTGCAAATTTCAGAGACCACAGTTGGATTCCAGTTATATTCTACAATCAAAGTGATTCAGTTCTTTGATAAAGTTAATTTCGAAGAATTTGATGTTTGTAAACAGCGCCAAAAGATGGGAGAAAAAAATGGTAGGTTGAAAAACCATTGTTAAAAAAAAAAAAAAAAGAAAAACCATTGTTAAACTTTATGTTTAAAAGTATATAGACTTCTTAATGAAGTTAAATTGTCGAATTTTCAAGTTTTTTCATTGCACGTGACTTTCCTGAATTACAATTAAGGATTTATTCTCATGGAACAACAGTTTTGACTCTTTATAATTAATTGTGTATCTGTAATGCTTAGTCAGTACTTTAATGTACTTTTAAAAAATATACTTTACTTTTTTAGAAAACTTTCAACTTTACAGAAAAATTGAAAGTCTGGTACAGAGTTCTCTGCACCTAGTTCTGCCTATGATTAGAATCTAACATTTGGCTGATACATTTGTTACAGTTATTGTTACTGACACATTATTGTTGACTAAAGTTCATAGTTTATTCTTATTTCCTTATATGATGTCTTTTTCTATTCCAGGGTCCCATTCAGGATACCACATTACGTTTACTTGTCATGTCTCCTTAACAGTTTCTCAGACATTTCTTGTTTTTGTAAGATTTTGTGTCCAAGTGTCTTATAAGATGCCCCTCTATAAGAATTATTGAGTGATTTTTTTTTTTTTTCTCATGATTAGACCTGGGGTTGTTTATTTGGGGGAGGAAGACCGTAGAGGTAAAGTGTCATTTTTTACCAAATGATGTCAAGGGTACGTGTTATCAACATGATTTCTCGCCTGTTGATGTTGAGCCTGGCTAACATCGTGTTCAGTGATTTCTCCACTGTAAATTACTGCTCTCTTTTTCCCTCCGTTTCCCTACTTACTCTTTGACAGGAAATCACTATGTGCAGCCCATACTTAAGGAGCGGAAAGTCATACTCCTCCTTTTTGAGAGCAGGATACTCACACTATTTATTCAAAATTCTTCTGCAATGGAGATTGGTCTCCTCTCCCCAATATATGTATTTATATCAGTATAGATTCATGAATACATATTTTATATTTTGGGTTATAATCCAGTACTTTTTAATTTTGTTATTCAAATTATCCCAGGATTGGGCATTTGGAGCTTTCAGTCAGTCTCCTCCCCCTTTGACATACTCCATCAACACAGGTGGTTTTTGTTTTGTTCTTTGTTTTTGGTTTTTAGCACTTTCTTATTTTCTGGTACTAAAAGATGCTCCAAGTTAATCTCATGTATTTCCTGCCATCGTCCTAAAATGAGCCATTTCTTGAATGAGCCTACCTTTTATTGGAGAATGGCATTACAAACCAAGATCTGGGCAGTAGATGTGTTTGTTGCACTTGGGGTGTCTTGATTATAGGCCCTCTCAACTGACAGCAAGATATATATAAATTGTATTTACACATATCTATAAATATTTCTGTATGTAACCATTTCTAACTATATTAAGTTAAACATGAGTTTATACTGATGTTTCTGGCAATAATCCATTACCACATGGGTATGCTAACCTAGTCTCCTTGCTTATCTGTAAATTCCCATTATCTGTTATCCACTTATTTATTTGCTTAATTCCAATATATATGTAGAGCAGTATCAGAAGTGTAAACTCATTCCGAGGTGGGAAACCTCAGTGCTTGTGCAAATTCATTTTACCTCTAGTTTTACAGAGTCCATTTATTTCCAAAGTTGTTTCAATCAGCATCTTTTCCACCCAGCCCTTCAGCAAAGTTGTGTATACATGCCTTCCTGGGATCCCTGATCTGTGAAATGATATTGCATATATTAAGCTTCCCTCTTTGTGCTTTCAAGTACTGTGGGTTTTGATGAATGTATAATGTAATGTATACACCATTACAGTATCATACAGAATAGTTTCACCACCCTTTAACATGTGTGTAATAGGTGAATTGTTATATAGATTGTAGTACCTATTTCACCGGACAGTTATCTAGGCCAGTGGTTTTAAGCCTTCTTTTGGTTTCAGAGTATAAAGAGTATAAAGCCTACTTTATACTCTTAAAAGTATTTAAAACCCTCAATAGCTTTTGTTTATGTGGTTCATATTTACTATATTAAGAAATTGAGAAGCTTCAAAAATGGTAATTGATCTATATTTTTAAAATAATAAACCCAACATGTTAATATAACTTACGTGAGAGAGAACTATTTTCTGAAACAAAAAAATTAGAAAACCACTGTTTTTTATTTTTACAAATCTCTTTGATAGTTGGCTTAATAGAAGAGAGATTCTCATATCTGCTTCTGCCTTCAGTCTGTTGTGAAATGAGGCTTTGGTGTAAATGTATAAAGAAAATGAAGCTTCACACAGACAAGAAGTTGGAAAAGGAAGAATATTTTAATAGCCTCTCAGATAATCGTGGAAATTTTTATTTGATACAACTACAAAACTCAACAAGTAGTCATTCCTTCAAGGTTAGTTATAGTGTGGAATCTGAATTCATATCAGTGAGTTTTCTTTACACTGTTACGTTAAAATCCATTGATTTTGTCTTGCACTTTGAATGGGTCTCTTATACATGTATGGTTTTATAACATCATGCATTGGCCACTTGGAAAACATTGGTGCAATGAATTATGCAGATTTTTCTAAATGTTGACACATTTAATCAATATTTTAAAATTACATTTGTTAATATTGCTATCAGTCATCTAAAATTGATGAATTAGTGAGAACCTTTCAAACTTACCATGGCAGATGCAAGTTTTCTAAATTTTCAATTTTAATTTGGTAGCTTGAATTTTATCATTAGCAATGACTGCAGTTAGTTTTGTCCTTCAAGTTTGAGGAAATGTGTACCAAATACCCAGTCAGAAAACCATAATTTTTATTAGTGTTTCTTTTAAGTAAAAATGGTTTTCCATGGTCATGAGAAGTGCTGGGCTGGAGGAAGCACAAGCTGGAATCAAGATTGCCAGGAGAAGTATCAATAACCTCAGATATGCAGATGACACCACCTTTATGGCAGAAAGTGAAGAACTAAAGAGCCTATTGATGAAAGTGAAAGGAGAGTGAAAAAGTTGCCTTAAAGCTCAACATTCAGAAAACGAAGTTCATGGCATCTGGTGCCATCACTTCATGGCAAATAGATGGGGAAACAGTGGCTGACTTTATTTTTCCGGGCTCCAAAATCACTGCAGACGGTGATTGCAGCCATTAAATTAAAAGACACTTACTCCTTGCAAGGAAAGTTATGACCAACCTAGACAGCATATTAAAAAGCAGAGACATTACTTTGCCAACAAAGGTCCATCTAGTCAAGGCTATGGTTTTTCCAGTGGTCATGTATGGATGTGAGAGTTGGACTGTGAAGAAAGCTGAGCGCCGAAGAATTGATGCTTTTGAACTGTGGTGTTGGAGAAGACTCTTGAGAGTCCTTTGGACTGCAAGGAGATCCAACCAGTCCATCCTAAAAGGAGATCAGACCTGGGTGTTCGTTGGAAGGACTGATGTTGAAGCTGAAGTTCCAGTACTTTGGCCACCTGATGTGAAGAGCTGATTCGTTTGAAAAGACCCTGATGCTGGGAAGGATTGAGGGCAGGAGGAGAAGGGCACAACAGAGGATGAGAAGGTTGGATGGCATCATCGACTCAATGGACATGGGTTTGGGTGACCTCCGGGAGTTGGTGATGGACAGGGAGGCCTGGCGTGCTGCAGTTCATGGGGTCGCAAAGAGTCGGACACGACTGAGCAACTGAACTGATGGGAGAATAGGAAAGCTAGTTTATCTTACAACTCAAAACGGTCTCACTAGTGGTTTTCCTTGAAAGAGCCATTATACTGTGGTAATTATTTATGTTGCTTTATCAAGGACCCTAAGTGAAATTGGTGGTAAACAATACAATGGCTAACTGGTAGTTTGGTGCAACTGCCTTGATTCACACAAAGGCTCCAGCACTTTTATTCACCAGAGCTTTTGAACCATCAGCTAATGTCAATATAGGGAAGAAAAAGGCAAATAATGTATTACTGTTAAAATACTTTGACCTAGTGTATTGTCTGAAAGGATTTGTGCTATGCTGTGCTTAGTCGCTCAGTCGTGTCCCACTCTTTTGACCCATGAACTATAGTCCGCCAGACTTCTCTGTTCATGGGGATTCTCTAGGCAAGAATACTGGAGTGGGTTGCCATTCCCTTCTCCAGGGGATCTTCCCCACCCAGGGATCAAACCCAGGTGCCCCGCATCGCAGGTAGATTCTTTACCATCTGAGCCACCAAGGAAGCCCCAACATCCAAGAATTCATAAACTACTTTGCTGATAGCAGGCCCAAAGGTGTCTTAGAGATTCTCTGGACCACTGCCCTGAAGCTTTTCAAGGAATGGATGGAGAAATATAAATACATACATATACATGTACCTAGGTCATTATCAATGTATTTAGTAAGCAGTCCATAAATATTCATCTACTAAATGAGCTCAGGTCAACGTGATTCATGAGCGTTGCCTATTTACAAAGACTCTTACCTCATGTGAGATTGGCAGACATATAGTATAACTGTATAGTTTACTTGTCTTCCTTTGCAAAGGTGCCGTACCTCTTGCTTCATGATTATGTTCTTGCAATAAATCTTAATATTCTAGCTGAATAAAGGAGCAAGCTTGGATAGACAGTGAAGTTGTAAGATGATATTCTTCATTTCTAGAGGCAAGTAGCAGCAGTATTTACTGATTTGAGTTTCAACTCAAGTATCTGCTGCTATATTCCTTCTCAGTCTCCATGATTCCTTTTTCTTATTCTCATCACTTACATGTTGATGTTTAACAGAAAACCCTTCTCGTTCTACGCATTCTCTCTAATTACATCTCCTCTGTGGCTTCGATCAAGAATTTTTGTATTATTGACTCCAAAATTAACTTGTATATCTGGACCAGATCTTCCTCTGGAACCTATGTATCCACTTTACCTATGCTGCTTGAATTTCTCACTTGTTGCCCTACCTTTATTCACTGTTGCAATACCAGTATTATACATGTGGTTGACCAAATCAGAAATAGAGAAATCAGTCTTGACTCCCTTTTCCCACTGCCCCATGAGTGATATTTTTAAAAACAAATTAATGACATAACGATAAGATGCTTAAGCCTCTTAAATGGCTCCCCATTGCCTTCCATATAAAAATAAGGTTGCTTAGCGTGGCACACAAGGCCCTCCATGTCACAGCCCCTACCTTCTCTAGAACATTTCTCATCCCTTTTGCCTTTTCACATTGTGTTTTTTCTTTTTTTCAAGTGTTGAAACCTTTGTCTGAACTGTGCTTTGGGGAATTAAAAGTAGGCTTAGTCTTGTGTGTACACAATAGGCCTGAGTTAACAGGGAAGCAGTGCCCCTCCTGAGGCCGCTGGAGAGCAGCGGCTTCATTAGCCAGAGGTCCCCTTGGGATAAGATGCCTGCCAGGGAGAGTTGGGACTTTGAAGTCTAAGCCTCTTTTGAAGAATTCCCCACCGTTACTAACTGGGAGGTTCTGGGTTTAATTTTTATGAAGGAAAATGTATTTTTTGCTGAACTTAACTGTGCTGTCTGCTCATTAATCCTCCCAGTGGCTTCTCAGGTGACCTGTCTGCAGTGCATTTCCTCCTTTGCTTAAGGCCCTATTCATTTTAAGCATTGTATACATTAATGTTATGTATTTTAGAAATAGTTTGTGTTTAACATTTTGGGTATTGTTACTTTGAAACATGATGTGAGATTTGACTTTTGTCGGTTTATTTTCATTGCATTTCTCATATTTCTGTTTTCAACTGTGAAAGGATGGAAATTTTTGATTACAGTGTTAGTTTGCTGAGCATCTGAAATGTTAGTTTATCTATATAACTTTATAAAAGCTTTAAACATTATTTTGCCTCATGTCACTGTGAACAAAAAATATTGCCTGCCACTTTAGAAAATAGTGCTGCCTGCCATCAAGGCAACATCTGCATCCACCCGCAGTGGCCCTCCCTGAGGAGAATTGAGAAGGTAGAAAAACTAGATACTGACTGTAGATAGTTAAGATGCATCTCTGAAGAATAATTTCAGTGAGCCCAGACTCTTGTATCTCCCTAGACGTAAAAAAGCACTAACATCGTTAAATTGAGACGTGTGTTCTTTATGATCGGCAGTAATCATTCAGTCTTTAATTACATGTTTTATTTTTTCCTCTCAGCAAAAACTGTTTATCCTGACTCCTCCCTTACCTCTTGGGAGCTGTTTCTCAGAGCTATCTCAGAGGCTCTCTCCCAGACTGTAGTCCTCAGTAGGTCCCCAAATAAAACATAATTTGCAGCTTTTAGATTGTTTTTCTTCAGTCAGCATAACTATTAAAAAATTGGTAGCAAAGATTTTTAAAAGCATTAGTGTTAGATATTTCATTATTTCAACTGTTGTTGAGATGTTTCAATCTGAAACCATCCACTTGCATACTCATTGAAGGTTATGTCCTTGAAAAATTTTAAATGTGTAGTTGTCCATAAGTATGCCTGATTCCACCCCAGAATGAAGTCATTCCTTCTGTTTTCCAGTCAAGAAATAGTTCACTAAAGTTTTCAACACTTTTTTTTTTTTGGTTAGCAGAAATAAGGGAGATGCCTAGGTCATCTTTGTTTTTCATTCTTTCTAAAGAGATAATGACCAAGGACTCCAGTGGTTAGGCCTCCACACTTCCACTGCCAAGGACCTGGGTTCAGTCCTTGGTCAGGGAACTAAGATCATGTGGCCGAAAGAGAAAAGAAGAAACAGTGACAAAAATCTTTTTCCTGAAGGAAAGTAATAGCCCAATTAAATCTTAATTTTATTTAGAAACCAAGTAGATTTTTAATAGCATGTGCCTTAGGAAAGTTACAGTCCATGTCTGTTGAGCTCTTAGGCTATTCACTTATTTTTTCTTTAGGTGATGCAAAAACTTTCTGGATGGAGCTGGAAGATGATGGGAAAGTGGATTTCATATTTGAACAAGTGCAAAATGTGCTGCAGTCACTGAAACAAAAGATCAAAGATGGGTCTGCCACAAATAAAGGTATGAAGCAATAAAAACTTTCAACACATTTAATGCTAAATATTGCCCACTGGCAATACAGTTTAGTTCTAATTCCAGTATTGCTGTTTTAAAAGTCAGAATATTTTCTTTTGTTTTCTGAGAACCTGACATCAGTTCTGTTTGCTTTTTTTGTATATATGCTCTGTTTCTATAAAAACTCATTTTTATCATACTATGAACATTTGTAAAAGTGGATGAAGATGATTATTTGAATAATAAATTATGAATAAATAAATCTTTCTATCTCAGGCTACTTTTCTCTCCCTCATTGCATCTTTATGCGGGGGTGGAGGGGGTGTATTACAAAACTAGTATGTGCTCCTTGTAGAACATTTGGTACATACAGTAAAATATAACAGATTGTCCATCACCCAGTCTTTCAGAGACAGCTTAGACGTATATGGATATGTTTTGCCTGCTTTAAACAGAATTTGCCTTAGTAGTTCTTCAGAAAGCAAATCTTGTGTTTTACATAGGCAGTCAGTTCAGTCATCCACGTTTTTATTTTTTTCTGTTTCTTTGTCTTCAGCCCAGGTAGTTGTAGAATATAGACTTTTATATGGAAACCTCCTTCATTATATCAGAATATATAATTTTCAAGCAAAATTTCCCCCTTCCTATTTTTTGTTTTCCCCAGGATATTCTTAATTCTTTTTGGATATTCTATGACATTAATCTGTTGTGTGTTTGTCTGCAAAATTAATAGTGTCTTTCATTTTAATATTCTCATTCCTTCATGAATCTGATGTATGTAGGTTTGAATATACTTCTACGTCGTCCTATCTGATTGACCTGAAGTAAACAGCTTAACCTATAAGCTTCAGTTTCTTTGTCTTTAAAGTAGGTACTCATAAAAACCTCTCAGAGGAGTTACAAAGATTGAATGAGATAAAGTATGTATCAGTGAATTGCATAGCACAGTAGCTGACATCTTGAATAAAGGTCTTGCTGCTGCTGATTGTTTTCATTCTTTTTTCCCTTCCTTAACAGAATACATCCAAGCAATGATTCTAGTAAAAGATGCAACTATAAACCACAATTCAACATTGATAAAGGGTATGTACATTTCTAATCCTAACCTAGAATATTCTCTGCTGTTTTCTTGCTTTGAAGCAAGCCAGCCTTAATTATGTTGTGTTAAGCAAAGACAGTTTAAAATAAAACTGCAAGATCCATATAGGTAAGTTATGGAAATCAGTGTTCCTAGTCAATAAAAAGTCCTCCCCATCCAGAAATAGGAAATGCACACCCTGTTAAACTTCTCAGGAAGAAAAAATGTATCTCTTCTTCAAAAAAGTTTCCCCTATAAGAAGCACAAACAGAATTCCTAGACTCCAAACCATTGTAAACCTGCTTTGTGTAAAGAACAATGCTACAAAGATATATTTTGGTATAGATAAATTGATGGAAACTTTTTTCATTTCTAGATTATTATTAGAACATCAGGGTATCAACTTTAAAGGAATTGAACAAAGATAATGTACTAGGATTAGAAAAAGAAAAATTGAGAAGTTATTTTAGGTAAACAACAAGGTCCTACTGTATAGTACAGGGAACTATGTTCAATATGCTATAATAGTGCATAATGGAGAAGAATATGAAGAAGAACATACGTGTGTGTGTGTGTGTGTATAGCTGAATCACATTGCTATATAACAAACACAACACTGTCGATCAATTATCCTTCAATTAAAAAACTTTTTTTATTAAAAAGTTATCAGAATCACTAGCCTATAAATGTTAGACTATCACCAATTTGCTAAAGTGTTGAGGAAGTACATTTTCTAAATTTTAGTTAATACTGCTAAATATTTTCAACAGATTGTAATCATTTTAACTGTCATAATTTGGAGCCTTAGAGTTTTAAATCTCTGAAAATATGGTTTAACATCATCAGTTTATTTTATTTATTTTTTAAAAATATAAATTTATTTATTTTAATTGGAGGCTAATTACTTTACAATATTGTATTGGTTGTGCCATACATCAGCATGAATCCGCCACAGGTGTACACTTGTTCCCCATCCTGAACCCCCCTCCCACCTCCCTCCCCATACCATACCTCTGGGTCATCCCAGTGCACCAGCCCTGAGCATCCTGTATTATGCATCAAGCCTGGACTGGCGATTCGTTTCACATATGATATTATACATGTTTCAATGCCATTCTCCCAAATCAGCCCACCCTTGCCCTCTCCCACAGAGTCCAAAAGACTGGTCTCTTTTGCTGTCTCTCATACAAGGTTATCGTACCACCTTTATTAATTCCATATATATGGGGTATTGTATTGGTTTTTCTCTTTCTGGCTTACTTTTCATCCACCTCATTAGAAGTGATTGAAATGTATCCTTTTTAATGGCTGAGTAATACTCCATTGTGTATGCTGCTGCTGCTGCTAAGTCACTTCAGTCGTGTCCGACTCTGTGTGACCCCATAGACGGCAGCCCACCGGGCTCCCCCATCCCTGGGATTCTCCAGGCAAGAATTCTGGAGTGGGTTGCCATTTCCTTCTCCAATGCAAGAAAGAGAAAATTGAAAGTGAAGTCGCTCAGTCTCTCCGACTGTTAGTGACTCCATGGACTGTAGCCCACCAGGCTCCTCCGTCCATTGGATTTTCCAGGCAAGAGTACTGGGGTGGGGTGCCATTGCCTTCCCCGCCATTGTGTATATGCATCAGTTTATTTTAAAGAAAGGTTTTGTTATTCAGAAATGTTTTCAGCTAATGTAAAGTTTTAGAAGAGAGTACATTCTTTCAAGAAAACAATCTTTTTCCCAGTAGCCTACAGTAGCACTTAGAATCAACACACCCTTAAGGAGTTAGATTAGTTTTCTAAGAGAGAAGCCTATAAGTGCAAGAGGTGGTAAGAAGAAATAATTCTAAACAGCTTTTTTCTTTCTAAATAATCTTTCCCAGTAAAAGAAAGTAAGTTGGGTTTTTGTCTTGGTTCTTTTAAAGTAATGATTTCATTAGTAGAAATGCAGAGTATTCTAGTTTCATATTTTTATATGTTTATCTGAAGTGTAATAAATTTATCAAAATAGAAGTATATGTTTGCTAGTGGTAGAGCTAGCAGATGTTTTTAAAGTAATCAGGGAATTATGTTGTGACGTTGCTAGCAACTGTAGGGATTAAACACTTCATAATAACTTTATTAAACTTTAGGTTTCATATTAGTATTTATTTTAAAAGGAATACTAAGACTGGGAGAAACAAAAGGACTTGGTGTTGAGGTCAAAACAACCCATCCCAGATCCAGCCTGAATTCCCCAAACCACTAATTCACATTTGATTTTTCTTTGCTTGTGTATAATTCTAGAAATATTTGCTGTATCCCTATACAAAGAACTGGATACTGTTTTCTTGAAAGAAATTATTATTACTCCTTTCTCCTCTTATCTAATGGTTAATATAAAATCTCCATGTTTTTTTAGTAAATCTTGTTTCTGACTATGCTTATATACCTTTGTTATATTTGTATCTGTTAGTATGGCGTTATATGGCTCATTCAAAGAAATTTGCTGGGAAAAATCAGAAATTCTTAGTTTGAAAAACTTCCTTTTTTTTTTTTTTAAAGGCTGTGCCACGTGGCATTGGGTTATTACTTCGCCAACCAGGGATTGAACTTTTGCCCCCTACTACGTTGGGAGCACAGTCTTAACCACTGGCCGAAACTTATTTATTAATCAGTTATTGTAGCTCTCTTCGTCTATCAGATTTTAAATCTTCTTTCTTTACCTCGATAACTAAAGAGGGATAATTGCTTTCCAGTTAGCCAAGGGTGACCTTGGATTAGGCTTCCCGTATGGCACTGGTGGTAAGGAACCTGCAGGAAACGTGAGACGCAGGTTCGATCCCTGGGTCAGGAATATCCCCTGGAGTAGAGCATGGCAAATATTCTCGTATTCATCTCCAATATTCTTGCCTGGATAATCCCCTGGACAGAGGGGCCTGATGGCCTAAGGACACAAAAAGCTGGACATGACTGAAGCGACGCATTTGTCTACACACATGACCCTGGATTATAACTTAAAACTATTCCTTTATTTTCTTAAACTTTTTTTTTTCTGTTTAATAAGACTGATCTACACTAAAGGACCAATGCAAGTTAATAATAAGGCAGGAAGAGAATCACTTTTTTATTAAGGTCAACCACTGCATAGGAAAAAGCATGATTAACAACAATTTTTTAAAAAACAGACTATTCTGCATATTCACTTTTTTTTTTCCAAAATAAGAGCAGGAAATCTATAACTTTTTTTCATTAACTGCATAGCTTATTTGTATGGTGAAGTTATGTTAGAGAATAAGAATAGGTGAAGTTGGAAAACACAGAGACAAGAATGAACCAGGGACATCCTGGCTCAAGATGAAATTAAGTGCAGAAAGATATAGGGGAAACTAAGAACTGTGAATGAACAAATGAAAAGACAAAAAGAGCAACCCAAATACTTTTCCCTCTACAAAAATAGACAGTAATAGAATAACGAGAAAGCAAGAGAAATGTAAAGGCTTTCCATTTTGCAACCTTAATAGAGTCTCTGAGAGTTACACTATTTTTTCTGTAAAATACAAGCAGAAATAGGGATACTTGATGTTTGCTTTAAAGGATGATTAAAATTCAGATAAAGTTTGGGCCAAATTAGAATTTATGCAGTAGAAATTTCTACATCTTATTTTATCCTATCTTATTTTCTTAATATTTTTGAAAATGTTGATACCTAATTTTTGCCTCAATTTTGAAACCTTAATGGTTTCAGATTTAAGGGCTCCTTATATCTCTAGTCAATAAAGTTATTATTTAGATATTACAGTGACTCATTTTTAACTTGTTTGTAATTTTTTCATGTAGATCATACATCTGTGACCCAGAACGCAGAAGAAAACAAATTAAGTTCATTGCCCTCGACATCATATGAAGACTTCTTTCCAAAAGACTGCACCTATCTGTATGTATAGAAGTTAAATTTATTTATGTTGTTAGTGCTTTTGCTCCCAGAAAGCGATTTATTGTTGCTAATCATTTGACGTAAGAGTAGATAAAATATATTAAAAAAAGATTCTTTCCCATGAAAAGTTTTTTTTTTTTTTTAATCTTCTTTATTTTGTATTAGAGTATAGCCGATTAACAATGCTGTGATAGTTTCAAGTGGACGGCAAAGGTACTCAGCCATATATATACATGTATCCATTCTCCCCCCAAACTCCCTCCCATCCAGGCTTCCATATAACATTGAGCAGAGTTCCCTGTGCTTTACAATAAGTCCTTGTTTGTTATCCATTTTAAATATAGCAGTGTATACCTGTCCATCCCAAACTCCCTAACTATCCATTTCCCCTACCCTTCCTGAAAAGTTTTAAAAGTTGTTATCTTACGTAGCTTCATAATTCTCTACATAGGTTATTTGTTAAATCTGTAAGTAGTAAAATCTTTTAATAAACTTTAGAACTAAGGATACCCCGATAAAATTTTTTCTCTTGAATATATGCTGAGTTAATCCCTTCATAACAAAGAACTTCTTGAATCATCAGTATTTCATATTCCCCTTCCCCCAAAATAGGGGAAATAAATTGATGACATTTTGTAGAAAAGAATGCCACAGAACCCAGCCTGAAACATAATTTATTTGTTTTAAAGTTCAAAATCAAGTTGAAAAGGGAAATGAAACACTCAGTTTACTGGTTATACATCATTAGTGGAATCGCTCAGTTGTGTCCAACTCTTTGCGACCCCATGGACCGTAGCCTACCATGCTCCTCCATCCATGGAATTTTCCAGGCAAGAGTACTGGAGTGGGTTACCATTTCCTTCTCTAGGGGATCTTCCCGACCCAGGAATAAAACCCAGGTCTCCTGCATTGCAGACAGACACTTTACCCTCTCAGCCACACTGTAGCTATGTAAATCACTCAAGAGTAAATTAGTCTAGAACAAAACAAAGAACAAAGCTATGAGAGCTTAAGAGAATTTATTTCAGTAAGTACTGAATGAAACCAAAGGTATATGTATCCCAGGTAGACAAATAGTAGTGTTCATAGCTCAGAATATACTATAATGCTTTATAAGAAAAAGTGGTAGAAAGGAACTTGGCATTTAATAATAAGGAAAGAGTAATTCCAGGCACAGTCTTCAAAACAGAAGGAAATACTGAATACCAAAGTAAACAAATAAATCAAAAACTTATTAAAGTGGACTAGGCTAAGAAGATAGAAGTTAAATGGGAAAACAAAGCAAAATGGAAGAACAAAGCAAAAAATGCATTATAGACTATATTTTTACTATGGAATGTACCCCCAGTATTATTCAAAAACTACTAAATAGATTGAAATTATTTAAGGGAAAACATAACCTTACCTCTTTTTTTTGTTTGTTTCTTCCCTCATTTTTAATGTATTAGGTGCTATTGCATTGCAGTCCATGGATATGATAGATTTGCATTGATCTTTTAGCTGCATTCTCATTCAATATATTTTACTATTTTTTTGAGAATTTTTAAGGTTGAAACATATAAAAGAATATAGCAAAAACTATACTAACACCAGCCAGAACTAACGGCTATTAACATTTCATTGTATTTGCTTCCAGTGTCTTTTTTTTAAAGAAAACAAAACACTGTAGTCTCTTTTGAGCCATATCTAACTTCTCACCCTGACAAAGTCCTGTTCTCCTCTCTGCCTTTCTAAGAGCAGTCACTGTCATCAGTTATTTCTCTAGTTCATTTTTTAAATATTTACATAGCCATAAGTAATATTTAGTGCTATTACTTATAGTTTTTAAATTTTACATAAATATTCATATATGTGCCTTCTTACTTTACTCAGCATTAGTTTGAGATCTAATCATGTTGCTTGCTGTGTTATAGATCTGTTTCATTCCCTTTAACTGTTGTTTGGATTTCCATAATGTGAAAATACATTTTATTTATTCATCCCTTTAAGGATGGATAGATCATTCCAAATATTACCTAATGTAAATAGTAGTACAGTGATCAGTTTTACCCCAGACTTTCTTTTAAGGAAGTGTTCATTGTGAAAGTTGCTATAAAGGAGCTCAAAGGTATAGTCTGGAGTATATAAGATTAACCAAAATGTAGAAGAAAAGGGCAGACGGATGAGAGAAAGGAGAGAATGATGAATAGTGTTCTTAAAAAAGAAACCATTACCAGCAAACCAGTGATTTTAATGAACACTACAGAGATATTTTCTGGATTACCCGTTATAATGTTTCTTTAGGAAATGTTAAAAGTTTCAAGCTAAGAGGATAGAGTTAGGGCCACTGTGCTGCTGCTCATAGCTCCAGTGAAGGAAATCACAGTATCTAAACTAGGCTTCAGGATGGTTCCAGCAACTAGAAAATGAAAATACATGTTTTTCATTTAAAAGTTTTTTATTTAGGGAATTCCCTGATCGTCCAGTGATGAAGACTCCATGTTCCCAGTGCAGGGGACATGGGTTTTTTCCCTGATCGGGGAACTGAGATCTACATGCCATACAGCATGGCCAAAAAAAAGAGAAAAGAAAGAATTCAATCGAGAGGCAGGATGAGTCTAGAAAATAAGAGAACATTTTTGTGTATTTATAAAAGCTTGAGATATTAAGCTAGTAAGTCAAAGTTAGGTGGAAGGACTCTTTATAGTATTCAGTAAAAGACTCTAGAACAATTGGATATCATTTGGAGAATTTAAGTTAGATATTCATGTTACATCAATATAAACTCCAGATGAAATTGAACTCTCAAACCCAAAAAATTAATTATAAAATTAGAACCCTTAAAATCAGAAAAATAAAAGATGTCTTTTCATAACATTATTTAACATGGCATTATTCATAATATCATTTATACTTTATTATAAATACTTAATCCTCTGTCTCGAATGAAAGTTCCTTGATTGCAGAGCTCTCATCTTTGTTTTCATAGCACCTGGCACATAGCAGGCATTCAAGAAATCTCTGATGCCCTTGCAGCCCTACCTCCCAGCCTCCAGGGAGGGGAGAAAGGCTGCAGGTGGAGAGAATCACCAGTCGCAAGTGATTTAATCTTTCTTGCTTAAGCAGTTAAACCACTATAAAAACAGGGCTCTTGGAGCTTCCTGGTTGGCAGACACTTTGAGGTGCTGGGAGGGGGGTGCATTTGGAGAGGGCATATGGGAACTCCATGCCCCTTCTTACCTACGCTGCCCCATGCCTCTCTCCCATTTGGCTGTTCCTGAGTGCGTCTATTATTATAAACTGGTAATAGTAGTTAAAATGCTGTCCTGGAGTCTGTGAATCTTTCCAGCCCATTAACAAAGAGGAGAAGGTTGTGGGAACTCATGGATTGGTCAGAAATGTGGTGACCTGGAAATTGCATTTTGCATCTAGACTGGGGGCAGTTTTATGGGACTGAACCCTTTAATTTGTGGAATCTGATGCTGACCCCAGGTGGATAATGCCAGAATTGAACTGAATTATTGGACACTCATTGAAGAAGTGGTGCTAGAAAAAAAATAACACGTATTTGGTGCTCAGAAGAAGATTAAAAAAACACATAACTTAAAGTGCAAAACATAGATGTTTTATTTCAGGGTCTGGCTTATTTTCATGTTGTCTGAGAAGAAACTAATATAGGAATTAAATATCATCTTAGTGTTTTTTTTTAATATGGGGAATTGTGCTATAAATTTGAGGTTCTAATAAATAATTAATTTTAAACAGATCTACAGAAAACCAGGAAATTCCTCTTATGGAAAATAAAGATGCAGACTTTAGAGAAAAAGAATCTTCTTTAAATTTATCTTACCAAAAGCATGAGTGCTCTGGCACCTGTCTGATGAAAATGCCATTTACCTTCAAGGGGGAAAACCCTCTGCAACTACCAGTCAAATGCCATTTCCAAAGACGACACGCAAAGACAAACTCTCATTCTTCAGCACTCCACGTGAGTTATAAAACCCCTTGTGGAAGGAGTCTACGAAACATGGAGGAAGTTTTTCGTTACCTGCTTGAGACAGAGTGTAACTTTCTATTTACAGATAACTTTTCTTTCAATACCTATGTTCAGTTGACTCGGAATTACCCAAAGGAAGAAGAAATTGTTTCTGATGTGGATATTAGCAATGGAGTGGAATCGGTGCCCATTTCTTTCTGTAATGAAGTTGACAATAGAAAACTTCCACAGTTTAAGTACAGAAAGACTATGTGGCCACGAGCATATTATCTAAACAGCTTTTCCAACATGTTTACTGATTCATGTGACTGTTCTGAGGGCTGCGTAGACATGTGAGTAGAAGAACATGGCATTTCAAAAAAATCTTCTGAATGTAGGGGTACTTGTCGAGAAATCCTGCTGTGTATCAGTTTGTCTGTCTGTCTTATCTAAAACCAGTTCATCAAGAATTGAAAATAGAAAGATGCACTCTCCTTTAGCAGTAGGAAGGAAACTCTTCATCTGTTATTTTGTTTATTGGGAAATTATTTCTTGCAGAGATAAGTTTTTCCCCTAATCTGTTACTGTAACTCTTGATAGCAACAATTAGAGCTAATGCCCTGTAGCTGTGCCAAACATTGTGACAAGTGCTTTCCATCTGTTTTCTTGTTTAGTTCTCACAAAGTCTTATGGAGTAGTTAATATTATTTCCATGTTGGAAATGAGGAAGTGGAGAAACCAAATGTAAGGTCAACAAATTTAAGTACCAGGATTTGAACCTATGCTGCTGTTGCTGCAAAGTCGCTTCAGTCACGACTCTGTGCAACCCCATAGACGTAAGCCCACCATGCTCCTCCGTCCCTGGGATTCTCCAGGCAAGAACACTGGAGTGGGTTGCCATTGCCTTCTCCTTAAGCTTTTGTCCTAGGGGAAACCTCTCACTGTGCCAAGTTTTATTCTGTTTAAATATAGGTTGTTATTTTTAAGCATTGCCTTTAACCTCTCTGCATCTGGCCAAGCCCAGTCTCCTTCAGTGCTAAAGGAGAAGACTAACTGTTGGGTTGGACAGTGTTTACTGAACTTTATGGTTAGTTTAACAAGGTTTTTTTCAAGAATAATTTTGATGGTGTGTGATTTTTGCCTTAGATCATAGAAACTAATCCCCATGTAACATGCACCACCAGCACACATATGTTCGTTTTTTGGTCACAAATTACAAGAGAAGTCACAAAATATGCAAAAAGCTGAGGCTCACGGGAATCTGCAATTGGACACAGCACTGTGGCCAGGGATTCTAATCCTGATGGGAATGGAAATTAAATGTGTCCCGTGCATGGTGGAGAGTGGGCACCAAGCTCTCAGGGAAAGGGGGCAGAAACAGGGACCTACCCAAGACTAGGAGGTTGGCTAATAACTCACAGGGCCTGCAATTGTATAATTGTATTGATAACAGCCAGGCTTAGAGCTGTGAAACCCGTAGGTCGGAGCCAGAGCAGCCAGTGTAGAGGAGCACCCAGGAGTGACCTGGACAGAAGTATAGTCTCGCATAGTCAGAGCACACAGAGGCATTCAGGACCATGAAGGCAGCATAAGTTCCAGCAAATGGCAGAGCTCACACCTGAGGGATCAGAGATGAATGCAGACTGTGACCAAAGAAGACTTTAAAATAGGCGTGTTATAGTGTCCAAAGAGATAAAACATTACTATCCATGAAATGAGGAGGTGATTATTTTTAACTATACTATATAAGTAAAAGAGCCATTCAGAAATACGGGAAATCATATGGTTATGGAAATAAAAAACTAAGTAGATGGACTAAGAGGTAGCATTGGTATAGCTGGAGAAACAATCAGTGAATAGCAAAGCAAAACTAAAGGGTTCTCCCAGAAGGCAAAGAGAGAAAGATACGAGGAAAAAAAAATTTACAAGTTGAAAAACGTGAAAGGTCACTGGGAAATTCCAGCATACCTCTGAGAAGAGAGCATCATTCAAAGAGATAATAGCTGAGAATTTTCCAGAACCGAAGAAAGACAGGAGTCCTCAGAGTGAAAAAGCCTACTGTGTACTGCTGCTGCTGCTGCTAAGTCGCTTCAGTCATGTCCGACTGTGCACTAGAAAGGGAAAATAAGATAACTGTACATCTAGACGGGGAAGGCAATGGCACCCCACCCCAGTACTCTTGCCTGGAAAATCCAATGGACGGAGGATCCTGGTGGGCTGCAGTTCATGGGGTCGCTAACAGTCGGACAGACTGAGCGACTTCACTTTCACTTTTCTCTTTCATGCATTGGAGAAGGAAATGGCAACCCACTCCAGTATTCTTGCCTGGAGAATCCCAGGGATGGGGGAGCCTGGTGGGCTGCCGTCTATGGGGTCACACAGAGTCGGACACGACTGAAGTGACTTAGCAGTACATCTAAATATATCATGATGCGACTTTGCAAGTATCTAGGGCAAAGAATAAATATGCTAGCAGATGGAAAAGAGAAAATACATATTGACAAGGCAGTTTTCATCACAAATAATAGAAGACAAAAAGGCATATTAGCTTAAAATGCTGAAGGAAAATAAATATAAAACTAGAATTCTGTAACAAGCCAGACAGTTATATGGTGGGGGGTGGGGGTGTTAAGAGGGTATTCAGACAATCACACAGCAGTTGAAGATATGCATTCCTATTTTTCACCAATAGTATTTTTATACCTAGAGCATTGTTTTCCAAGCTCTAAGTTTAGTAGGATGTAAAAATCACTTAAAGGGTTGTAACTAGAATCTTAAAAATTAAATTGTACAGAAAGTACCATGTGTACAGGAAGTACAGTGATAAGGTACTTATATGTGACTGCTATTTCTTACTTTACATATACACACACATATGAATATGCTGCCTCTGTAGGATCTTTTGTTAGAAATGTAAGACATTTCTTGCTGGGAGTCATAGTCAAAAATATTTGAAAGCTGCTACCCAAGAGATGCTTAAACAGGGACATAAGAATAAGGATGTTGCAGCATTGTTGTATTGAAAACTAGAAGCAGTTTAATTGTGATTCTAAATGCTGTGGAAAAGTTAAAAAAGTAGATCTCAAAAACATTATATTGAATTAAAAGACAAGTTGTAGGATAATAACTATAGTAATTTTTTAAAACAATACATTGTATTGTTTGTGAATAAATATATATGTAAAAGTATAAAGGATGCCTCACCAAACCCCTTGAGAGCTGACTTTTATCTTTTTTTTTTTTTTTAAGGAAGATCATATATACAGTATATATGTTGTAAATTATAGTTGACCTTTGAACAATGCAGGGGTTAGGGGTGCCAGCCCTCGAAAATATAACGTGTAACATAATTGGCCCTCCACATAAGCAGTTCCACATCCATAATTCCACAGCCAAGTTTTCATCCAACTATAGATTATGTTCAGTTCAGTCACTCAGTCGTGTCCGACTCTTTGCGACCCCATGAATCGCAGCACGCCAGGCCTCCCTGTCCATCACCAACTCCGGGAGTTCACTCAGACTCACGTCCATCGAGTCAGTGATGCCATCCAGCCATCTCATCCTCTGTCGTCCGCTTCTCCTCCTGCCCCCAATCCCTTCCAGCATCAGAGTCTTTTCCAATGAGTCAGCTCTTCCCATGAGGTGGCCAAAGTACTGGAGTTTCAGCTTTAGCATCATTCCTCCCAAAGAAATCCCAGGGCTGATCTCCTTCAGAATGAATTGGTTGGATCTCCTTGCAGTCCAAGGGACTCTCAAGAGTCTTCTCCAGCACCACAGTTCAAAAGCATCAATTCTTCGGCGCTCAGCCTTCTTCACAGTCCAACTCTCACATCCATACATGACCACATGTATGTAGTACTGTGTTATTTACTATTGAAAAATGTACACATATAAGTGGACCTGTGTAGTTCAAACCCGTGCTGTATATACATAAGGGAAAGGACTAGAGAGAATGACGACAGCTGATTCTGTCTGGTCAAAATGAGTGTTTGTTACTGTTTGTGTTGTCTGTACTTCGTAAACTTTGCAAACAAACTCATATTGAAAAAGCAGCAGTAGATTTCTACATCTGTAAATAGAATCCAAGTTAATCAATTTATTGCTTATTTTTTCTGTTGCAAACGGTAGTTACCACTCTGACATGTATTGTATAGATACAGAAAAATACTGAAGTGAATCATAGAGGAAACAATCTTAAAGTCACTTGCCATTTAACACAGGAGATGAGATTCAGAGATTTTTAACAGATTTTAACCAGTTATAACCCTGGTTTATAACTGAGATACCCAGGTTCCTTACTCCTATTGAGTGTTAAGTCCCTGTCATGTTAGATAGTCATCTCAGTAGTTAGAGAGGAAATTTGTTTTTAGGTGCTCATGTTTATGGCTTAGCAGTGCTATGAAAAACAGCTGGATACGTGGCATCAGTCTCCTCAATCTATTTTTATGTCATTAGAGAGAGAGATAATATACACAAAACTATGTAAGTTCTTTTGAGCTTGACACGTTTAAGCTTATCCATTGTAGGAGAGCAAACCTGGGAGAATTCTCACAATGGAGCTTCTGCTGAATAGGAAATGAAAGGAATTCATTTTGAAATGTTAAATCATGAGCAAGTCGAGGTACAAGGCAATTTATAGTTATTTATAAACTTTTGGTAAATGTTGTCTTTCATAGAGGTCTGTTTCATTTAGGGAAGAAGTCTTAACAGTCCATGAGCCAAACAACTGTTTTAAATACAATTACATTCTTAATACTTTTGTCAAGAGAGTCTCATAACTTGATGCTTTTTTATTCTGACTTCTCCCTCCATTGTCTTCCTCTTAGAACAAAATGTGCCTGTCTTCAACTGACAGCAAGGAATGCCAAGACTTGCCCCTTGTCAAGTAATAAAATAACCACTGGATATAAATATAAAAGACTAGAGAGACAGATACCTACTGGGTAAGATACACTGTGGGTTGTTGCAGGGTGTTTATACCTTTGAAGGAGGGTGCTTTATCGTTGTGGCCTATTCAGTCTTCTAAATGTTCTTAATGTGAGAGTTGGACTATAAAGAAAGCTGAGCGTCAAAGAATTGATGCTTTTGAACTGTGGTGTTGGAGAAGACTCTTGTGAGTCCCTTGAACTGCAAGGAGATCCAACCAGTCCCATCCCAAAGGAGATGAGTCCTGGGTGTTCATTGGAAGGACTGATGTTGAAGCTGAAACTCCAATACTTTGGCCACCTGATACGAAGAGCTGACTCACTGGAAAAGACCCTGATGCTGGGAAAGATTGAGGGCAGGAGGAGAAGGGGACGACAGAGGATGAGATGGCTGGATGGCATCACTGACTCAATGGACATGGGTTTGGGTAGGCTCCGGGAGTTGGTGATGGACAGGGANTAGATTATGTTCAGTTCAGTCACTCAGTCGTGTCCGACTCTTTGCGACCCCATGAATCGCAGCACGCCAGGCCTCCCTGTCCATCACCAACTCCGGGAGTTCACTCAGACTCACGTCCATCGAGTCAGTGATGCCATCCAGCCATCTCATCCTCTGTCGTCCGCTTCTCCTCCTGCCCCCAATCCCTTCCAGCATCAGAGTCTTTTCCAATGAGTCAGCTCTTCCCATGAGGTGGCCAAAGTACTGGAGTTTCAGCTTTAGCATCATTCCTCCCAAAGAAATCCCAGGGCTGATCTCCTTCAGAATGAATTGGTTGGATCTCCTTGCAGTCCAAGGGACTCTCAAGAGTCTTCTCCAGCACCACAGTTCAAAAGCATCAATTCTTCGGTGCTCAGCCTTCTTCACAGTCCAACTCTCACATCCATACATGACCACATGTATGTAGTACTGTGTTATTTACTATTGAAAAATGTACACATATAAGTGGACCTGTGTAGTTCAAACCCGTGCTGTATATACATAAGGGAAAGGACTAGACAGAATGACGACAGCTGATTCTGTCTGGTCAAAATGAGTGTTTGTTACTGTTTGTGTTGTCTGTACTTCGTAAACTTTGCAAACAAACTCATATTGAAAAAGCAGCAGTAGATTTCTACATCTGTAAATAGAATCCAAGTTAATCAATTTATTGCTTATTTTTTCTGTTGCAAACGGTAGTTACCACTCTGACATGTATTGTATAGATACAGAAAAATACTGAAGTGAATCATAGAGGAAACAATCTTAAAGTCACTTGCCATTTAACACAGGAGATGAGATTCAGAGATTTTTAACAGATTTTAACCAGTTATAACCCTGGTTTATAACTGAGATACCCAGGTTCCTTACTCCTATTGAGTGTTAAGTCCCTGTCATGTTAGATAGTCATCTCAGTAGTTAGAGAGGAAATTTGTTTTTAGGTGCTCATGTTTATGGCTTAGCAGTGCTATGAAAAACAGCTGGATACGTGGCATCAGTCTCCTCAATCTATTTTTATGTCATTAGAGAGAGAGATAATATACACAAAACTATGTAAGTTCTTTTGAGCTTGACACGTTTAAGCTTATCCATTGTAGGAGAGCAAACCTGGGAGAATTCTCACAATGGAGCTTCTGCTGAATAGGAAATGAAAGGAATTCATTTTGAAATGTTAAATCATGAGCAAGTCGAGGTACAAGGCAATTTATAGTTATTTATAAACTTTTGGTAAATGTTGTCTTTCATAGAGGTCTGTTTCATTTAGGGAAGAAGTCTTAACAGTCCATGAGCCAAACAACTGTTTTAAATACAATTACATTCTTAATACTTTTGTCAAGAGAGTCTCATAACTTGATGCTTTTTTATTCTGACTTCTCCCTCCATTGTCTTCCTCTTAGAACAAAATGTGCCTGTCTTCAACTGACAGCAAGGAATGCCAAGACTTGCCCCTTGTCAAGTAATAAAATAACCACTGGATATAAATATAAAAGACTAGAGAGACAGATACCTACTGGGTAAGATACACTGTGGGTTGTTGCAGGGTGTTTATACCTTTGAAGGAGGGTGCTTTATCGTTGTGGCCTATTCAGTCTTCTAAATGTTCTTAATGTGAGAGTTGGACTATAAAGAAAGCTGAGCGTCAAAGAATTGATGCTTTTGAACTGTGGTGTTGGAGAAGACTCTTGTGAGTCCCTTGAACTGCAAGGAGATCCAACCAGTCCCATCCCAAAGGAGATGAGTCCTGGGTGTTCATTGGAAGGACTGATGTTGAAGCTGAAACTCCAATACTTTGGCCACCTGATACGAAGAGCTGACTCACTGGAAAAGACCCTGATGCTGGGAAAGATTGAGGGCAGGAGGAGAAGGGGACGACAGAGGATGAGATGGCTGGATGGCATCACTGACTCAATGGACATGGGTTTGGGTAGGCTCCGGGAGTTGGTGATGGACAGGGAGGCCTGGCGTGCTGCGGTTCGTGGGGTCGCAAAGAGTCGGACACGACTGAGCTACTGAACTGAACTGAATGCTTAACTTCTTATTTGTTGTTTTTGTCCAGTTGCTAAGTTGTTTCCAACTCTGCAACTCCATGGACTGCAGCACACTAGGCTCCCCTGTCCTTCACTGTCTCCCTGAAGTAAAGTGAAGTGGCTCAGTCGTGTCATACTCTTTGCAACCCCATGGACTGTAGCCCACCAGGTTCCTCCTTCCATGGGATTCTCCAGGCAAGAATACTGGAGTGGGTTGCCATTTCCTTCTCCACACTGTCTCCCTGAGTTTGCTCAAATTCATATCCATTGAGTCGGTGATGCCATCTAACCATCTCAACCTCTGCTGCCCCCTTCTCCTTTTGCTTTCAGTCTTTCTCTGCATCAGGGTCTTTTCCATTGAGTTGGCTCTTCGTATTAGGCAGCCAAAGGATTGGAGCTTCAGCTTCAGCATCAGTTCTTCCATTGAATATTGAGGGTTGATTTCCTTTAGGATTTGACTGGTTTGATCTCCTTGCAGTCCGAAGGACTCTCAAGTCTTCTCCAACACCACAATTCAAAGGCATCAATTCTTCGGCCCTCAGCCTTCTTTATGGTCCACCTCTCACATCCATTCATGACTACTGGAAAAACCATAGCTTTGGCTATACAGACTTTGTTGGCAGAGTGATGTCTCTGCTTTTTGATACACTGTCTAGGTTTTTCACAGCTTTCCTTGAAGGCGAAAGTATCTTTTAATTTCATGGCTGCAGTCACTGTCCACAGTGGTTTTGGAGCCCAAGAAAATAAAGTCTGTCAGTGTTCCCACTTTTTCCCCATCTATTTGTCATGAAATGCTGGGACCAGATGCCATGATCTTTGTTGAGTTTTAAGTTTCAAGACAGCTTTTTCACTCTCCTCTTTCACCCTCATCAGGAGTCTGTTTAATTCCTCTTTGCTTTCTTGCTTTTAAAGTTGTATCATCTGCATATGTGAGGTTGTTGGTATTTCTCCTGGCTTTCTTAATTCCTGCTGGTGACTCATCCAGCCTGACACTTCTCATGATATACTTTGCATATAAGTTAAATAAGCAGGGTGAAAATATACAGCCTTGATGTATTCCTTTCCCAATTTGAAACCAGTCCATTGTTCCATATCTGGTTCTAACTGTTGCTTCTTGATCTGCATACAGGTTTCTCAGGAGACAGGTAAGGTGGTCTGGTATTTGCATCTCTTTAAGAATTTTCCACAGTTTGTTGTGATCCACACAGTCAAAAGCTTTGGTATAGTCAATGAAGCAGAAGTAGATGTTTTTCTGGAATTCTCTTGCTTTCCAACAAGAGATGTTGGCAATTTGATCTCTGGTTCCTCTGCTTTTTCTAAATCCAGCTTGTACATCTGAAAGGTCTTGGTTCCTGTACTGCTGAAGCCTGACTTGAAGGATTTTGAGCATTACCTTAGTAGCATGTGAAACGAGCACATTTGTACAGTAGTTTGAACATTCTTTGGTATTGGCCTTCTTTGGGATTGGAATGAAAGCGGACCTTTTCTAGTTCTGTGGCACTGGCAAGTTTCCAAATTTGCTGACATATTGACTACAGCACTTTAACAGCATCCTCTTTTAGGATTTTAAATAGTTCAGCTGGAATTTCTTATACCAAAAATCTAAATTAAAGAAAATTTTTTTTAAAGCCTAGATATCATTTTTGGAAATGGAAGTCAGAGTGTACACATGTAACCTGCACACTGTACTTGATACTCGTCTGCTTTGCTTCTGACTCTTAGCCCTATTGGGTTAGTTTACTTTGGGTAGACATTTCCCTATTAAGACATATACTGTGCAGAGGTTGTCTGAGAATTGGGAATTTTCTTCTTTTCAAGGTTGTTAGTGCTAAAAAACAAACAGTATTCTTCCTAGACTTGCCCTTCTTAGACATTGGGAGACATTTTAAAAGAGCTAACTCTTATTGTATGCCACACATTGTCTCAAGCACCTTGTAAATAGACTTATTTAATCTTTTTTTTTAATTAAATTTTATTGAAATATAGTTGATTTCATGTTGTGTTAGTTGCGGCTATACAGCGATGTGATTCAGTTATACATCTATCCACTTGCTTTTAGATTCTGTTCCCATATGAGTCATTATAGAGTACTGAGTAGAGTTCCCGTGCTAGACAGTAAGTCCTTATTAGTTGTCTGTTTTATATATAGTAGTGTGTATATGTCACCCCTGATCTCCGATTTATCCTCCCCCACCGCAGCTTTCCCCTTTGGTAACCTTCAGTTTGTTTTCTACATCTCTGACTCTGTTTCTCCTTTGTGAATAAGTTCATTTATACCATTTTCTTAGATTACACATATAAACAATATCATGTGATATTTGTCTTTCTCTGTCTGACTTACCCAATTCATTTAATCTTCACAAAACCACCCTATGCCATATAATCCATATTATATGGTAGTACCATATAATCCCTATTTTTATTTAATGGAAAATTGAAGCACAAAGAGATTAAATCCATGGGCACGCAGCTAGTGAGTGCTGGAGCTGTGATGGGAACTAGGCAGTCTAGCCCAGGGAGCCTTCACACTTAGTCTCTTTCCCTCAGTGATTATTAGCGAGGTAGCAATAGAGAGTGCTTTTGCTTTTAATTTGTCTAATTGATTTTCTCTTGTATATTTTATTGACAAGCATTTATGAATGCAGCCTGTTATGCAAGTGTGATCGACGAATATGTCAAAACCGAGTTGTCCAGCACGGACCTCAAGTGAGGCTACAAGTGTTCAAAACTGAGAAGAAGGGATGGGGAGTGCGCTGTCTAGATGACATTGACAGAGGGACGTTTGTTTGCATTTATTCAGGTAAAGCAAAGGTTTACTTTCACATTACTGTGGTAAGATCTACATTTCTGAATCTACATTTACTAGTCAGGGCCACCGAGATCTTATAGCAAGGACAAGAGCGACAGTATAGGAGCACTATCAGAGGAAGGCAAGTGACTGGGAAATTGAGCCCTGAAGGGCTGACATGCCTTAGGAAGTACCAGGTGTTCCAGAAGAGAAAGGCTGAAGGATAAAACTTGGGTTACTGCATGAGATGTGTGTTTTAGTCTCTGTGGCTGCAGATGCTTCGGGGTAAAGTAAGAAAACTTTTAAATAGAAAAATGACTGATTTACTAAGGTAAAGATTATTGGTCAGAGACTGTCTTCATCACCATCTTGCGCTATTAGAATTAAACAAGTTAATGTTTTAATGAATACCTTTAGGTGATGATTCAGTCAAGGCTGCTGCTGCTGCTGCTGCTACCAAGTCGCTTTAGTCGTGTACCACTTTGTGCGATCCCATAGACGGCAGCCCACCAGGCTCCTCTGTCCTGGGATTTTCCAAGCAAGAGTGTTGGAGTGTGTTTCCATTGCCTTCTCAAGTCAGTCAAGGCAGTTCACTCCATTTCAGGGATTCTATAGAGAGTTGCCCATGTTCTGAGCAAAGCCTCCCCACCGTGTGTTACGGTTGTGCAAATTACCAATTCATTCAGGCCATAGCCCACAGGCCAGACAGGTCCATCTCTAGTAGTCTCTTCCTTTTACCCCAAAGTGTCAGGCAAAAGTCCTCACTTCTGTGTGTACCACAAAGTGAGAAAGGTTGGTGAAATGTGGCTCTCAAGGCGGTCTGAAGGAAATGTGCAAGGCAGCAGGGACCAGAGCCGTCCTCCTCATCTGGAATTCCAGGTTCCCTTTAGTGAGGGCAAGAATCCTCAGAGTTCAGAACAGTCACAGCTGGATCCCTGCCACGTCCCACTTACAGACACAAATACTGCACAACTTGCCTGTACGTTTGTCTCTCATATTTCTCAAAATAACTCTTTGATAAAAGTTAGCTTACCATAAAATGCCAGATGGTGTCCAGGAAGTATCATTTACTGACTTTATCTGCATTGCTAGAAAATGCACCTAAGGGTATCTCTCTAATCTAGCTGTTAATTTTGACTTGTCAACTGTAATTTTAAGTTCCTTGAAAGAAAATGCATAAACTTTAGACTAACATTTTGATTACATTAAGGCTTAAGATAAGAACAGGCACATATCACCACAGGTTTAAATACATCACTTTATAAATAAAGTTTTTAAATGATAAAGCATTCATAACTAGACACAAAAGCTATAATTGTAAGACTAGAATTCACCTCTTTAATTTTCTAGAGTGCTTTCTGATCTGTATTTTTGTTTTATATTGTTGTAGCCGAATCTCTTGTCTTCTGTGTTATTCCACTTCAGACAAATATTTGTTCCTATGTTTTTTCATGTACTGGAAGATACGAAATCTCTTCTTGGTCTTTTATTTTTATTATTTCTCACAGTAGTTTTCTGGGATGAATTAATGTTTATCTTCATTCTAGAAATGAGGTACACCATACACAGTTCTAATAGAGCAGAAAAGCTGCCCTTTTGTTGCTTAGTAACTGTATTTGTTTTTGTCATATTTAGCTCTTTTACTTTTTCTTTTAGGAAGATTACTAAGCAGATCTGACACTGCGAAACCTGATGCTATTGATGAAAATGGAAAAGAAGAGAATATTATGAAAAATATGTTTTCCAAAAAGAGGAAAATAGAAGTTGCAGATTGTGAGGTTGAAGTTATCCCAATAGAACTGGAAGCACGTCCTAGAAGTATGGAGACTCAGGAGTATCCACCTAAGTTCCATAATAATACCAAAGAGCCTATTATGTGAGTGAGATCATAGGAACCCAGTCAAGACTGATCTATACTGTTTAATACCAATTAAGAGTAGTTCTTTCTTTTTCTTCTTTCTTACTTTCCACTCCAACTTCTATATCTCCTATATATCAATTTGCTTTCCAGTTGTAAGTTTCACACTGAGAAATCTAGGGCACTTAAATTTAGAAATCTAACCAACATGCTATATCTCCTCAGTTTCCATCTGTAGAACTTCATCTTTAAAAACTTTGACTTGAATCAGATTCTTATGGATGTCATGACTTTGGCAGTTCTTTTTATTTTCTATTACCATTTTATTTGCAAAGGTTTTCTTAGATTTTCTTTGTTTTTTAAATATACTTCCAGAATGATTGACTTTAAAATATGATTATTCTAGTGAGGAGTAGGCATAGGTGTTATAGCTTAGATTAATTTCTAATGAATATTTACATAACAGTGATGCTGTCTATATTTCAGGGCACAGTAAAGAGCGTTTTTAGTGATTTACAGAATAACTTTGTTTTCCTTTTCAGAGGAATGAAATATAACAGCATTTCAAGAATTCGATATCATTCAGTCATTAGAAGCCCTAAAGCCAAGACGGTCGTTATTCAACACAATTGGAAAAATATGGTAAAAAGTGCAAAACATAGATGGTGCCCTTCTGAGAACATTAACTACTACTTAATTCAAATTGTTTGTGTTACTTAATAAAGTGTAGGATTTCTTTTATTATTTTGTAATGTGGTGCTGTTGAAGTGTTAGGACTATGTTTTTTAATGACTTTGTGTATCCTAAGTAATGGTTGGCATGTTCCCAACTTAGATATAGAAGGAGAATGTTGATCATGATCTGACCGTGTATTCTACTGAGACTGAGAGCTATACAGTATAAGAATTCGTGGAAGAAGCTAAAGTGATAGTATTGCATAAGAAAGAAGGATGGAGTGCTTTAGGTTGAGGAGACATGGTCGTGAGATGTGGGAGAAAGAGCAGAAGCAGTCTAATGAGAGGATCGTCAGAAAGCAGCACTTTACATGATAGCCTCTGAAGATGCCCTTTTCAGTCTGTCCTGAGAAGAATGCCTAGCCAGAGACTGTAGCTTAAGAGAATGGTGCAAGAAACAGAACAGGCAGACAAAATGGCAGTTCATGGCTTGTTGGTGAAAAACACTAATGTAGGTGGTACACAAATACTTGCCCTCTGCCTAGTAGCATACAGAAGATAACTCCTTAATACCACATCATTATGTGAAGATTGGGCCAGGAGATCACAGAGACCTGGTTTGCCCTCCAACACTGCACCTTAACTAGCTGGTTAACATCTGTCTGCATTTCTTTTTCTGAAAAATTAGAATAATAGTATCTATCTCAGAATTAAGAGGGTTAAATGAGATAACTTCAGAAACTTAGTATAGCACAATGCTTGACACCCAGCTAAGTGCTCAACACATGTTGACCGTTGAAGTACACGGATAAGAAGAATGGTCAGATGTGTTGCATGCCAAGCATTGTGCTAAACCTAATACCCCTTTTTGAAAGTTATCATTACCATATAAAGTGACTGCAGTGTCCTCGACTCATGGAGATAGGCAGCTCCTTTAACCTTTTCTTTCAAGTAACTAGCCAAAGAGTGTTTTTAATCTTTGTACATCTTATAGTGGAAGCCAGATTTATCATCTGATATCAGAATTGAGGGATACCGACAGATATATGTGTATTTCATTTTGAATTTATACTGCCCCAAGAATGTCTTGACAGTCCTTATAATTTTCATTGCTGTGGCTCACGAAAGTGCCTGGGAGTAACACAGCTAAAAGGGTTCCGACGTGTCAGACATTCCTCAGGCTATCAGCTTTGAGTCTTTGAAAATCTAATCTAATTGCTGCAGCCTATGGAGATTGATAACTTGATGAAAGAGGCCTTACTGCTAACTTAAATTCTTTTTCCTAACCTAGACAGTAAAGACATCTTCCTTGTTTTCTTTTAAGGGATTTACTTCCTCAGAGTCTGTCACCTCAGAAGATAATGGGGAACTTAATCCAGCTCAAGTACATCTGAACTCTAAAGCCAAGGAAATGAGAAGTAGGCTTTGTTTCATTCTGTGGTTGCCTGCCTCTTCTGCCTTTTTGCCTCTCATGCTCAATACCCGTAGCTCATTTTTTCAGACACCATTACAAAAATGCTTCATTCATCACAAGGCTTTCTGTATGTCTAGATCAGAGGTCGACAAACCGTGATCTGTGGGCCCCATCCAGTCCACCACTGTTTTTGTATGGCCTGTAAGCTAAGATAATTTTTACCTTTTAAAATAACTGAGAAGAGATGAGAAGATAAATAATACTTTGTGACACTCAAAACTTACAGGATATTATAAATTCAGTGTTGCTAAATAAATTGTATCGGAAGATAGCCACACTCTTTGATTTACATATTGTCTCTACTTTCACACTATAGTAGCAGAGCTGAATACTCAAAACAGAGATGGTGTAGCCCACAGTGTTTACTGTTTGGCCCCTTACAGAAGAAGGTTGCTGACCCCTGGTCTAGATGCCAACCGTGACCTGACGCTGGGCAGGAGAATAGCGTGGACAACTCACAGTCCATCTCCGGCTTTGGAAGCCCTGCCCAGCACAGCCATTTCCTGACTCTTTGTTTAGGTTCCTTTAAAAATAAAGACATGACATTCTCCTGCAGTATTCCAGCCAGTGCTGCCCCAGAGGACGCTTAGCAGAAAGTGAAAATACTGCTACCCTGAGTGCTCATCTTTCAGTGTTACCAGTCTTGCCGTGGTATAGACTATCCAGTCCATGGAATTCTCCAGGCCAGAATACGGGAGTGGGTAGCCTTTCCCTTCTCCAGGGATCTTCCCAACCCAGGGATCAAACTAAGGTCTCCCGCACTGCAGGCAGATTCTTCACCAGCTGAGCCACAGGGAAGCCCAATTTAATACTAAAACCTGACAAAACTGGGCTTTAGTTTATTTGCATTTCAGTATTTCCCTCAGTGGAGGGATGTTGCTGAGACATGACCCTTTGTGAAGAACTGACTGACGTGGCCTCTTCTCCCTTTGGGCTTCCATGGCATATACACCCCCAACTCCCCACCTTCCTGGTATTAATAGAAAGAGGGACACCTTTGTAAATTTATATCCTGTTTTTAGGCAGAGAGGGGAGAGGACTTGGAGCTTTTCCTGTATCACTGATTAGCTCAAATTGCCCTTAGCTCAAAATTGTTCTTATGTCAAAGATGTGTATTTTGGGACAACATTCTGATATATCACCGTTTAATGCATGAAAGTCATCTGAGTTCTATTGCTCTTGGTTCTTTTGTTGTTTTCATTGACCACTACGGTACATATAGCAGACACTACACAATTAGTTATGTACTATTAATATTGCTGCAAGTAACCTATGATAGGAAAAAGCAGCCAGAAACAGTGAAGATTACATCAAAAACATTAATTTTAGAAAAGTGTAATTTCTTTCTGCCACTGAATTAGGAGGCACAAATGACTTTTTAACAGTAAATAATTTTACTTATTCCATTTGACATGCATTCATACTTTTGAATATTTTGGAAAATTATTTGCATTATTGGATAAGAAAAATAAGCAGTTCATCTTCTAAAGTACTGTTTGTAAAAGTGTGATTACTGAATGATCATTTAGCAAAAACATGTATACAAAACCCATAGCGGTAGTTACTGCTACTGGGCCTTAGCGGGTAACTCTTAATCAGGGTCTCCCCAGCATTTCATTGGTATCATAAAGGCCTAAAATGCTCCCTAAACCCTTTCTGTTACAGCTGTTTAGAATATATTTAAATGCAGAGTACAAAGTTGAAGAGAAGTCAGTTTGTAAGGAGTAGAGCTTAACTACAGTAACAGGAAGCAACATGTATACAGATTCATAAAAAGACATTGTTAGGTAGTAGAAAGAAGGTAGTAGAAAGAATATCAGAATCAGATATTTCTGGGTTTCTTACCCCACTTTTCATTATTATTGCTAGTTAGTTGAGTGAATCTCTTAAGCCTTCAGAAGCTCAGAGTTTTCATTTGTAGAATTGAAGTACTGCGTACCTTAATACATTGTACGGATTAGCAATAATTAACACAAATTGCACTTAATTAGTATTGTTACTCTCAGCAATATTGCTCAGCCATTTATATTCCCTGACAATTCCTTTCAAAATGTTTATTAGAGGACTCAAGCTTAAACCAAGCTGAAGATTGTGAAGACAACCCTGTGATTGAATCCGATGTGATAGATATAACCAAGTGTAGAGAAGACACTCCACCAGGGGACACACGTCACCAAGCAGTCACACTGGATAACAAGAATGAGGTTCAAATACAAAAGCCCCAGGAGGAAGAATCTCCAGCATGTCAAAACCAGCAGGTCTTTTGTGGTAAAGAGTTACTGAATGAAATCAAGGATGCTTCATCTGATTCTCTAGAGAAGTTCAGTAAAGGGAATGTGTTTTTATTGGATGCCACGAAAGAAGGAAATGTGGGCCGCTTCCTTAATGTGAGTATGTGGGCTGAGATTCCTATATCTAAACACATTTTTTCACTAGGCTTCTTCACAAAATCATGAGGACAGCATGACTGGCAGATTCCAAAGCCACACTACCTGGATTAGAATGCCAGGCCTCTACTTACATGGCCTTGGACATCTTGACCTCTCCATGCTGTATTTCCCACTTCAATAATATGGAGTTAATAACTGTCCAGAATGTTGTGAAGATTAAATGTATTATATATAAAGTGCTTAAACTATCTAGCACACAGTACATATTTGCTTAAAGAAACTATAAGAAATTATAAGAAAATCATATTTATTGAAAGGCTTTTAAGATGCATTCCTTCAAAAAAACAATGGGGCACATAGAATAAGTTTTTCTTTTGTGCCTCATATAATAGAATGTCTTATTCAGAAATACCTCTATTACAAAAATTTAGTTGGGAGCACTTATGTTTTACTACTGTCACTAAATTTTGAGTGATTTAAGTGGCTTAGTACCAGAGAAGGCAGTGGCAACCTACTCCAGTACTCTTGCCTGGAAAATCCCATGGACAGAGGAACCCGGTAGGCTGCAGTCCATGGGGTCGCTAAGAGTCAGACATGACTGAGCGACTTCACTTTCTTTTCACTTTCATGCATTGGAGAAGGAAATTGCATCCCACTCCAGTGTTCTTACCTGGAGAATCCCAGGGATGGGGGAGCCTGGTAGGCTGCTGTCTATGGGGTCGCACAGAGTCAGACACGACTGAAGTGATTTAGCAGCGGCAGCAGCAGCAGCAGCAGTGGCTTAGTACAGAAAACCAGTACATTTATCAGAATATTGCATTTTACTATCTTATTCTTTTTTTTATTTCTAAGCCATAGTCATTTGCTGTTTCTGTGTATGTTTGGGATATATGTAATGAGACTTATTTTCATTTATATAGAGGAATACTTACGATTTCTCTGATTTAAGGTTCACTGGGCTTCCCTGTTAGCTCAGTTGGAAAATAATCCACCTGCAGTGCAGGAAACCCCAGTTCTATTCCTGGGTCTAGAAGATCTGCTGGAGAAGGGATAGGCTACCCACTTCAGCATTCTTGGGCTTCCCTTGTGGCTCAGCTGATAAAGAATCTGCCTGCAATGGGGGAGACCTGGGTTCGATCCCTGGGTTGGAAAGATCCCCTGGAGAAGGGAAAGGCTACCCACTCTAGTATTCTGGCCTGGAGAATTCCACGAACTGTATAGTCCATGGGGTCACAAAGAGTCAGACAAGACTGAGCGACTTTCATTTCACAAGGTTCATTGACACTTAAGACTCCTGGCATCTTCATGATGAGAGGAATACTTTGCGTTATTGGCCGTAACTACTGTGTAGGGTGGAATTGGAGTTAGCTTTTCCCATCAGACTGCCAGTCTTGTCTCTCCTGCCTCCTACCATCATACATGCTTTTCAAAGAATGTATATAGTCCCAGAGATTTTCCAGGGGAGGAAAGAGAAATACCTTCGCCACTAGTCCCAGTGTCTGTATAGACTGTCCTGTCTTTGGCCAGCCGGACCGTGCAAAAGCCACCTGCATTCCTCCTCCTCTCTGGGCTCCACTTGGTTCTGACTTAACCCTACCCAGGAGAGTGACGAGGAGTCATGGAAGCAGGACAGGAACTTTATGATAACCTCCACACATCCTTTGGAAAAGTCCATTCAGGTTCACTGATTTCTGAATGTGGCCTTAATTTTTCTCTTTGCTCTGTATCAGAGCTCTTCTTCCTCTCTGTGGGGTTCAGTTAGTGGGATGGGCAGCTTTGACTTTTCCCTTAAAATAATGGGAAGCATGCATAGCCCAAAATCCTTTTATGTATTTTCTTTGCTAAACTCAAGACCTATTTATTTATTTATTTATTTGTGGCTGTACTACTTGGCTCAAAGGATCTTAGTTCAGTGACCAGGGATCAAACCTCTGCCCTCTGCAGTGAAAGTAGAGTCCTAAGAACTGAACCACCAGGGAATTCCCTCAACACCTCTTTAAAATATGACATTTGAATGGTTTGAAATTGCTGTTTAGTGATAATTTTAAATGTAATTCATGTGCCATCAGAAGAAAAAGTACTCTCAAGTCAGAAAATCTTTGAAACCAAAGAACTTTTTTTCCTTGCTAGAGAAATCTGTTTGGCCTTTTTCTTTTTCTCCCTCCTAGTTAGAAGGATGCTTGGTTAACAAGAGAAGCTTCTGAAGACTGGAGCGGGTTGCCATTCCCTTCTCCATGGGATCTTACTGACCCAGGGATGGAACCTGGTTCTCCTGCACTTTCACTCCTTCTACACTATAGCCAAACATGCTGGAAGCTACTAAACATGCCAGGAGAGCCAGGAGATCAGTAAGGAACGATCCCTAGCAAAGGACTGCTGCGGCTTTCTTTCCAGTCAGTTACATTGAATAGTGGCTGCACTGGAATGATATGGTTGGGCTCACTAGCTGGATCTCCCCTTGTTTATAGGAAGAGAAAAACAAGGCTTTTCTGTCTTTTTAAATTTAGTTTTCTACATAGATAATCCATTCTCATGATTTAAAAACTTAAATAAAACACCTTAGAAAATACATACAAACGGAATTATTTCACAGCAGCTGTGATGCTGTCAACTAGGTACCCTGAGTAAAGCTCACCAGGCTCAAACTGAAAAAAAATGTATGGATGATAGGAAGTTATCATTGAAATCTAACAGTGGTAAATGTGTCTGAGGAATAATTGCTGGGATTCAATCCCTTTATGAATCTGGTGATAGATGACTGTGTAGCAATAACAGCTCACAAAGTAACACTGAAATGGTGGTGATAGGAGATAGTTATCACCATGTTAGAAGCCTTGGAAAAACAACAAATAATGCTTGTGTTCAGCAGAGAAATCAATTACTTACACAGATACCCTTTCCAAAGGATCTGTTTGATGTAAAATTCAGGTCATAACATATTCTTCATATTAAACTTTTTGTTTTGTTTTAAAAATAATGTACTCTGCCCTTGTTCACCCTGCCCCCAATCCATCCTCTATAGTAAAATCATTTTTTATTACTTTTTGGTATATTCTCACAGTGTTTCCTTATGCAAATACAAGTAAACGTAAGGATGTGTTCTTATTCCTACCCCTTACCTAAAAGCATATTACATTCAGTGTCCTACACCTTGTGTTTAAGTTAACAATATACCCTGGAGATCTTTCTGTATGAGTACACAGAGCTCCTCATTTGTTTTTGTTTATAGGTGCATATGATTCCAATGTGTGGCTATCCAGAAGTTTAAATAATCCTCTTTAGATAGACATTTGCATTGCTTCAAAACCTCTACTGTTGAAAACAATGTTCAGTAAATAATCTTATGTGGATACATATCTGCGTATCTGTCGAATACACTCCCAGATACTGGATTGTTGAATCAAAAGATAAATGCATTTATAATGATAAATAGGAGTTTTTACTATTTTGCATTTCTACTGGCAAGATGTAAGAATGTCAAAACAGGGCTTTCTGAATGAATTCCTACCATCAACAAAATTGTAATGAGCTATGATATTTTGCATACTAGTCAGAAAAAAAGGAAAAGAAATAAAAATAAGATGTGTTGGAAACAGAATGGTATTCTAATGCTTCAAAGAACAATGTATCAGACTTTATGCTATATCTAACATGTGTTTGTCTGTTTAACAGCATAGTTGTTGCCCAAATCTTTTGGTACAGAATGTTTTTGTAGAAACGCATGACAGAAATTTTCCCTTGGTGGCGTTCTTCACCAACAGGTTTGAAAAATTTTTTAATATGATTAATTTTGAAGTTGTGACTTTAAAAATAACAGTACAAAAATATTAGAAGATATATGCTATAGCCCCAACTCTCTGGTACCCTAGAATACTCAGTCATTCCAAACTGTTTAGAGGTGATAAAATTTTAAATAGTTGAAATTTTAATTCTTATTTCCTCTTAGAATTAATGTCCAAAAAGGCTAAGAATGACAGGTCTCAGCCAGTTCAGTTCAGAGAATAAATGATGCAGAATGCTACATCTTTAAGTCAAAACTACCCCCAATTACTTCCTCGGGCCTCAGTGCATTGCTGGGGCCCACTCTTTTTAAAAACACACTTCCTCCCTTGTGGATATTGACAAGTTTCTTCTTATTTGGGATTTTAGTAGATTTGAAATAAAACTCAAAAAGAGCATTCCTAAGTAGTGGATGTTGGAGAGAGAAAACCCTATTGTTGAGGAGGGTTAATGATGTTAATATGAAAATTGATTATAATCAAATTTGGTTTATTCAGGATAATTTATGATTATTTTTAAAATTTCTACTTTCTAGGTATGTGAAAGCAAGAACAGAACTAACATGGGATTATGGTTATGAAGCTGGAACTATGCCTGAGAAAGAAATCCTCTGCCAATGTGGGGTTAATAAGTGTAGAAAAAAAATATTATAAATCTGTAAATACCTGCTCATGAAATCAGCTGATCAAGCTGAAAATAGGGCCATGCAAAAGAAACCCCTGTGGCCAGTGGAATTAATTTACATTACGATCTGTCAAGAGAATTCCTCTCAGTTTATCCTTATTGGGAGTGTTTATTTGCATTACTTAGAAATGCTTGGAACGAAATAGGGACATTTTCATATGCATAGTCTATCTCTTTATTCTTACTGTTCTTCAACTATACATGAGTAGAATGGATGTATATATTTTATATGAAATACCACTATATAATTTGTAACTTATTTATAAATTATATATTCAGAAGAACAATGTCACAGTTGATTTCAGCACTTCTTACTGCTTTTGTAATTATTATCTTTGAGTTTCAGGGCCCCACAGGGCCAAATTTCACCTCTTTACCTACAAAATTTATTTATGTTTAGTTCCTGGCAAGTAATTTACCATTGTGAGCCATAAGATGGGCATCAGAGCCTGAAGAATATTAATATTATGCAAGTTACTTCCAAGTATTTTAAGTTAATTGGATAAGCTCCATGAAATAGTGTCCCATCAGTCCACTTGAATGAGAAAGAAGAGAAACTCTCCTAGGGGAAAGTTTTGGCACATTTTTTGAAATGAAACTTCTTTTCCACAGATTCTCTTCACTCCTTCTATACAAACACAGGAAAAGAGGGAATAGAAACTTGGATGAGCTGAAATATTTTTGTTCTAGACAGAGTAGAACTGTAAGAAAAGGAAACTTAAGAGAATAGTCAGACATGGCTTATTTATTGCCAGAAGAGATGGTGCTGGGTAAGAATTTCACTTAGAACAATTCTGTTGAAAGAGTCTGAAACAGACCGTTGGGAGTTTCCTGGGCATGATGTGCAAATTATTTTCCTAGAGAAAAAGGGAAAGATTTACTCTGCTGTAGGTTTCCTGACTGTGATCATCTAGTGAAAAGGGGGTGAGAGTCTCCACGAGTTAAAGATGTACATTTGGCTGTCAGGAAATTCTCCTCACCCTTGGAACCAGTGTGGGAATACTAGCTCAAAAAGGAGTAACTGAGGTAGTTCTGGGCTTTTTAGGGTTTGTTTTTTCTCAGCTTCTGGGTTTCATTACCTTTACCTTTCAGACAATGGAGAAGGAAATGGCAACCCACTCCAGTATTCTTGCTTGGAGAATCCCAGGGACAGGGGAGCCGGGTGGGCTGCTGCCCATGGGGTCGCACAGAGTCGGACATGACTGAAGCGACTTAGCATGCCTGTATTGGAGAAGGAAATGGCAACCCACTCCAGTGTTCTTGCCTGGAGAATCCCAGGGACAGAGGAGCCTGGTGGGCTGCCGTCTGTGGGGTCGCACAGAGTCGGACACGACTGATGTAACTTAGCAGCAGCAGCAGCAGCACCTCTCAAACAAGAATCTAAATTTGTACCGGATTTAATTTCTTAAAAATACTGAACTATAAAAATTTAACTTGAAGGTGGTTTAGAGAGTGGGAAACCAAAGAGCTAGGAAAGGGAGCAAGAAATTGTAACCAGACAGCCACAGACAAATGGGGGAAGCTGAGAAGTTCATTTATTCACAGTAAAGATGCAGGAATTTTAGGCAACGCAGTGAAATAAAATGAAGGCACTTGAAAAGTATGGGAAATCTGTACAGAGATCTGACATCTTGATCTCCTCCATCTGTACTGGTTCCCAGTTGTCATCTCCCATCAGCATCCTAGAGATTCTCTTTGTCTTTCCGATGTCAAGTCGATTTCTAGTTAAATCCCCTTATTTCTCCTTTCATTGATTTACTGCCACATATAGGCATGGGGTCACAAAGAGTTGGACACAACTGAATGACTTTCACTTTATGGGTGAAGCACATCCTCCAGTACCTTTTGAAAGGGAAAAAATGAGACTATATGTTTCAATATGTTCTTTTGCCCTTACACTTGATTGCGGTTTTGGCAGGGCAGAGAGTTCATGAGTAGCTTTCATACCCAATTTTGAACATACCTGCTACATTCCAGTGTTGCTGCTTTGAAATCTGAAAAATTTCTCACCTCTGGCCTTCAGAGTGACTGTTGGGAAGTCAGAGGCCATTCTTTCTCTTTTATATTTATGACCAGACTTTCTCTCTCTTGAACCTTACAGGAATCTCTTTGACCCAGTGTTCTGTTCCCAGTAAAGGTCTATTATTATACCTGATACTAGGTGCTTGGTGGGGTCTTTCAATCTGAAAACCTTGTTCTTTGGTTCAGAGAACTTTCCTTGAAGTGTTTCTTTAATGATACCTTATCTGTTCTCACTTTCTAGAATTCCTGTTACCCAGACTGTAGACCTCCAGGATTGGTTCTCTGATTTTCTTACCTTCTCTGTTAATTTCCAGCTCTGTCTTCTTGCTCTACTTTCTGGGAGATTTCCTCAACGTAATCTTCCAATTTGTCTATTGTGGTGGGTTTTTTGGTTTTGTTAGGTAGATAGAACAGGGAAAAGGAGTCCAAAATGGCGGTGGCTACAAGACAAGGAAGGGAAAAGCGCGCGGAAATGAAACAAAAGAAGGTCCAAGGACCGGAGGGAGGACTTCAGGTAAAACCAGCAACACTCCTGGCTGGCTCAGTTCACACAGGACAGGCCCAGGGAGAGAGAAACAGAAATAGTACAGCCAAAGCTAGCGCGCTCTCCCGTG
>SJYX01007031.1:102825-143903 GCA_006410675.1 Oreotragus oreotragus | reverse complement strand
GAAACCTCATCTTGTATGGTGCTGTGTACACTACGGGTGCTAAATAAAGGATTACCACTGGAAACTGGCATTGCACTCAGTTAATTTTGCCTCCGCTTATGATAGACCTATTCAGCCCAAACTTGGGGGTGGGGGGTGAGTGAAATAATGGCTGACCACTGGAAACTCGCATTGCACTCAGTTAATACTTGGGGGTGGGGGTTGTGTGTGTGTGGAGTGTTATTTTGATTGTGCCGCATGGCATGTGGGATTTTAGTTCCCCAACCCGGGACTGAATCCGGGCCCCCTGCAGTGCAAGTGTGGAGTCTCAATCACTGGACCGCCAGGGAAGCCCCACGTGATAACGGCTTTTTAAAAATAACGGGTAATCCCTCAGGAAGACCCATCACTTCTCCAGCTGAGTCCAGGGGCTTCGGCCACCTTCCCTCCGACCATCGGATAAGTGGGCGCAGGGTGGGGAGCGCCTGGCGTGATTCGTTTTTTCTTTTTAAAGCAGTTCGAATTCAGACTCGGAGGTAGAGAAGCCGTCTGCAAAGCCTCGGTGCGCTTCCCCGCGAGGGGAAATCCATCAGCTTGATTTCGCCGAAGCCGACTTCCGGCGGCGGGGACGCAGCGCGCAGACATGGATCCGGCGGGGCCTGCCGCGCCCGAGTCGCCCCGCGGCGCTAGCTGGTCCGAGGCCCACGCCGCGCGGGACACAGTCCCGCTCCCGACCGGTGAGTGCCGCGCCGGGGGCGGTCGGGTGGGGCTCGGTGGGGGCCCAGGGCCGCTCTCCGGTCGCCGCCTTACGGGAGTCGCCGGCCCGGCCTCAGACCGCGCTGAAGTCCGCCCCGCGGCTCCCGGGCGTCCACCGCCCGCGGCCCCGCGCCCCGACCACTACCCGGGCCTCTCGGAGGGGCGACCGTTTGCCTCCGTTTGCCGTGTGCCTTGCCTCTCCCCACTGCAGATGGGAAAGCCCATTGCTGCGGTCCTACGGCGCTAGGAATGCAGCCAGCTGGGGAAAGCGAAAGAAAAGCCTGTGGGTTTGCTCTCCCAGCGCGGCTCCACCCGCTTCTAAAACAATGCGGTCGGAGAAGGGCCCCGGGGAGAGGGGAGCTAGGCTGGAGGTGGACGGACCCCTTTTGAAGAGAACTGGTCAGTTGGGTCTCAGGATCAGTAGTTTAGTCGCCAACTCGCGTCCGACTCTTTGTGACCCCATGGCTCTGTCTAAGGGATTCCCCGGGCAGGAATACTGGAGTGGGTAGCCATGCTCTCCAGGGGATCTTGGCAGGCGGATTTTTTATTTTTTTATTTTTTAACCGCTGAGCCACCGGAGAAGCCAGGCGGGGAGGAGGGGTGGGAGCGGGCTGGCTGGGTTTAAGAAGCAGTTTGGAAACTTTCCACAGAGAATGCGATGTTTTGGAACCATGCTCCCCTTTCCATTTAGTAGTTCAAGTCTGTGGTCCTGTCTTTCACCCTCTTGAGGGGGCACCTTTCTTGCAGTTCAACAGGTGTGGATCTAACCCGTGTAGACCTTCTTCCCAGTGCAGGCTCAGGACCAGGTGCCAGGAATACAGAGATGAGCTAGGCAGACCCTGCCCTGAAGAATCAAATAGGCAACTCGTGTGTAAGCTGCCGAGAACCACAGAGGCACAAATAAGGGGCTCCTTCAGCTCAGCCTGGTGTTCAGGGGACAGACACCCTGTCTTCGTTTTAAAAGGCAAGAGTCAGTCACCCAGGGGTAGAAGGGGTGAAAGGGCAGTCCAGAGATGAAGACACGAATAAAGGCGCCAGCCACAGAACATCAAATGTGGCAGCCACAAGTGAAGCAGCATGCTGACTGTTTCATTTTAGCCGGCGAGCCTTTAGCTAGTGGGCGTCCCAGGTGGCTCACATGGTAAAGACTCTTTCAGCAATGCAGGTGACCTGGGTTTGATCCCTGGTGCGGGCTGGCTGGGTTTAAGAAGCAGTTTGGAAACTTTCCACAGAGAATGCGATGTTTTGGAACCATGCCCCCCTTTCCATTTAGTAGTTCAAGTCTGTGGTCCTGTCTTTCAGCCTCTTGAGGGGGCACCTTTCTTGCAGTTCAACAGGTGTGGATCTTCTAACCCGTGTAGACCTTCCCAGTGCAGGCTCAGGACCATGTGCCACAGGAATACAGAGATGAGCTAGGCAGACCCTCCCCTGAAGAATCAAATAGGCAACTCGTGTGTAGGCTGCCGAGAACCACAGAGGCACAAATAAGGGGCTCCTTCAGCTCAGCCTGGTCTTCAGGGGACAGACACCCTGTCTTCGTTTTAAAAGGCAAGAGTCAGTCACCCAGGGGTAGAAGGGTTGAAAGGGCAGTCCAGAGATGAAGACACAAATAAAGGCGCCAGCCACAAAACATCAAATGTGGCAGCCACAAGTGAAGCAACATGTTGACTGTTTCATTTTAGCCGGCGAGCATTTAGCTAGTGGGCGGGCGTCCCAGGTGGCTCACATGGTAAAGACTCTTTCAGCAATGCAGGTGACCTGGGTTTGATCCCTGGTCGGGAAGATCCCCTGGAGAAGGGAATGGCTACCCACCCCATTATTCTTGCCTGGAGAATCCCATAGACAGAGGAGCTTGGTGGGCTGCATAGAGTCCATGAGGTCGCAAAGAGTTGTACTCAGCTGAGTGACTTAACACTAGCACTACTGATCATACAGAATGCAAGATGAGTTACTGGAGAGGAGGTTGTTTCCTGACCTTTTCCCCAAACTCCAGACTCCTATCACCAGTTTAATCAATGCTTGGAGCAATCTCAAACTCCTGTTTGCCTGCGCACACCCACATTCTCCAGACCTGCTCAACCACCAGCAACCTTCCCATTCCGTTCACCCAGGTGCTCAGGCCAAGACCCTAGTGCCACACCCGGTGCCGCTCTTTCCTCCTTGCCTCCCACCTTACGTGTTAGACCAGTCGGTTCTGTCTCCAGAATGTATCTTGAGCCTGACCTCTTCTTGCCGCTTCTGTCACTACCATCCAAGCCACCATCATCTCAGGCCTAGACTGGGTTTCCTGGCTTCCACTGTAGCCTCTCATCCAGACAGGACTGCACAGAAGCCAAAAGGACCTTATGAAACAAAAAGCAAATGTGATTCTCCCGCTCAAAGCCCTCCAGCTTTCCGAATAATCTTACTGTGGCTACTGTGTACCCCGTGTCCTGATCTGATCCAGTCCCTGCCCATCTTGATGACTGCCACCCTTTGCTGTCTTGTGAGTCCTCTAAACCCCCACCATACTCAGATCTCTGCTCAGCGGTAACCTCCGCAGATAGCCTTGCCTGCCCACCCTGTTTAGAAGAGCCCTCCCCCAACCCTCATCAATCTCACCCTCCTTCCCTTGCTCATTTTTTTCTTCATAGCACTTACTACTACCTGAAAATAACGTGTTTGAGGGTCTGTCTCTACTACTAGGATGTAAGTTTCATGAGTGTTGAAATCACATCTTAATTCCCTGCTTTACTTCTAGTGCCTAAAAGGATGCTTAATAGGTGCTCATCACTTATTGAAGAAACCAGTGAGTCTGCATGTAAAGAGCTTGGCTTCTTGGGGACCTTACTCGGGACTGTAGCCTGGGAGCCAGACTCTGAGGAACCGCTTTGAAGAGGTGAGGGAGGAGCCCAGGATATATAGTTTTTGCTGAAAACAAACGTGGTTGAGCATCAGAAGACTACTGCTAAGTTAATGATTTTAGAGCTTTTCGAAGTATGGGAAGATGCAAGAATCTGGGCTCGTGGAAATTATTCCTTAGAAGTGCCTCGTAAGTATTTAGAGCAAGTATTCTGTTTTCGCCATCCTGAACCCCGCTGAGGGCACACCATTTTTAGGGGTGGGGATTGCTGCCGTGGCTGATGGCTTGATGGCAGGCAGCACATTTTCGTTTGCCCTTATTTGAGATAGAACAGACAGCATTATGACATCCAGCCTTCTGTCCAGGTGCACCATATTTCTCTCCTTGTACTGAAATGGAGCTTAAAGCAACTCTTTCATCGTGTTATTCCCCTCCTCAAAAATCTTTCCCGGCAGCCTTTCACCATCTGTTCCTCAAATTATTTTCCCGCTTCCTTTGCCGAACTCTCCTCTTCAGTCCCGCTGATGAGCGGTCTCCCAGTCAGACCTCTTGGCCTCACCCCCATCTGTGCTTCTGTCTGCAACGTCCCTCCCACCTTGACTCCCCTTTCCATCTCCAGGTTGTACCGGCTCCTTGACAGCACCTCATCCCACAGGGAGCACTTCCTCCTCTGGCCGTAGCATGTATTTTATTTCCTGCTCAGCAGCTACATTACTCTGTGCCATGTCTTCTGTTATTTTACTTTCCTAGTTGCTACTTCATCTCCTTGTTTACCTTGTAAGCTTCTTGCAGGCAACGGTTCTGTCTCGTGTTTCTTTTATATCCTCTGCTGTACCTTCTTCCATCTGTACCATATCTTCCAAATGGTAGCCACCGTCTGCCTATGCCTCTGGAGCACTGAAAATGTGGATTGTCCAGTTGAGATGTGCAGTAACCACTAAACACACTGGACTTCAAAACTCAGTACAAAGGATTAATTCATTGTTTTATTGATTAAATGTTGAAAGGGTAGTACTTTGGATATATTTGATAGAATAAAGCCTATTAAAATTAATTTCACCAACTTCCTTTTGAGGGGGACCTGCCATGCAGCATGTGGAATCTTAGCTCCCCAGTGGGATCAAACCCGTGCCCCCTGCATGGAGAGCAGAGTGTTAACCACTGGACCACCAGGGAAGTCCCTCCTTTGCTTTTCTAAATGAGGCTTCTAGAAATCCTTCATCTGCACCTGTGGCTCACACGGTGTTTTACAGATAGCACTGGTGTAGAGCGCCCAACACAGTGACTCTTGGACAAAGAGGCGCTCCCAACTTGGTGTAGTTGGAGAGGAATGGAAAGCAGCAGTTCGCCGCTTCCGTTTCATCCGAGGCATTTTCTCTCAGTCTCCCCCACTCCTGTTTTCTTGGTTGATAGGAGCAGGAGGATCACTCATTTGTAGCCCCACTAAGCAGGACTCCAATCCAGGAAACAGATGACAATTAAACAAGAAACTCATCTGAACGTGAAACAAACGCTAGCTCTAAAGTGAGGTCTTCAGACAGTGTGAGATGCAAAAATCTAATTTAAGAGAGGTACTGAGAGATCTTACGCTTTGGAGTAACCAAAAAGACTTTTAAGAAACGCTTAAGCAGTTTAACCTCATCTAAATTAAACCCTTGCACCGTTAAATGAAGTTTTGTTTCAGAACTAAAATTTGAAGGTAAAATTGAAAGTGCTTTCTGCTATGGAAAACCGGATGAATAAAGAGGATGAGCATTGGAAAGGGCAAAGAAATATTACATGGATGCTTGTGGCCAAATTAACAGCAAACTAATAGATTAGAGAGTAAAGGTTGTCTCCCCCTGATGCGTCCAAGTGGGATGTTGGGAACAGCTGGCTTTTTTCTCCATCTCTGACTCTTCCCTGTTCTTCCTAGCTCTCCTTCTCTCTTTCCTTTCTTCATTCTTCTCTTTAAAAAAAAAAAAAATCTGCTTCCTATCATGTCTCTTTCTCTCCTAATTGATTATAACGCTAGATTACATCACATGAAAGTACATTGTTCATTTACTTCTTTAATTCACCCCAAATTTATTTTTGAATATAGTATAAGGATCTAGATTCTTTTTTATAGGTAGTTAATCAGAGCATTATTTCTTGCATACAGCTGATTTATAGTGTCAGTGATTATCATTGAGAGCCTCCTGTGGGCAGGGGAGTGATGTGAGAACGCTGTATTTAAGTTCCTGCTTCTGTTGTTAGGCAGAGGGTTTCCTCCTGGGCGTGCTCAGGCTCTCCATTCGTGTCCGACTCTGAGGCCCTGTGGGCTCTTGGCTCGCCAGGCCCCTCCGTCCCTGGAATTCTCGAGGCAGGAGGACTGGAGTGGGTTGCCATCCCCGCCTCCACAGAGTCTCTCCCATCCAGGGGTCAGGCCGTGGCTCTTAGGTCTCCTGCATTGCCAGGCGGGTTCTTCACCACTGGCACCATCTGGGAACCCCATTGATCCTCATGTTTCAGTCTTTTGTTTTTTTTTGTTTTGTTTTAGAAAGTCCCTGGACATTTTAAATAAAACATTTTCGTTTTTATTAACCCATTAAAAAATGCAAAAGTAAAATTTAAAAAAATTGCAAAGGTGCTTTTCTACTTGGGTCCCCAATTTTTTCTCCCTAGGAGCTGAGACTCTCTTCTAAAAACAAGTGCCCGGCCCTCTCCTTTAAGATGGGTGGAGGAGTTACAGACCAAGAAATTCCACTTTTCCATTTCTCATGAGGGATGTTACTTTGTAGGTGTCTTCCAGGTTGCAGAAAGGTTGCAAAAAAGGATATGCGCGCTCTGCCCCAAAGACCTCGAGTGTAGTGTCCTGTACTTTGCACAGTCAGAGAATATAGCTGCTCATGAAAACTGTTTGGTAAGTTTGAATACACATGAGTCCTTTCAGGGAAGGACATCCTGAAATAGATAAATGTACTTTGAATACAACAAAGAACACCACATTGGCTGCCCAAGGTTTGGGCTTTGAAGTGGGGATTTGGGGAGCATATTTTTCTCTTTTTAAAGTGTCAGATAGTAATACTTTTTGATTACTTTTGGTTTTATTTATAACTGATCAAACATAAGGAATTATGGTGAAGAAACTTCTTTAAAGATATTTTAATTAAATATTTCAAATATAACAGATACCCATAGACATTTATGATATTATATGATACTCACTTCAGCTTTTTTTTTTTTTTAAAGGAAAAACAACGNGTAAAATTTAAAAAAATTGCAAAGGTGCTTTTCTACTTGGGTCCCCAATTTTTTCTCCCTAGGAGCTGAGACTCTCTTCTAAAAACAAGTGCCCGGCCCTCTCCTTTAAGATGGGTGGAGGAGTTACAGACCAAGAAATTCCACTTTTCCATTTCTCATGAGGGATGTTACTTTGTAGGTGTCTTCCAGGTTGCAGAAAGGTTGCAAAAAAGGATATGCGCGCTCTGCCCCAAAGACCTCGAGTGTAGTGTCCTGTACTTTGCACAGTCAGAGAATATAGCTGCTCATGAAAACTGTTTGGTAAGTTTGAACACACATGAGTCCTTTCAGGGAAGGACATCCTGAAATAGATAAATGTACTTTGAATACAACAAAGAACACCACATTGGCTGCCCAAGGTTTGGGCTTTGAAGTGGGGATTTGGGGAGCATATTTTTCTCTTTTTAAAGTGTCAGATAGTAATACTTTTTGATTACTTTTGGTTTTATTTATAACTGATCAAACATAAGGAATTATGGTGAAGAAACTTCTTTAAAGATATTTTAATTAAATATTTCAAATATAACAGATACCCATAGACATTTATGATATTATATGATACTTCAGCTTTTTTTTTTTTTTTTAAAGGAAAAACAACATAGATAGTTAAGGACTCTCCCTTTGTCCCATTTGCGGCATTCCTTCACCAACACAAATTTATTATTGTCTTGTCTTTTTAATTTTATGCTTCCACCACATATTTAAGTGTTTCTAAACAATAATATGATACTGTTTCACATGTTCTTGGACTTTACAGAATTTCTATCAAATTCTGTGGATTGAGACTTACCCATGTTGCTAAGGAGCTCTACTCTTTAATTTTAAATGTTACAGTATTCCATTTTATGACTATAATTACTATCTTTTTAAAATGATTTTGTTTTTCTTTCTTTAGTGTTCATTTATCTTTTGACTGTGCTGGGTCTTTGCTGCTGCGCCTGGGCTTTCTCTAGTTGCAGCAGGCAGGGGCTCCTCTCGTTGGCGGTGTGCGGGCTGCTCAGTGCTGGGGCGTCTCCTGTTGCAGAGCAGAGGCTCCGGAGAGCGCAGGCTCAGCAGTTGTGGTGCACAGGCTTGGTTGCAAGACACGTGGAATCTTCCCGGATCAGGGATCGAGCCCGAGTCCCTTGCATTGGCAGGCACATTCTTGGTCACTGGACCCCCAGGGAAGTCTGTGACTGACCAGCTGCCATGAATATCCTTGGATAGGTCTCCTAATTCATGGGAGCTTTCCTCTGACCCGGGGGGCACTTAGCAAAAAGCAGAACTGCTGGGCTCAGGAGGAGTTCATTCTGCACCTCACGAAATGTGCCGAGCTGCTCTCCAAAGGGCTTGCGCCAAGTTTGACTTCCACTGTTCTTCTTTGTCAACACTTAATTCTGTGTGATTTATTTATTCATCTTGGTCTGGTAAAAGTGTACGTAATTATGTACAAAATTCCCAAACTGTCCTCCACGGTGGCTGTACCATTTTACATTCCCACCCAAAATGAGAGTTCATGTTGTTTGTATTTTAATCAGTAATGGCCTGATGACATGAGATTTTGAACATTTTTTCATGTATTCATATGCCGTCTGTATATCTTCTTTGGTGCTGTCTGTTCAGATCTTTTGTCCAGTTTTTAATTAGCTTGTTATTGTTGTTAAGTTTTAAGAGCTCTTTATATCTTGGCTAGAAGTCCTTTGACAGATATATTTTATGTGTTTGCCCCCAGCCTGCAGCTCTTTTCTCTCTTCACAGTTCCTCCTTGGGTCTGTGGTTTGGTGTCTGTCGTGATACTGTGAAATTTAGTGTCTTCCTTGCAGATGGGTGTGAGATAGCCTCTTGTTTATATTTGCAGTTCCCGGATGACTTAGCGGGCTTGCACCTCCTTTGCTGTGCTGCTTCTGTGTGGTTCTGTTTGTTGATTCTATGACTTCTGTTCAGAGACTACATTTTATTTTTGAGATCTTAATTTCACTTATATATGTTTATTTACATAAAAAATACATTCAATGCTTTATCATATATTTGGCTTTTGCTTTTATTTATGGTGCTTCCTGTTGCATGGAAGCTTGTAATGTAATTAACATTCATCATTTTCCTTTATAATTTGTAGGATTTTCACCCTAAGAATTTTTTTTTCCATATTAAGTTTCTGTTTCCCAAAAAGTTTAAAAATTGTGTTGTTCTCATTTAGCTTTTTAAAAAAATTATGCTAAAAAGTTTATTGTTGATAATAAGAATGCCTTTGGATTTAGAAACAGCTCATTTAGGACTGAGGTAAATTAGAAAGCTATGGGCTTCCCAGATGGCTCACTGGTAAAGAATCCATCTGACAATGCAAGAGATGTGGGTTTGATCCCTAGTTGAGAAGATCCCCTGGAGAAGGAAATGGCAACCCTCTCTAGTATTCTTGCCTGGGAAACCCCCATGGACTGCAGAGCCTGTTGGGCTACAGTCTGTGGGTCACAAACGAGTCGGATACAACTTAGCTACTAAATAACAACATATTAGAAAGCTAAAGGAAAGATTGAAATAATTGAGGGAAGTGATATTTTTGATGCAACTGAATTTATCTGGATCACCATATAAAGCAGGGATCTACTTTTGACAGCTTATGGTGAGCAATGTCGGATTCATGGTATCTGAAGATGATTTAGCTTTGGGACCAGGAGCCAGGCTTCATCACTCAAGAACTTTTGTGTAGCAGTTTTATTAAAGTGAAAATGGGACAGAGAAAGCTTCTGACACAGACATCAGAAGGGGGGTGGAGAGTACCCTGCTCACTGGTCTTTGCAAGGGTGCTATATACCTTATTACAATAAAGGGTCTTACCAGATGCACTCCCACAACATACATCTTAAGATAACAGGATTAGTCAGAAGGTTTTGTTAAGGAGAAACATGTCTTTGAGCAAGATTCACTGTTATATTGACTAAGCAATGTAGAAAAAAACATTTGTCCTTTTCTCCTCTTTGGAAACTCCAGACCCCTCTCTCCTCCTTGAGTACCCTGGACTTCTTATCAGCCTATCTAGGAATTGACTCGCTCACCTCTTTTTGTTTTTTCCATGTGATTAACTACTTCTCCCAGCTCTATCTCGCCTGCAGTGCGGGAGACCCAGGTTCTATCCCTGGTTTAGAAAGGTCCCCTGGAGAAGGAAATGGCTACCCACTCCGGTATTCTTCCCTGGAGAATCCCATGACAGAGGAGCCTGGTGGGCTACAGTCCATGGGATTGCAAAGAGTCAGACAAAACTGAGCAACTAACACTTTCACTTTCCTGCACTCTTATTAAAAAAACAAACTATCCTTTCCTTACTGATTTGTAGTGATAATAATAGTAACTATTGTTATTATGACTTGGTGTCCACTGTGTGTAAGGTAATACTCTGGGAGCTTAGCTGTGTTTAACTATTCATCCTCACAACTACCCTAAGACGGAGGTTTTGTAATTACGCCCAAACTAAAGGTGGGACAACTGAGGCAGAGAGGAATTAAGTGACTTGCCCAAGGTCACAGGGCTGTAAGTGACTGAGCCAGGACTCTCACCTGGATGTCCAGTTCTTGAACCTTCATCCTTACCTGTTGCTCTTAACAGTATTGTCATATGGGCACAGATCTTTCTGGCTGTCCATTCTGTTCCATTGGTCACTTATGTATCCCTGAGCTGGTACAGTGCTCTTAATTATTATGATTTTATGATAAGCCTTGGCTATTTTTTTTTTGCACTTTGAATTTGAGATCAGCTTATCAGGTTTCACAGAAATTTCTATTGGAATTTTAACTGGAATTCTACAGAATTTATAGATAAATTTGGGAAAAAATAGACACCCTCACAATATGTCTTTCCATTAACAGGAGTGTCTCTCCAATTAGCCAGGGCATTTATGAATTTCAAAAATGTCCAACAATTTTTGTCAGAACTTTGAAAAGTGAAGTCGCTCAGTCGTGTCCTACTCTTTGCAACCCCATGGACTGTAGCCTACCAGGCTCCTCCATCCATGGCATTCTCCAGGCAATAGTACTGGAGTGGGCTGCCATTTCCTTCTCCAGGGGACCTTCAGACCCAGGGATCGGACCTGGGTCTCCTGCACTGCAGGCAGACGCTTTACCCGTTAGGTCGATTCCTGGGTTGGTTTTTGTTTTGTTTTTGTTAATGCGTTTTTAAAATGGACTATTATTGGTATACAGGCTTCCCAGGTGGCTCAGTGGTGAAGAACCCACGTGCCAGGAGATGCAGGTTCGATCTGTGGGTCAGAAAGGTCTCCTGGAGAGAAAATGACAGCCTGCTCCAGTATATTCTTACTTGGAGAATCCCATGAACAGAGGAGGCTATAGTCCACAGGGTTGCAAAAGAGTCGGATATGACTTAGCAGCTAGACAACAACATAATTGATATACACAAACACTATTGATTTTTTTTTAACTCATCCAAAAATCTTGCCAGACTCTTGCATCTAAAAATCCGTTACTTGGATATTTTATTTGGACAGTCCTCATCTATAAATGAAGACTTTTTTTTCCTATAAATTTTTGGGCCTCTTAATTTCTTTTTCTTATTTTACCACATTTTTCTAGAACATTGTGTGATACTGGTGATTAGAAGCATTTTAGTGAGCCTTGATTGTTCTTCTATTACTGGGATGCTTCTAGGTTTTATCATTAAATTTGTATTTACTTTAAGTTTTTAATACTTTCAATTTATTAAAATTAGATAGCTCCATTTTATTTCTAGTTTTCTACAAGTTAAAGTGTTGAATATTATGAAGTGCTTTTTTCTGCATCTGTTGTAATGATCTTCTGGGGTCTTTCCCTCTCTTTCTCCGACCGTGCATAATGCTAGAAGCTTTCTTTTTTTATATACATACTTTGACTTTCTTAAATCTCAAACTTACAGAAAAGTACATACACATATAGTACAAAAGCACATACAGTACAAAGAATCTTTTTTTGTTGGAACTGATCAAAGAAATATTTACATATTGAGATAAAGGAAAGTCATTCTGGCTTATACATGAGTTAACTTGAATTTTATGCTAACCAAAATAGTCTTTCTGTGGCCTATCAAATATACATTGTACATCTGCTTTATTTGTTAGAGATAAGGGCACATTGACCAGAAGTAAAGAATGTCCATATTAAAAATAAAGATTAAATGTCTTTCTTCCTGGCATGCCAGCGCTGGTCCTTCTTTGATGATAAACCTCCCTTCCCAGGTACCAAGGTCATACTGACTCACTGCATACATACTGGTCTGTTCTTTTTCCTCTTTTTTTAAAAATAATTTTGAAGAAACGTAACGCTGACTTGTTTAACATTCTTTGTTCTGACAATAAATAGTGCTTCTGCAGAGCAGTTTCTTAGTGTAATCTGGGAAATGGACTTCCAGGCTAGGCCTTCATTTGGCTCAAATCCATTCTTATTATAGATTGGTTATTGATTATTTTCATTGACAGAACCATTGAAAATTGAGACACAATGTCTTTCCTGAACACTTAGTGCGCCTTTTCTACAAACAAGGAATATTTACATAATCACAATGTAACCATCAAAATCAGGGATTTAGCGTTAATATATGACTATCACCTGATCCTCAGACCACTCAGGTTTCAGGTTCAAGTGTCCTAATAACTTGCTTTATAATAGAAGATTCTGTTATGTTTGGTTTTCATGTCTCAAATTTTTTCTCCTTTTAATTTGTTACTATATGTGCTTGTTTATTTTCTGCTGTTAAGCCATTTTGAGAATAACACTATTTGATAGTGATGTTTATCCTAATATACTCTTAATGTTCATTTTCTATTTTTAGTTAACTTTGTTGGTATAATTTACATTAAAAAGCACTTATTTTAAATGTACAGTTCAGAGAGTATTAATTAACATATTTGCCGATGTAACTGCTACCGCCATCAAGATGCAGAACATTGCTATTCCCCCAGAGGGTTCTCTCATGCCTCCTTGTAACCACTCCCCGCAGCCCCAGCACCTCTAGGTTGAGCCTGTCTTCCCATCTCATATGAAAGGAAGCAGTATGTATGCTTTGTGTCTGGCACCTTTCGCTCCTTAATAGTCTTTGGAGATTCTTCCATGGTGTTTCTCATTTCTGTATTTTGTCCCTTTTTATTTCTGCAGAGTATCCCATTGTATGGACCTGTTGCAATCTGTGTACTCGTTTGTCTGTTGGTAGACATATGTGTTACTTCCATTGTGGGGCTCTTTCCATTGTGGGGCTGTTTCCATTGTGGGGCTGTTTCCATTGTGGGGCTGTTTCCATTGTGGGGCTGTTTCCATTGTGGGGCTGTTTCCATTGTGGGGCTCTTTCCATTGTGGGGCTCTTTCCATTGTGGGGCTCTTTCCATTGTGGGGCTCTTTCCATTGTGGGGCTCTTTCCATTGTGGGGCTCTGCCATGCACTACGCTCAGTTGCTTCAGTTGTGTCCGTCTCTTTGCGACCCTGTGGACTGCAGCCCACCAGGCTCCTCTGTCCATGGGATTCTCCAGGCAAGAAGACTGGAGTGGGGTGCCGTGCCCTCCTCAGGGGATCTTCCCCACCCAGGGTCGGCTCCTGGTTCTCTTGTGTCTCCTTCATTAGCAGGTGGGTCCTTTGCCACAGCGCCACCTGGGGATTTTAAGATAACTCTGCTGTGAACATCTGACTATGTGTCTTCATGTCGACATGCTTTTTGTGTATTATATCACTGGTTTTTTTTTTTTTAATTTCCACATATAAGTGATGACATGTACTGTCTGTCTTTGACTTATTTCACTAAGCATAATACCTTCCACATCCATCCATGTTGTTACAAATGGCAAAATTTCATTCTTTTCTATGGCTGAATAGCATTCCATTGTGTGTATGTGTGTACATACTGAATATACACATGCATGCATACATACATGTGTGTATATATATAGGAGCTTTCCTGGTGGCTCAGATGGTAAAGAATCTGCCTGCAGTGTGGGAGACTCGAGTTTGATCCATGAATCTGGAAGATCCCCTGGAGAAGGGATCTTCTGAAGTGGCTACCCGCTCCAGTATTCTTGCTTGGAGAATCCCACGGACAGAGAAGCCTGGCAGGCTGCAGTCCATGGGGCCACAAAGACTCGTGCCCCGCACATCTTTATTATCCGTTCATCTGTTGATGGACACTTAGTCTGCTTCCATACTTTGGCTATTGTGAATAATACTGTTGTGAACATTGTGGTACATGCATCTTGTTGAATTAGTGTTTTCGTTTTCTTTGGATGCATACCCAGGAGTGGAATTACTGGATCATATGATAGTTCTATTTTCTTTTTTTTTTTTTGAGGAACCTCCATATTGTTTTCCATAGCAGCTGCACCAACTTACATTCCCACCATCCATGCACAGGGTTCCCCTTTCCCAACATCCTCACCAACATCTGTGTGCAGTCTTGACAGCCATTCTGACAGGTGTGAGGTGACATCTCTTTCAGGTTTTCATTTGCCCTTCTCTGATGATCAGTGATATTGAGCATCTTTTCATGTGCCTTTTGGCTATCTGCATGTCTTCTTTGGAAAAATATCCATTCAGATCTTCTGCCCATCTTTTAATCAGGTTATTTTTTTATCTTCAGTTTTATGAGCTGTTTGTATATTAACCCCTTACTGGTCATTATCATATACAAATATTTTCTCCCATTCAATAGGTTGTCTTTCTGTCTTATTGATAGTTTGTTGATGCAAAGCTTTTAAGTTTAATTAGGTCCCATTTGTTTATTTTTGTTTATATTTTCCTTGCATTTGGAGATAAAAAAGAATATTGCCTGTGTTTTCTTCTAGGAGTTTTATGGTGCCCCATCTTACACTTAGGTCTTTAATCCATTTTGAATTTATTTTTGTGTATGATGAGATGTTCAAATTTCATTTTTTAACATATTGCTGTCCAGTATTCCCATCACTGCTTATTGAAGAGACTGTCTTTTCTCCATTGTATATTCTTGCCTTCTTCAAATGTGGACATACGCTTTTATTTCTTGGGTGAATACCTAGAAGAGGAATGCTGGGTCATAAAGTATGTTTAACTTTTAAGGTTACTGCATTATTTTACACTTCTGCCAACAATGTGTAAGCATTTCATTTGCTCCATACCTGCATTGACACTTGGTTATTTTTCAGTCTTTTTAATTCTGACCAATCTGGTGAGTGTGTATTGGTATCTCTTTGTGGCTGTGGCTGCGGGTAACCGATTTTGAGCATCTTTTCATGTGCTTATTCACCATTTGTAACTCTTCTTCTCTGAAGTGTCTGTCCAGATCTTTTGGCCATTTTTAATTGTACTGTCTTATTGAGTGGCAACAGTTTTTCCTATATCCTAGATATAAGTTTTTTGTCAGGTATATGAATTGCAAATATTTTCTCCCAATTTCTGGCTTGCCTTTCTTTTTTCTTAGCATTGTCTTTCAAAGAGCAAAAACTTTTAATTTTGATGAATTCCAACTTGATAACTTCAAAAAATGTCTATTTATTTGGCTGTGTTGAGTCTTGGTTGCAACATGTGGAGGCTTTTTTTGCAGCGCACGGGCTTAGCTGCTCCATGGCCTGTGGTATCTTAGTTCTCTGACCAGGGTCGATCCCTCTCCTCTCATGTCCTCTGCATTGGAAGGCGGATTCTTAACCGCTGGACCACCAGGGAAGTCCCAACCAACTTGACAACTTTTTTATAGTTTCTGCTTTTATTAGAAATCTTTGCCTTATCAGGTCAGAATGTTTTCCTTATGTTTTTCATGCACTTTATGATTTAAGTATACTGTAATGTTGGTCTTTCATTAGGAAGTAGTTTGGATTCTTTTGGTCTCAAGAAGCTCTTAGAAACTCGAGCCAGCCTGAATACACAAGAGGCTTCGCAGTGAGGTGCAGGGCCACTGTGTGGCTCCTGCAGGCAGGCCCAGAGGTGCGGCCAAGAAACAGGAGCTGAGAAGCTCTTAGGAACCTGGGGTGTCCTGTCTAGCCCTCATTTTTTGTTTTCCCTCTCGGTAGACTGACTTTCTCTTCTCTGACCGTGTGCCTCAGAGCCTATTTAAATTCCCCAGAATAGGAACTTTGGTTGGCCCAGCTTTGGATTTGGGCCTTGACCAAGTCCAGTTAGCCACTGAGGGTCAGGGTTAGGCAGGGTGCAACATGCCCGGGGATCAGGACTCTTCCCAGAGAAAAGCTGGCTGGCTTGAGGTCTGCTCACACACCCCAAAGGCTGTCAGCTTCCATTCCTGATGAAGGCTTTCTTGGTACCATTTTCTGACTTGTAACTCTCAACATGTCTTTGTACATAATCTGGATTGTTTTTCTTTTCCCAATCTGCAGCTATATTCCTCTGCACTTGTGGAATGTGAGGACTATGATCCATCTAATAATGATAGAAATTTTGATGTGGAATCAGTAAAGAAAGAAATCAAGAGAGGAAGGAAGTTGGTAAGTATGAATGATTTTCTTGGAAAGATGAACAGACCCTTCAAAAGGGGATGCCTTCAAAAGAAAGTCTGTTTGATTAATAAAGCAGGGATACCAATGTATCTTGGAGAGCTGAAAGAAGTAGGATCTGTATTGGAAACTTACATTCAATTGAATATATTAATATTTTAAAATAAGCAACAATATGTTTCATCAGCAAAAAGTATCAATAGATAATGAATCAGAATGCTTTGGCTAAAAGTAGAAGGAACTCCAGCTGAGACTGGCTTTTAAAAAAAAAAGAATGCTCATTTTCTCACTTAGCCAGAGGGAAAACTGGCTTCAGAGTTGGTTGATTCAGGGGCTCAGTGACATCATCAAGGGCCTATCATCCTTTCTACCCTGCTGTCCACAGCATCAGCTGGTCCCTTTGTGATCCTAGGGTGGCCACAGGCAGCTGCTGAAGCATCAGGCTTTCATCTTCCTGTCTATAAAAAGTTCTTCCCCAAGCATGGCCTAAGAGCCCTCCTGAAAGCTGAGTTAGGCCATATTTCTCTTTCTGCACCAGTTGCTAGAGGCGACCGTACGTAATCAGGATCTACCCTTGGAGCTGGGATCAGCTCCTTGGGAAGGAAGCACCCTGGGTAGTTACCCTCCCGGGGCTGCTGCAGGAGACTCCCCCAGTGGCAGCACCCTTCACAGCTTAGTCAGCAGTACAGCAGCCGTAAGCCCTGACACGCCCAGCACCACCACAGCCCACAGTCAGGTTAGTGATCCAGAGCAAACTCTTCTGGTCCTTGTGCAGGGGCAGCATATACGGGGCCAGTTTCCGCAGCACCTGATGCACTTTGAGATGTGCCTGCTCTGGGCGTTCAGTGAGCAGGCAGCTCAGCACAGCTGGGGCTCAGGAAGCCTTCCGTGCTGGGGGTGGGGGTGAAAATGAAGGGGGGGAATTCCAGAGAGAGAGGACAGGGTGTGCAAAAGCTTATGGAAGGCCGGAAAGAAGATGCGATGTGTTCACAGAACCACAAGCATAGGACTCTCCCTGGCATTCTCTTTACTGACCTCACAGAATTATATAGAGGTAATAGAAGGTGTGAGGCCATTCCCTTGCCCTTAGATAGTGAATTGACTCTGGTTTTTGCTGGAACAACAAAGCCGCAGTAAACATCTTTGTGCATTACCCTTATGTGCTGGTGTGAGGGGTACTGTACGGCACAGTCCTAGAAACCGCTGAGTCAGAATTCCCTTTAAAATCTTTGAAACGTGCTGACAAAATGACCCCCAGGAAGACTACCACTTTATACGTCTATTCTTAGTGGATGAAAGAGCGCTTCTCCCAGCCCTAGACAAAAATGAGTGTCACAGATCTTGTTGATTTTTGCCAGTCTCACCAAGTTCTACATTGCGTTTCCCTGACCCCTGGAGAGGTTGACCATTTCCCCTCCTTGCATTTTCCTCCCCCACCCCTTCATATCAGTGTCCCCTCTTTCTACTTGATTATTCCCGTCAGCATATAAACATGATCAACTGATCATGTCATCTTTTTAAAAAACATCCTCCCTCATACGCCAAAAGCTGGTCAGTTACAGGGTCACTTGTCTGACTTAGGTGATCTTCCGGCAAGGCCCTCACACACCGGTCCCTGCCCCCCGTCTTGCAGCACTTGCTTCTTCTCACGTCCGGGCACACTCTGCTGGGATGTCTTACCTTTCGGGCTGCTGCTTCCCAGGTGCCTGGGCTGTTTTTCCTCCTCTGCTCACCCTCTGTGGCTTGGAGTGCCCAAGGCCCTGGCCTGGGCTCCTTCATCAATCTGAACATCCTTCCTCCATGACCTCATCCAGTTCCCGTGGCTTCAGGACCACTCTTAGCCCTGGACTCTTTTATCTCCAGCCCTGAAGACCAGCCTGACATACTTAACCTGGATGTCTAATTGCATCTCCCATTAAACGGGCCCAGAAAAAAATAGTTCCATCCCCTGCACATACCCACACACGGTCCATCCACACCTGTCCGCTTCTCCTCTGCAAACAGCACATCGCTTGTCCGCCATCATCTGCTCCGCAGCCCCAGCCCAGCATCAAGCCCATCAGTGTCACCCTTAGACCTTGCGCCCTCCCTTCTCTCTCACACCACCCATCCACCAGGATGGGGTCTGACCCCGCTCTCGGACGGTTGCTGAACACTGCGGATACCCATCCCGCTTTCTCTTCTGCCCACCCCTCCCAGCCCATCCTCCACACAGCTGCCAGAACAGTGTCTTTACGCGTCAGTTTATGCTCCCCTTGCACGAAGATAAAACCGCAGCTCATCACTGTGGTTCATAAGGCCCATATGCCCAAGCCCTCTGTTACCTCCTGGATCTTAGTTCACACTCTACCCCTTGCCTCCCCTCTGTTCCAGCAACACTACCCGTCCCTCTTGTAAGCTGGCCAGTACGGAAGCTCATTCGTGTCACAAGAACACAAGGCCTTCTGCTGACAGTGTCCTTACCTCTGCTTTGATGTAGACTAGGAGCTCTTATAAGGTCACCCCCTTAGGGAGGCCTTGTGTATCACTGACCACCCAATTTGAAGTAGGGAACCAGAGACACTCTATCACGTGGCCTTAATTCTCAACAAAGCATATGTCATTGTTTTAAAGTTGGCTTTATTTGATCATTGTCTGTCTCCACCACAAAGTTTACTTCATAATGGCAGGTACCTTATCCACTCCGGTTTCCCCTGTCCTAGAAGAGAGCCTGCCAGGCCAACAGCCACTCTGTGGTCTTCCAGTGAGTCAGTGTTTATTGTTGTTCAGTTGCTAAGACATGTCTGACTCTGTGACCCCATGAACTGCACACCAGGCTCCTCTCTCCTCCACTATCTCCTAGAGTTTGCTCAGACTCGTGTCCATCGAGTCGGTGATGCCATCCAACCACCTCATCCTCTGTCGTCCCCTTCTCCTCCTGCCGTCAATCTTTCCCAGCATCAGGGTCTTTTCCAGTGAGTCAGCTCTTCACATCAGGTGGCCAAAGTATTGGAGTTTCAGCTTTAGCATCAGTCCTTCCAATGAATATTCAGGGTTGATTTCCTTTAGGATTGACTGGTTTGATCTCCTTGCTCTCCTGGGGACGCTCAAGAATCTTCTCCAGTACCACAATTCAAAATCATCAGTTCTTCAGCACTCAGCTTTCTTTTTGGTCCGACTGCCACATCTGTACATGACTACTGGAAAAAACCACGGTTTTGACTATGTGGACCTTTGTCAGCAAAGTGATGTCTCTGCTTTTTAATATGCTATCTAGGTTTGTCATAGCTTTCCTTCAAAGGAGCAAGCGTCTTCTGATTTGATGTTTATTAGCTGTTTGTATTTCTGGTGTGATTTGCCTCTTCCCGTTTTTCTGTGGGTTAGTAGATTCTTAACCTGTTACCAACTGTGCAGCAAACAGTCTTCCTTTTTTCTTTTTATGGTATCTTATCACCTTAAAGGTGGTGCTTACATTTTCTTATGTAGTCAGATCAGTCTTTTTCTTTGTGGCTTCTGAGTTTCCTGCCTTGCTCAGACAGCGTTCCTCACCTCAGTACTATACTTTTCTCTTCTTTCTCATATTTTCCAGATTTCAGTAGGTTTTTTAAAATAACCTATTTTTTATATAAAGCCTTATTCCACATGAAATTTATTGAGAAATCTATTGTGAGGTAGGGATCTTCCTCTTACTTTTCTATGCATCTAGTTAGATGCCCCCCCCAACATTAAATGGTCCTTCTTTGTACTCTGACTTCACATCCTGCCTTCCGCACAATCTAATTGCTCTCCCATATTTGCATTTTGTTTATTTAGAGAGTTGTTTGTGCTGCTCTTGGGATACTGTGTGAGCTTTCTCCTGTTTTGCTAGGTAGTTACCTTGAGCTTGTACTTCGTGCAGCCAGAGTGTGATATAAACCAGCCTTGGTCATGGCCTGGATTCCTGCAAACGGTTAGGTTTCTGTCCTAGCCATCTCTACCCCACCCTCCTATCAGGCCAACGACTAATACAGAGGCAAGAGATCAAATGAATTGAAGTAAGGAAAAAACTTACTCTTCAGAAGCTTTTTTATGTTTGTTTGTTTGTTTGTTTTTACATTTTTGGCCTTTCTGCATAGATGCCAAAGAGGTTTCCCTTCCTTTCTCTCATGTCTCCTCAGTCAAGCATCTGTAAGACACATGCTTTTATCCCCAGGGAAGAATGCAGGTCTAGGAGAGGGGAAGGGGCCTGCTCGAGATTCCACAGCTGTTAGGGCGCCCCCTGGAGCTGCCCTTGGCCACATGCTCAGTGGCACCTGCAGAACCTCTTGCCTAGAGCCAGGCAGTGTTGCCAGCCATGCTTTTTAGAAATCTCTTAAAGAGAGGGGACAGGAGTTTTCTGCTTTTAATCAGATCATTACAAAACATTCCAGTTATCTGAGGTTGGGCCGAGATTCCAAAACGAGCAGCCAGATGTCAGGACCCAGTGTTCGTAACTGAGGACAAGGAGGGAAGCCAGCTTAAAAATAGCACTTGATGACCTCTTGCCTTTTAATTTTTATCAAAAACTGAAAAAGCAGGTGTTTACTCAGTAAATCTCCTCTTCTGTAGAAATGCACATTTTGTGGGAAGAAAGGAGCCACCGTGGGATGTGACTTAAAATCCTGTTTCAAGAATTACCACTTTTTCTGTGCCAAGAATGACCACGCAGTTCTGCAAGCTGATGGACGTACAGGAATTTATAAGTATTTAATAAAACTTTTAAAGCCACATTTGGGAGGGGGTGGATTGGAATATGGAACGGTTAGATTAAGAGAAGATTTTTTAAAGCTAGTTTTATACAAATTGTTTCCAAGTAGGAATGTGGTTTGGGAGATGCCCATTTAGGAACCTGACTTCAAAAGACAATCCCTGGCTTCCCTGGTGGCTCAGTGGTAAAGAACCCACCTGCCAGTGTATGAATGTGGGTTCAGTCTCTGGGTCAGAAAGATCCCCTGAAGGAGGGCAGGGCAACCACTCCAGTATTCTTGCCTGGAGAAAGAATCCCACGGATAAGAGGGCCTGGCAGGCTACAGTCCATGGAGTCACAAAGAGCTGAACACAACCTAGCGGCTAAACAGGAATAACAGCAGTCATAGGAGAAAAGCAGCACGGTTGGTTTTGTCTGGAGTTTGCTCTCCCTGCCTCGTGTCTTTCCTGGGAGAAAGTGCTGCTTGTCATAGAGGCGCTAGTGACCCACGAGGCTGGGAACCAGTTCCCACTCACTCTTGTCTGCAAACAGCAAAGGGGCCTTCTTAGTCACAGGTCCCCGCTCTGCCCATCTTGTCTCCAGATGGATGCGTTTTCCCACTAATGTCACCACCCTCTTCACTATAAACAGCCTCTGAAAATGATAAACTAGGCAGCAAGTACAGTTATCAGACATCAAGTCCTTGAAGAAAACTTGTTTTGGCTTTGAAATCCTGCTCCATGTCTTTAAATAATTCTATCATGTTAATTTTTAATGCAGTGAGACGTATTTCAAGTCTACTACAAGTGTATTTGTTTTACCCGGAGAAACTTGATCTTCCTTCTGATGAAAGATGTCAGTTAAGTCATTATACAATTTAGTCAGAGGAAATCGGTAAGCCGGTTGTTAACTGATTCAGGTCATTTTAAGTGAACTCTTTCATACATAGATGCAGTCTAGAATATGTTATATAAAGGTGAAGAAAGTTATATAATGGTCTTAACGGTTTTGACCTTTTTAATGTTATGAGATGGAATAAAACAGAGACTGATGGTCTAGCATGGACAAGCCAGGCAGACACTCGTCACTTCTTTGGGGCGTGTGGATAGATTCTGATGGAACCGGACATTGTCTTTATTTTTGCTGTGCTGGGTCTTCGGTGCTGCGCGTGGGCTCTCTCTAGTTGTGATGATGGGGGCCACTCTCGAGTTGCTGAGAGGGCTTCTCTTTGCGGTGGCCTCTCTCGTTGCGGAGCTTGGGCCCCGGGTACGCGGGCTCTAGAGCTCGGGCCCAGTACTTGTGGTGCACGGGCTTAGCTGCCCCTCAGCATGCGGGCTCTTCCAGGACCAGGGATCCAGCATGTGTTCCCTGCATCGGCAGGTGAATTCTGTATCACTGGACCACCAAGGAAGTCCTGGGCATTTTAAAGTTCAGTGAGATATGCCCATTTTTTTCTCTCATGATGTCTGAATAATAGGACCAGTGCTGAGAGGATTATCTTATCACTGGAGTATTGTTGATTTACGGTGGTGTGTTAGTTTCAGGTGTACAGCAAAGTGATTCAGCTCAGACTTTCTCAGATTCTTTTCCCTTACAGGTTGTTACATAATACTAAGCAGAGTTCCCTGTGTTATACAGTAGGTCCTTGCTGATTATCTGTTTTATATATAGTAGTATATATATGCTAATCCCAAACTCCTAATATATCCCTCCCAGAGGGTTACTTTTAATATGATTTTTATAAGATCTATTATATTCCTAAATGATATTTTAAAATTCCATATGGAGGATAGACTCCCCCCCAATTTTATCAAAGTCTTCCAACACTATTTTATTACTTTATTAACCACTTACTTTATGCCAGGAATACTTCAAAGTGCTTTGCAAAGGTTAATTCATTTAAAACTCATATAATAGCCCAGTAAGGTAGATACTGTTATTCCCATACTATTATGAGGAGACTGAGGCCCTGAGGGACAGTAATTTGTACCCAGGCCAGACTTTTGGCAAGTAGCAGAGCTGGGCTAAAGGGCTCCAGGGACTTTGCTCTTTGCCACCACATCCTCTTCAAGCTTAGGGGCCATATATGCTAAAATATGGGCAAACCCAACATTCCAAGAAGTTTAAAATGATTTATAAAATAATTTGATATCTGATTTTATAAGTTCCATAGGTATTTTCTTGCTTGAGACTAGACAGGAAATGTATGAATATGTTAATTTTATATTCTTTTTATATTTGATTTACGGAGAAACCCATGGGTTGTACTATTCTATTTCACTTTTATTATTTACCTTCCCAAAGAGCTTGTTTTATTATGACTTCTCCAACGTCCTGAAACACCCACTGTAAAAGACTGTTATTAGCAGAGCTACGAGGTCAAACAAAAAGAAGTTCCTGCTATACCTTAAAGTCTGAAAAAATACTGATCATATATTAGAACCACTGAAGAGAGACTCCATAAAATAATCCTTTTTGTCATAGTTTTTATCAAGTATCAGGCTTCCCTGGTGGCTCAGACAGTGAAGAATCTGCTTGCAATGCAGGAGACCCAGGTTTGATCCCTGGGTCAGGAAGATCCCCTGGAGAAGGGAATATCTACCTGCTCCAGTATTCTTGCCTGGAGAATCCCATGGACAGAGGAGCCTGGCGGGCTATGGTCCATGGGGTGGCAAAGAGTCAGACACGACTGGGCGACTAACACTATCAAGTATCAGGTGAACTTTCATTGATTTTTTATTGAATTGAAGCATTCAGAGTGCCTGTCACGCACAAGACCCCTTGTTAGGTGCTATGATATAAAGAGGAACAGGACATGGACTAAACCCATCACCTCATAGGAGGACCAGAAGGTCAGAACTATCAGCCTGTGGTAGGATGGGACTTGCATGAAGCTGGCTTGGCCTTCAGTTGATAACTGTTGAAAATGGGTGGGGGCATGGGAGTTCATCACATCTCCTCCACTTCTCTCTGTTTGAAATTTTCCATAAAAAATTAAGTATACCTGGCAAACAAAAGTGCTCGGAGATACCAGAATCCGAAGGATGAGATTAATATTGATTGGGGATGGAGGGTGGTTTGCTGGGAGAACAGCATGGAGGAGGCGGGCACTGGTATAAGATGGGAATTCATACATTCTCCTAGGCGTGGGGGACCCTGCATCTGGGGGTCAGCACCTTAAAGACACAGATCTGGGGGCAGAGGAGGAACAAAGGCTGCAGAAGAAAATGGGGCCAGAGCAGCTCCTTCACTCAGGGCGCTCCTCTGCTGCAGCTTCACTTCTGCCGTCTCTTCTATGGCTGATCAATTCCAGGCTTGTGCAGCTCAAATCAAAGATCTGGGGGCGATGCCTGTGGAGTTAGGAAACCACTCGCCCCGTGGATTAATGCATGCAATCTGCGGTTTCGGTTTCCGGTTTCTTTTTGGCTGCGCCTGGCCTTTGCTGCCGCGTAGGCTTTTCTCCGGCTGTGGCGAGCACGGGCTTCTCGTCGCAGTGACTCTCCTTGTCGCAGCGCACGGGCTCCGGGCCCCGCAGTTGGAGCATGTGGGCTGGGGGAGCGCCGAATGGGAGCCGTGCATGCTGGCCTAGACGTCCTATGGCATGTGGGATCGTCCCGGACCAGGAATTAAACCCATGTCCCCTGCAATGGCAGGTGGGTTCTTAAACACCGCACCACTAGGGAAGTCCAGTTTTGTGCTTGTTGTGGAAAAGCAGCAGAACTTTGTATTGTCAGATGAAAATGTGTGCCTTAGCTGTTGGATTGCTCGGGATCTTTATACAGTGAAATCCCACTGACTCCTATGTAATAAACATATTGTTTAAAATGTCATCAGCACTCGCCCCTGCAGAGAACACGCTGTCGGTTCACGTGGCTCAAGGGCGCCGGGGACACTGGTACGGGCTCCATCTGCACTTGATGTGCGTCAATCGTGGACGCAGGCTCGAGCAGCGAAGTTTTGTTTGGGGTTTTTTTCTTGGCCGTGCTACATAGCATGCGGAATCTGAGTTTCTTGACCTCCTGCACTGGGAGTGCAGAGTCCTAAGCACCCGACACCCAGGGAAACCCCAGCAATTTTGCTTTAAACACCTGCATTCACTCATTCTGGCCGTGCTGCGGCGTCGTCGCCGCGAGGGCGCCTCTCCAGGTGTGGTGAGCGGGGACTTCTCTCGCTGCAGGGCAGAGGCCGTGGTGCAAGCAGGCGGCAGCAGTTGGGGCCCAGGGTCCCAGTCACTGCAGCTCCCAGGCTCTACAGCACAGGCTTGGGAGTTCTGGCACACACGGGCTTAGCTGTTCCAAGGCCATGTGGGATCTTCCTGGATCAGCAATCAAACCTGTGTCTCCTGGATTGGCAGGCAGATGCTCTACCACTGAGTCACCAGGGAAGCCCAGCAATTTTGTTTTTAGATACTTAGGGTTAAGCCCTCATGAAAAACAGGTTAGTTCCTTTTTAAGTTACAAAGCAATAGGCATAATACTTGAAAAGTGTAAATCAAAATATCTGACTCTCTGAAATTTCATGTTTTCAGAGTGTTTTGCCAACAACATGCTGACCCTCAAAATGGTAAGTATCTAAAATTCAGTGTTGTGGGCTTTAAAAAGGTAAACATTTAGGTAAGACATGGAATAATCTGATGTACTGGCCTCAGTAAGTTAAAATGCGAGTTTTTGAGTTAAAATGTTAACTACTTTTAAAATCAAGTTGTTGGTCCCTGTGCGGTGTGCAGTAGATAATGGACTAAATTTCTCTTTGTAACTAGATCTCCCAGTGATGAAGCCTCTGTCTGGCGTCTTCCATTCTCACCACAGTGAGCAGAGCAAACCGAGACACGGTAACGCTGTGGGTTTTATGACCATTCGTCTTCTAGCTGCTGCTGCTGCTGCGGCGCTCAGTCGTGCCGACTCTGCGACCCCAGAGACGGCAGCCCACCCGGCTCCCCCGTCCCTGGGATCCTCCAGGCAAGAACACTGGAGTGGGTTGCCATTTCCTTCTCCAATGCATGAAAGTAAAAAGTGAAGGTGAAGTCGCTCAGTCGTGCCGACTCTGCGACCCCACAGACGGCAGCCCACCCGGCTCCCCCGTCCCTGGGATCCTCCAGGCAAGAACACTGGAGTGGGTTGCCATTTCCTTCTCCAATGCATGAAAGTAAAAAGTGAAGGTGAAGTCGCTCAGTCGTGCCGACTCTGCGACCCCACAGACGGCAGCCCACCCGGCTCCCCCGTCCCTGGGATCCTCCAGGCAAGAACACTGGAGTGGGTTGCCATTTCCTTCTCCAATGCATGAAAGTAAAAAGTGAAGGTGAAGTCGCTCAGTCGTGCCGACTCTGCGACCCCACAGACGGCAGCCCACCCGGCTCCCCCGTCCCTGGGATCCTCCAGGCAAGAACACTGGAGTGGGTTGCCATTTCCTTCTCCAATGCATGAAAGTAAAAAGTGAAGGTGAAGTCGCTCAGTCGTGCCGACTCTGCGACCCCACAGACGGCAGCCCACCCGGCTCCCCCGTCCCTGGGATCCTCCAGGCAAGAACACTGGAGTGGGTTGCCATTTCCTTCTCCAATGCATGAAAGTAAAAAGTGAAGGTGAAGTCGCTCAGTCGTGCCGACTCTGCGACCCCACAGACGGCAGCCCACCAGGCTCCCCCGTCCCTGGGATCCTCCAGGCAAGAACACTGGAGTGGGTTGCCGTTTCCGTCTCCAGTGCATGAAAGTAAAAGTGAAAGTGAAGTCGCTCAGTTGTGCCCAACTCTGTGCGACCCCATGGACTGCAGCCCACCAGGCTCCCCTGTCCCTGGGATCCTCCAGGCAAGAGTAGAGTGGAGTGCCATTGTCTTCTCTGATTCATCTTCTAAAATGAGTATCAATTTTCAGTAGATAAAATTGACAAAGTGCTGTATGTTCCCTGAATGCAGTTTTCCTAAGAATGCATGATTAGCATTTCTGTTCTGAGGACAGTTGGGTCCGGGCTGCCTAGAGTTAGATCGCCTTTGTGTACTGCTGCAACAGCCGTCTTGCCAACACTTATCTGGAATGCTGTCTGCATGGGTGCCAGACCTCTTGGGTGAAGGCTTAGTTCCCTGTCCTGCCAGCTGCACTGTGCGGTGTTAAACAATGCTCTTTAAACCAAAGAGTTACCCTCATTCTTTAACCACTAGCCTTTCAACTTATCAGATATACTATAAAAAATACTGCTGTCGATCAACGTTTACTGACAGGAAAAGATGACCATGTGTTTCAAAAAGCAAATTGTAACACCATTTGTAATGAATCCTTTCTCTGGATGAAACCATCTTTTTTTTTTTTTTTTTTAATTCTTCCAAAAGTGTTCTGTGTATACAAACATATACTGTACTTCGCTTTTTTCATTTCGTGTATCTTAGAGATTCTTCCCTGTCAGTGGCTGTGAGTAGATCTTACATTTTTTGTCTTCCACTGTGTATCTTACTCAGTTGTATAGCTGAACCACTTGTTTCCAGCTTTTTCTATCACGTTAAGTACTGTAGTTAACATTCTTCTGGATTCATCCTTGTGCAGGTATGTAACAATACTGTTCGACTTCCTGTAAGTAGATCGCTGGCTCAGAGCGTATTGAGAGTGAAACTCTGGGCTAACTGTTGGCTAGTTATCTTCTCGAGGCCACACCAGCAGTACACACAATGACCCAAATCCTTGCAAACTTTATATATTAAACATCTTCATCTTAATCTGACCAGTGAAAAATTCTGTTTTCCTCTGCATATCTTTACTTTGGGTGAAATTGAGTGTATTTCCCTTACTTTTGATCAGGTACATCTGTTGTCCTGTGACCTCATTTGTTTTTCTGTTTAATAAACCCTCTTCTCCAGAGATCCCCATTTGCCCATTTTTCTACCTAAGCTGCCTTTTTCATATTGATTTGTATTGTCTTTTGATATTTCAAAATTTGCCCTCTTGTCGTTTGTTTTGCATACATTTAGTCTTAAGTCTGACATATCCAAGTCTGACTTTGTACGTTTTATGCAGTCAAGCATATTAGTCTTTTCCATTACGAATTCCAGCGTCTACATAATTTGTTTTCCACCCTACTTTTCAGGAGTGAAAAGAAAAAGAGGAAGAAGTAAACGTCATCATGTACAGGTAATTTGACTTCATTTTATTACAGCTTTAATTTTCTCCATATAGTCTTTTTTAAAACCATTCTGAATTTTGGGTGACACAATGATAGATGATAAGATGAATATGAAAGAGAAGTCGAATGTGTCTTGGGTGTCCAAGCACATAACCTCCAGGAGGTGACCATCCCGTGGCTCCTGTAATACGTGCCCTGGTACCAAATCAGTGAGGATCTGAGCCCACGTGGTACAGTGGAACATCGTTACCTAGCCAAGTATTTCCCAGCTACAGGATCCATATTTGCCCTAATACATGGCTCACAGTTTTCAGATTCCTGTTATGGTAAAGCATATGAAAATGTTTTGGGAATTTGCAGTGGCTCATATAAGCTAAATTAATATGAGCCAGCAGCCTTCGCCTCTCACCCTTTATACAAGAGGGGCTTGGTACACCTCTTAAGGTTTTGTTAGACAACACAAAAATACATTTGATGTTTATGCCTACAGACATGACTTTCACCATAGGCATATCACTGAATTTGATAAAACTTCTCACTTTATGCAATACAGTAAGTCCCTACATATGAACCTTCAAGTTGCACCCTTTCAAAGATGCGAGCATGTCCGGTCACTTAAGCTGGTTTACTTGTCTGGTGCTCTGTCACCTGTGCGCAGCCTCTACAGGCGCTGGTTCTGTTGTGCACTTCACAGTACCACAGAGACTACAGTAGTACAGCATCTCTGTTTCGAGCACAGGACCTGAACACAGGACGGCACACGAAGGCCGCAGCAGCCGTTGAGAGTGCAGCCCAGTGCTGCGCTGTCGCCTGTGATGAGAAACAGAGAGCTCCTATCCAGACAACACTGGACCGCTTTCTCAAGAGGGTAGATAGAATTGAACCCAGCAAGGAGCCAGAACCTGTGCCGTCAACCTCAGGCGTGAGTGAAGCTGCAGCTTGCCCTCACCTCCTCCTGCTGTCGCCTCTTCAGCTCTAGACCATCTCCCACCTCCTCTCCCTTCTCCAGTCAGTAACTCTTCCTTTCACTCAGCCAGCCCTTGTATGCCAGCTGTTATACTGTACTACTGTACTTTTCAAGGTACTGTACTGTAATATTAAAAAAAAATTTTTTTGGTGTGTTCTGTATTATTTTTGTGAAAAGTATTATACACCTGTTACAGTACTGTATAGCTGATTGTGTTAGTTGGGTACCTAGGCTAACTGTTGGAATCACAAACTGGACTTAGGAACGTGCTCTCAGACTGGAACTTGTTCATATGTAGAGGACTTACTGTATTAAATATCAACAGTAAAAAAATCAGTGTAAAGTAGTCTTGATTCTTCTCTCCTAGACACCTGAGAGAATGGCATTGAAGAAGGAAAAGGACGGCAGACACACAGGTTTGCAAATATGACTTACAGTACTTATTACCGTGAATTTGAGAGTTGGTATCCCACTTTATTCTTCTGGACTTGTAGTAGTGAACGGTGAGAGTAGAAATCTTCTGTCCTGACTATCCACTCCATCAAAATCTCAACAGATCAAGGTAACAGGGTGGAATGGCCCAGTGCTCTTCAGGATTAGGCAAGGATACGTTCCTGATACAGAAGCCAGGGTTGCCCAAGTTCAGAGTCCAGTGACAGGCCACCCCTCACCCTGTGATCCCCTCCCCTCACCCCAGGAGGCTGAAGCCAGTAATTTTACCTTTCTGTTAAGGAAATGGACTTCCCTTGCAGCTCATCTGGTAAAGAATCGACCTGCAATGCAGGAGGCCTGGGTTTGATCCCTGAGTTGGGAAGATCTCCTGGAGAAGGGAAAGGCTGACCACTCGTGTCCAGTTAAGGAAATAGGTATTACATAAACAGTCAATTGTGACAGCAAAAAAATGAGGGAGACTATTATCGCAAAGATTTGAAGCTAAATTTTAGAAAATTCTATTTACATCATTATTCTAAGCAGAGAAGTTGTTTTCCCTTTTTATAATTTCATTGTTTCAGCTTGAAAAAAAGAAAAAAAGAGCTATGGTAAAATTAACAGAAAAGATAAAGGTGCTGTGCTGTGCTTTGTCACTCAGTCACGTCCGACTCTGTGACCCCATGGACTGTAGCCTGCCAGGCCCCTCTGTCCATGGGGATTCTCCAGGCCAGAATACTGGAGTGAGTTGCCATGCCCTTCTCCAGGGGATCTTCCCCACCCAGGGATCGAACCCAGGTCTCTCAGACTGCAGCCACCAGGGAAGCCCAAAGTGCTGTGTATGTATTATCTAGTAACACTCATCCACCATTAGGGAAAGTCTGAAGAAGGTGGCGTATGTAGGATGGCTGCCCTGAGACGTACCATGTCCTTCTGAAATTGTTTTCTTATTCTTAGATGCAATTGTGAAAGCTGCTTTTCTCAAGAAATGTAAAGAAGCAGGGCTTCTTGATGCTTTATTTGAAGAAATATTAGACAAACTTCATTTGATTCAGGAAAGACTCATGGATGAGACCACTGCAGAATCAGGTACTGAAATAACAAATTTTCTACATATAGAGATGTCTCACAGACCTACATCGTGAACAAAACAAACACCCCCCTAAGGTACACATTTTCTTTCTATGCTGTTTCTTTTTTCTTTTCCTTATCTCATTCTTTAATAAAGCTTATTGATCCAGATCTCTGTAAGTCAACAGGATGTACGTAATTCACAAACTCATTGATGTAGTAAAAGAAAAAAAAAAGCCTGATGCCCTGGAAGTTTTAATGTTTTTTCCCCAGAGGTTCATAACTGAGAGTGACCAGCAGGAGCTCAGAACCAGTCACTCACACACTTGCCCCCTCCCCGCAACTGAGCATGTTTACTGCTAAGAGCTGAGAATGGCATTCATTATATTAGTTTTGATTTGACTCAGATTCTGTTCATTAAAAAGCTATAGGTTTGATTTGACTCAGATTCTGTTCATTAAAAAGCTAGTTGCTTGGTGTGTATGCCCAGCAGTGGGATTGCTGGGTCATAAGGCAGTTCTATTTGCAATTTCTTAAGGAATCTCCACACTGTTCTCCATAGTGGCTGTACTAGTTTGCATTCCCACCAACAGTGTAAAAGGGTTCCCTTTTCTCCACACCCTCTCCAGCATTTATTGCTTGCAGACTTTTGGATCGCAGCCATTCTGACTGGTGTGAAGTGGTATCTCATTGTGGTCTTGATTTGCATTTCTCTGATAATGAGTGACGTTGAGCATCTTTTCATGTGTTTGTTAGCCATCCGTATGTCTTCTTTGGAGAAATGTCTATTTAGTTCTTTGGCCCATTTTTTGATTGGTAAAAAGCTAGTTGCTTTTTTAAACTGTAAAACATAGAAGAAAGAAATGTTAACGTTTTTTTTGACTTTGGTTTAAAGATGCGTTTCAGAAACGCTTAAGTTCCATCTGTACACGCAGGTATATAGCCACGTATCCTTCTTATAAGCTGTGTTAGGAGCCTAAAAGCTTTATTATAAAGCTGACACTTAAATAACAGGTTTGTACTTTACAGGCCCACTTATACCTGAATTTTTTTCAGGAAATACTACACAATAAAGTACTACCCAATCTGTGGATGCAAAACCACAGATCAAGGAACTGCATATTTTGGGGGCTGGCTATAAAGTTTAGCCTGGATTTTTGACAGCACAGGAGGTCAGCAGCATAGCTGTCTTAAAGAGAAAGGCTTGACTGTGTTTTAGGAAACATTGAAAGGGATTTTTTTTCTATAGGACAACACCAAAAAGTGAAGTTATAAGCAAACATTTGCCAAAGATCACTCATTACATTCTTTTGTTTATTCTTGTCTCTAGATCAAGCACATGTGAACTTGAGCATGCCCCTCAGGACCACCTGTGGGGCTTGTTAACACGGTGGGCCCTTCCCAGGAGGGACCAGGGACCTTTTTGATCCAGTAAAGGTGCTAGGAGTTTGCATTTCCAGCAGGTTCCCTGGGGAGGCTGCTGTAGGGGGTGCCCGCTCTATGTGCTGCTCCTTATTTGGGGTTACTCTGTGAGGTGTTTCTGTCTATATAAAACTGAAAATGTTTTTCTCCCTCCAGACTATGAGGAGATCGGGACTTCACTTTTTGACTGTAGATTGTTTGAAGACACACTTGTAAACTTTCAAGCAGGTATGTGTGAGTTATAACTGAGCAGCAGAGTTCATAAATACTTCCATATTGAAATAATGGGATAGAAGTCCTATTCTAGAAGAATGTTCAATTCAGCTTCATTCAGTTAAAAAGCCCATTACAAACATGAGCCCCACAGCCAGCAGGAGTGCATGTACACACAGAGACCCATGTGCACACGAAAGGCCGCATGTCAGGGAGACAGCAGTTATCTGTAAGTGGCCAGCTTAGAGTGACTTCTTTTGTCTCAGTACTGATTGTATTTTCCACATTTAATACAGACACAAAATACTTCCCTCATCAGAAAAAAACTCATTTAAGAAACTAGAAACAACAAAAAAATTGACTGCAGAATGCAAGTATTTAGGCACCATGTTTGAACATCAGCAGGAACGGGTGAGGCTGTGATAAATCACAACACCACCATCTCCCTCTCACTTGGTGTGATGTGTATAAATTTCAGTTCTGCCAACATCAATCTTCAAATCTAATAGAGGAGAGGGAAAGTTGTGATTGACTCTAAAGTTCATCATCAAAAAAGAACCACCAAGAAATTTTTGAAAAAGCTTGCTAGAAACAGAGACCTGCTTTTTCCGGGAAACACGGAGCAGTGGTCCTTTCACCACTGTTCGCATGCCTTTGAAAGAGGCTACGTTTCCACATGGGTGGGTCTTGCCTGACTTCTCCACCAAGGCTGCCACACACAGCTGGCAGGCTGTGCCCTGTACATCCCAGGCAGGAGCGGAGGGTTTGGGGCAAAGGGCTCCCCCTGAAGTTGAAAACAAACAATGGCCTACACTCTTTTCTATTCCAGAGGTGTATTTGTCTTTCCAGCAAATGTATTAAGAAAATACTTTCCCTGTGAAGAAAATATTAGTTCATGTTCCTCTCTCAGTATGCACAAGCCTTTCTCATTTTTGTTTTTGTAATACACATTTGTTTGAATTTTGTGTCACATTTATAATCGGCAGGAAAATGTTTTCAATTTACCAACAATGGTGTGGTGTTTTTTACCAGTCTCTTGAGAATGTCTGCATACTTCTGATGGGACTGCCTTTTTTTCTGAAAGCACCCACTTTATTTTGCATTTTGACTTTGGTTTGTGTCTTTCTTTCGTATAAGAGTAACACGTTTAGCACATGTCGGCACCTAGGTGAGTCAGTTGGGAGCAGTATAGTGTATTGTTTGTGGGGTGTGAGCACCAGGGAGAGAGACTGTTAGGAGGAGACACTATTTGGAATTGCATGAGAACCAGCTTAGAAGAGTTAACTTCTGACACTCCAAGGGGTAACGCTCATGCTTAATCTAGCCTTTCCCACGTTCCAGAAAGTTAGCTACATATATACAGATACTCTAAGAAAAGATTATGTATGTATATATTTTACTATTCTCCCATTTTCAGGTTTTTTTAAAATGACATTGCCATTGAATATTATTATAAATTCATAAAGCCTAACTAAAGTAGCTTCTAAGTTGCCACAGTAAAAGCACTCCTATTTCTAAATAAAGCCAGAAGCTTTTATGTAACATTAAAACTAGGATGCATTTGTCTGAAAGATTTGCCTTACCCTCAGTAGCCTAACCACATCCTCTCCCAATAAATGGATAAAGTGCAGCATTAAGGTTATACAGTCGCTGCTTTCAAGTCCTCAGAGATATACAGAAGCTACCTTTTCTAATTGTGTACAAAATTTTAAAGATTTATGGACTCGCCTTAAGTGTGACAAATACTAGAATTCGATCCTGAACTAGAAGAGGGAGCAAAGGCATGAAAGCTCACAAGACAATGGACCCTCTTCATTTGGGGCACAGTGCTGTGTACTAAGCACTTTCAAAAGAGGCTAGAAATAGTACATTATGTATAGAACTACTGAATGACCTGAAATAACCTCCTTCTCACAGCAATAGAGAATCACATTCACGAGTCTGAAGAGAGGCGACGGCAGCTGAAGGAAGAGATCGAGCTGCTTCAGGACTTAAAACAAACCTTGTGCTCTGGGCTTCAGTCAAGTTCCACTTCAGATTCTTCTCTGTCTTCTTAAGAAGGGCCATTTCCTGAGCCAGGAATCGAGCACAGCTGCAGACAGGGTGAAAGCTGGGGAGCGGCCTGTGAAGCCACGCACCTTCAGCCCCGGGCCCGCGGGGAGTCTCTGGCCCTGCCCGCTCTTACCTGTTCTTGCTGATGGGCATCTGAAGCCCATCTGCCTCCCCTCCTTACTGTCATCTCACTTCTATCTCTTACTCCCACTAGTAAAATATTCCTCAGAGTCTACTTGAGTAAATTAGACCATGTGTCCCACGGCTCTTAAAAATCTTTTAGTGGCCTCCTCCCCTCCCCCACTGCAGTGAGCAGAGTGGATGCCAGGCGCTCCTGCCCCAGGACCTTTGCACCTTCTGCTGTGAGGTCTTCACCGAGATCGTCCTTTCTCCTCACGTCTCTTCTCGGTGTAAACCACTGTATCACACATCAGACCACTCGAGTGTAAGCAGCCTGTGGGCAGAAACTCCCATTCCTGTTTTTCTCCCTGTCACGTTTCCAGCAGCTAGCATGCCCAGTAAACTGTTAGATGCATAAACTGTTTTTATCTTTTGATTCTAGTTCCAACCCATAATGCCTCTTTGATATAATAAATTTTAATATTATACATTACCAAACCTGTCTGCTTTTGAAGTTTCTCTTCATCCACAGTCACCATGTGAGTACAATATCATCTTCAAAATAAACATTTAAAACTGGCCTCTTTGGAGGTTTTTCTCAACCTAACAATATACAGTTCAGATGTTATGTCCTATTCATGTCTGACCTCTGAAAACTTCACATTCACGTTTCTACCTTTTTACCACACTGATCCACAACAGTGCTATATTCCAGCATGAGTTTGACCTGAGTCCCCAACATGGTATCTGGCACATAATACACTCAAAAAATATCTGTTGAAGAATATGATGTAAATGAAGACACATCCATCCCTGCTGTAATGGCAACCCCAGCCCAAGCCAGTAATAAATGGGGGCAAAATCTCAGGGGTTTTCAAATTTGGCTATATCAGAATCATCAGAGGACAAACTACAGAAGCCAAAATATATATATATATATATATATATATATGTATGTATACACACACACACTTTAGATTAGAAGATGGCAGAGTAGAAAGACTCTTGAGCTCACCTCATCTCACAGGCATACCAAAATTACAACTTGCATCCCAGGTGGTACAGTGGTAAAGAATCTGCCTGCCAATGGTGGAGAAACAAGAGATGTGGGTTTGATCCCTGGATTGGGAAGAACCCCTGGAGAAGGAAATGGCAATCCACTCCAGTATTCTTGCCTGGGAAATTCCATGGACAGACGAGCCTGGAGGGTACAGTCCACAGGGTTGCAAAGAGCTGGACACAACTGAGCACGTGTGCACACACACAGAACTACTATGGATCCAAGAGGCTGACTGAGTGAGCACACTATGGATCCAAGAGACCGAAGGCACCCAACAGTCTTTTCTACAGCTAAAAAGAAAGAACCACGGCCAGACGTGGTGCAAAAACAATACGGTCAAGACACACTTGGGGTGAGTCACCCACAGAGAGGTTCCCCGAGGAATGACGGGCTGAGCCTCACAGCATCCCCAGCCGAAGGGTGTTGTGCCAGGAAGACGAGCCTCCGGGACATTCGGCTTTGGAGGTCAGTGGGGCTTGCCTTTGGAGTCCCAGGGGGCAGGGGAAAATGGGGGAGGGGAAAATGCACTCTTAAAGGCTGCACACAGGAACGCATGCTCCAGGGCACAAGCAGCAATTTGAAAAGAGCCCGGGACAGGCCTGCCTGCTCATCGTGAAGCGTCTCCCTGAGAGCTGGGAGGCGACTGGAGCTCACCTGGAACACAGAGGCCGGCCGTTTCTGGGAGCTCATTCTACCATGTGGACGCTGGTGGTAGACCAGAGGCAAACACCATTCTGGAATCCTCTAGCTTTAGCCTCAGGACGAGCCGTGCCCCTCTCACTAGCCTATCGGTACCAGTACTGGGAGACCTTGGGCTTCCCAGGTGGTGTAGTGGTGAAGAATCCACCTGCCAATGGAGGAGATGTGGGTTCAATCCCTGACGAGAGGATTCCCTGGAGGAGGACATGGCAACCCACACCAGTATTCTTGCCTCGAGAACTCCACAGACAAAGGAGCCTGGCGGGCTACAATCCATGGAGTTGCAAGAGTTGGACACAGCGAGTAAACAGCAGCAGCAACTGGTATACCTCAGGCAGGACAACTGGGGTGGGGAGCCCCCCACGCCAGCAGACCTGCCGCCTTAAGACCCCCGAGCCCAGAGCCACCCCTGGACACAGCCCTGCCCGCCAGAGGGCCAGGCCCCGGTGCAGAGACAGCAGAGCTGACCACCTTGGGGCCCAGCTCCGTCCACCAGTGGGCAGACAGCAGCCCCAGACTCCCCGGAGCCCCAGCCCACTCACCAGTGAGCCGGCTCCAGCCTGGGGACCAGCCTCACCCACCTCAGGACAACCACAGCCCCCCAGCAGGCCAGTACCAGTCCCGGGACCAGCTGGGCCCAAGCCCCGCCCACTAGGAGATAAACCCAATTTCAAGACAGCCCTGACCCAGGACTTCCCAGGTGGTCTGGTGGCTAAGACTCCACACTCTGAACACAGGGGGCTTGGATTCAACCCCTGGTCAGAGAAGTAGAGTCTGCATGGTGCAATGAAGAGTCCGCATGCCACAACTAAGACCCTTCAGGCCACAACTAAGACCCAGCACAGCTTAAAAAAAAGAGACACCGCAGACCCTGCAGCCAGCTGTGTCAGGAGCTGACCACAGCCACCAGGGGTGTGACACCAGGTCTGGGGCCCCAGGAGCCTGAGGTGAGACCCCAGGACCTGGCTTCAGCCACCAGGGGCCAGGAATCAGCTCCAGAATCTCCTGGGTGAGCCAGCACCAGCCCCTGGGCTAGCCTCGCAGGGTTCCACAGCCTCGTGACCCACCTGCCAACCAGTGGTCAGCTGCCTCTGTACAAGGCAGGGGCTGGCAACCCATCAGACCAGAGGCCAGGCACACCTTCCACACTGCCCACAGTCATCAGCCTGCCGCAGCAGAAAGACCCACACAGCCCACACAGAAGGGCATCCCCTACCAAAAGCCACTTTTCCAAAGTCAGGAAACATAACCAACCTCCCCAGTACATAGAAATAAACACAGTAAATTAAATAAAATGAGGTGACGGAGAAACACTTGACCTCAGATGAAAGATACAATCCTAGAGCTAAGCAGGGGCAGAGTTCCAAGTCGTGATCATAAAGATGACTAAAGAACTGAGAATAAGAATGAATGAACAGAGTAAGAAACTAGAAGTTCTTTAAAAAGAGTTAGAAAACATAAAGAACCAGCAAACAGATGAAGAATACAATAACTGAAATGAAAAACACACTAGAAGCAATCAATGGCAGACTAAAATGATACAGATGGACAGGTCTGTGAGCTGGAAGACAGACTAGTGGGAATCACTGACACTGAACAGAAAAGAAGAATAGAAAGAGGGCAGTTGAGATCACTGAGGCGGTAACAATCACACCAACATTCATATTATAGAGATTCCACAAGGAGGAGAGAGAAAGGGCCCGAGAATACGTCTAAAGACACAGAAGCTAAAGACTTGCCTGACCTGGGAAAGAAAACAGTCACCCAAGTCCAGGAAGCACAGAGTCCCAAACAGGATCAACCCAAAGAGGACCACACCAAGACACATAACTACAATGGCAAAAACAGAAGATAAAGAGAGAATATTAAAAGCAACAGGGAAAAGCAACAAGTTACTTATAAGGAAACTCCCACAAGGACATCAGCTGACTTTTCAGCAGAAACTCCGCAGACCAGAAGGGAGTAGCGTGATAATATTTAAAGTGACGAGAGGGAAAACCCTACAGCCAAGAGTACTCCACTTGACACGGCTCTCGTTCAGATCTGATGAAAATCGAAAGTTGCACAGACTAGCAAAAGCTAAAAATGTTCCGTGCCACCAAACCAACTTTACGACAAATGTTAGAGGAAACTTTTAGTGGAAAAGAAAAGGCCACACAACTAGAAACATGAAAATTATAAAAGGAGAAAACTCACTGGTAACGGCAAACATAAGAGTAAATCATTCATGAACAAAGTTGGCAGGAAGGATAAAAGACAAAAGGTGCAAGTGTTAGTGTTAGCTGCTCAGCCCTGTCCGACTCTTTGTGATCACAGGGACTGTAGCCCACCGGGCTCCTCTGTCCATCGGATTCTCCAGGCAGGAATACTGGAGTGGACTGCCGTGCCCTTCTCCAGAAAAGACAAAAGTAACAGTAAAATCATTTATGCCTACAAAAAGAAGTTAAGGGATAGATAAGACAAACATTCAAAATATATGTCAAAACAGTCATCATGAGGGGAGGAGAGTACAGCTGTAGGGCTGTTAAAATGCATCTGTAATTAAGAGACCAACGATTTAAAATAATCACATATATATATATATACATAGACTGCTATACAAAAAGAGAAGGCGATGGCACCCCACTCCAGTACTCTTGCCTGGAAAATCCCATGGGCGGAGGAGCCTGGTAGGCTGCAGTCCATGGGGTCGCTGCATGACTGAGCGACTTCCCTTTCAGTTTTCACTTTCATGCACTGGAGAAGGAAATGGCATCCCACTCCAGTGTTCTTGCCTGGAGAATCCCAGGGACGGGGAGCCTGGTGGGCTGCCACCTAGGGGGTCGCAGAGTCGGACACGACTGAAGCGACTTAGCAGCAGCAGCAGCAGCAGCATGGTACCCATAAACCAAAACCCCAAAAAGCAGTAACAGAGAAAGGAAATCAAACATAAACTAAAAATAGTCATCAAATCACAAGGGAAAGAGAACAAAAGAAGGAAAAAAAAACAAAAATAAATATAAAAAACAGTCTACAAATAGAACTACAGAACAATTAATGAATGGCAATAATTGCAAACATACCAGTAATTAAAAATGTAAATGGATTAAATGCTCTCATCAAAAGATAGAGACTGGCTGAATGGATACAAAAACATGCTTCCTACAAGAGTCACTTCAGATCTAAAGACACATGTAGACAAAGTTAAAAGAAGGAGAGGCATTCCATGCAAGTGGAAATCAAAAGAAAACAATACTGCACCAGACAAAATAGATTTTAAAACAAAGATTGTTGAAGAGGTAAAGAAGGACATTATATGACAAGGGATCAAAGAAGATATAACAATGGAAATATAGAGACACTCAGCATGGGACCACCTAAATTTATAAAGCAAATATTAACAGACATAAAGGGGAAAATTGACAACAACACAATAATAGTGGAGAACTTTCACAGCCAAATTACATCAATGGACAGATTATCCAGACAGAAAGTCTATAAGGAAACACTGATCTTAAATGGCACATTAACCATCTACAGAACAAAAAGACAACCTACAGAATGGGAGAAAGTATTTGCAAATGATATGAGTAATAATGGGTTAATATACAAAATATGTAAATGGCTCATATAATTCAACATCAAAAAAAAAAACACCTGGATTGAAAAATAGAAGACCAAAAGGGACATTTCTTTAAAAAGGACATAGAGATAGATGGCCAACAGGCACATGAAAAGATGCTCAACACTGCTAACTCATCAGGGAACGCAGAAAGTATCATGAGGTATCACCTCACACCTGTCAGAATGGCTATCCTCAAAAAGACCATAAATAGGGGAGTTCCCTGCTGATCCAGTGGTTAGGATTTGGGCTTTCACTGCCATGGCCCGGGTTCAATCCCCCAATATTCACAGCAGCATTATTTACAATAGCCGTGATATGCAATATTCACAGCAGCATTATTCACAATAGCCGTGATACGGAACAAACTTAAGTGTTCATCAACAGATGGACAAATGAAGATGTGTGGGGTGTGTGTGTGTACTAGTTAGCCATCAAAAAGAAGGAAATTCTGACATTTGCAACAACATGGATGGACTTGGAAGGTGTTATGCTAAGTGAAATCAGAGCAAAAGACAGATGCTGTATGTTGTCACTTCCATGTGGAATCTAAAAATTAAAACAAACTAAATGTAACAGGAAAAAACAGACTCACAAGCACAGAGAACAAACTAGAGGTTACAAGTTGGGTGAGGGAAGGGGCTGGACACAACACAGCCTTAGGGGATCAAGAGCTACAACTATTATGTTTTATGATGCATAAGCTATTAGGATACACTGTACCACAATATAGCCAACATTTTATAGTAACTATAAATGGAGTATGAGCTATAAAAATGCTGAATCAATATGTCGTATATCTAAAACTAACATTCAGTTCAGTTCAGTCGCTCAGTCGTGTCCGACTCTTTGCGACCCCATGAATCGCAGCACGCCAGGCCTCCCTGTCCATCACCAACTCCCGGAGTTCACTCAGACTCACGTCCATCGAGTCCGAGATACCATCCAGCCATCTCATCCTCGGTCGTCCCCTTCTCCTCCTGCCCCCAATCCCTCCCAGCATCAGAGTCTTTTCCAATGAGTCAACTCTTCACATGAGGTGGCCAAAGTACTGGGGTTTCAGCTTTAGCATCATATTTCCAAAGAACACCTCAAGGCTGATCTCCTTTAGAATGGTCTGGTTGGATCTCCTTGCAGTCCAAGGGACTCTCAAGAGTCTTCTCCAGCACCACAGTTCAAAAGTATCAATTCTTTGGCGCTCAGCTTTCTTCACAGTCCAACTCTCACATCCATACATGACCACAGGAAAAACCATAGCCTTGACTAGACGGACCTTAGTCGGCAAAGTAATGTCTCTGCTTTTGAATATACTATCTAGGTTGGTCATAACTTTTCTTCCAAGGAGTAAGCGTCTTTTAATTTCATGGCTGCAGTCACCATCTGCAGTGATTTTGGAGC
>SJYX01007031.1:36909-98991 GCA_006410675.1 Oreotragus oreotragus | reverse complement strand
CTGGGATTTCTTTGGAAGGAATGATGCTAAAGCTGAAACTCCAGTACTTTGGCCACCTCATGCGAAGAGTTGACTCATTGGAAAAGACTCTGATGCTGGGAGGGATTGGGGGCAGGAGGAGAAGGGGACGACCGAGGATGAGATGGCTGGATGGTATCTCGAACTCGATGGACGTGAGTCTGAGTGAACTCCGGGAGATGGTGATGGACAGGGAGGCCTGGCATGCTGCGATTCATGGGGTCGCAAAGAGTCGGACACGACTGAGCGACTGAACTGAACTGAACTGATGGTATAAAAATGTGGGCATTAAAAAAGAAAACACAGGGGCCTTCTCTGGTAGTGCAGCAGATAAGAATCTGCCTGCCAGTTCAGGGCACACAGGTTCGATCCCTGGCCAGGGAAGATTCCCCACGCCGGACTAAGCCAGTGTTGCCACTACCGAGCCAGAGACGCCTGGAGGCCATGCTCTGCAACCAGAGATGAGGCCGCGATGAGCAGCCCGTGCAACCTCAACCAGGAATAACGGCTCCGCGCGCCGCAACTAGAGGAAGCCCGCGAACAGCAACGAGGACTCAGCACAGCCAGAAAACAAAAACAAAATATTTGTGAAGCACAGGGCACAGGGCCTGGCATCGTGGGAAATGACTGGTCTCATCCACATCACACACACACACCCCCCACACGTGTCCACACGCCCTCCCCTTGCCAACACTGCTCCCGAGGAGCCCTGGTTTATTTTCTCCATTCTGACCAAACAAGCTTGCTTACGGCAACGTTCCGGAAGGCGTGTTAGCCCCCCCACACCCCCACCAGGCCGTTGCTTGGGCCGCTCACCTGTTTTGGAAATGAGCTAAAAGGCCACTGTGTGTGCGCCCCCGTGCCGCACAAACAGGGTCTTCAGAATGACTACTTCTCACACTAACCCGACTGGGTTTCTTAATGACTTACGAGAAGCTGTTTACAAATGTTGTCACCGTCTTTACTCTTAAGTCTCGCTCCTCTCTCCTAACAATTTTTACATTCCTTGAGGACAGGGACTATGTCTCACCCGTCATTTATCAGTCCCCCAAAGGATCCAGATATATTAATATTGTTCCGCTGTGATGGCTCAACTGTAGTGTCTTTCAGCAGGAATAAAACTAGAGCCTATTTTCTGGGGTTGGGAAATAGCTGAGAAACAGCATGCTCACGGTGAGGTGAAGAAAGTCGCTTAGTTGTGTCCGACTCTTTGTGACCCCATGGACTGTAGCCCAACCAGGCTCCTCTGTCCATGGGGATTCTCCAGGCAAGAATACTGGAGTGGGTTGCCATTTCATTCTCCAAGGGATCTTCCTGACCCAGGGATCGAACCCGGGTCTCCCACACTGCAGGCAGATGCTTTACCGTTTGAGCCACCAGGGAAATACTCACAGTGGTACCTGCTTTTAGCCTAATATCCAAGAATCAGAGTACTGCTTTTTTTTAATTTTTTCATTGCAAAATACACATTACCGTATTAACTGTGGTTAAGTTCAGTAGCATTAAGTCCATTCACATTTTTGTGTACCATCTGCACACAGAACACTTTTTATCTTACGAAACTGAAACTCTGAACCTATTATGTAACAACCCCTCGGACCCCTTCCCCCAGCCCCTGGCAACAACCATCTACCTTGACTGCTCGAGGGATCGCATGTAAGTGGGATCATACAGGGCTTGTCATTTTGTGACTGGCTTACTGCACTGAGCGTAACACCCTCAAAGTTCATCCAAGCGGCAGCGTGTCAGAATTTCTTTCCTTTCTAAGGCTCCATATTATTGATTTTTGAGAGGGAAAAGATAACTCTAGATGCCCATTTTAACAGACTGCTTTATTTATTAACATGTCACGCTAAACACTGCATAAATACAACCTGTATAACTAGAGTATCAAATGTTCCAGTAAGAAGTTCAAGAGTACAGTTTAGGGCTATTTTAAGAAATGCGAATACTTCGGCTTTCATAATTATGTCAGATGAAGAAAACAACTCAAAGAATAGTTTTTGCCTCCTGCCATGATTAACAAAACCAGGTAGAAAAATAAGACAGTATAATTAAAAAAAAACACATACACACAAGTACTTTCTGAAGGACTTTTTCCTGTTCTCTTCACTGAATCCATACTCATACAAATTACTCAGTGATCTGAGAAGTGGTTCTTCACCTACTAGGGACTCGGCAAATATTTGTCGAATGAATGAACTATCTATGGAAACGGACATACTACGTTAGTTTGTGCTTTTGTTAAAGTGTTCTTTTTCAAGTAAGAGCGATAGTAAACACACTGAAGTTCTTGTTTTGCCCGGATCATAAGCCCATGACAGTGACTGTTACAAATACTACCCATCATAGCTAATGACAAATTGATGTACATTTCTCAACCTAGTAAGAAAATTCTATCATGCTGCAGTAATAATCCTAATGTAGTAACTCACTGGGCTTTGAGCACTTGCAACAGGGTCAATAAAAGGGGGCTGGGATTTCTGGGCTTGGGTTTATTGCCCCATCAATCAATTTCCACCTTTGGGCCCTCCCCCGCCAACACACACGCAGAAACTTTGCTAAAAACAGTAGCTGCAGCATCTCTTCACCTTCTTGTTCACTTGAGTCTGAAAATGTATCTAGTCTCAATTCAGATGGGAGACCTTCCAAACAGCAAACAGTTCACCAAGGGAGCTTCCACAGAGAGAAATGAGTCTGTTGGCCAGAGAGAAGAACAAAGCCTTGCTCTCAAAGCAAGCTCAACAGACACACATGAAGCAAGCTTAAAAGACACACACTGAACACTCTTACTCCCAAAGCCACATTTCATAACCAGACCACCCGCCCCGTAATTTAGATCTTCAAAGTTAAGCTGCGCTAAATATTATACCTGACGCAACCAAAAGGAAAGTCAAATGTGAAAGCTGGCGAACTTTCAAATAAGCGAAATGTATGGTGGTATTTGGCTCAGATAAAGACCAATAAAAACAAACTCTGTTAAGCCCTGTAAGAAACTTGGGTTTAAGAACTACGTATTTGAGTCAGACATAGCAAATCTAATGATTCAGCAACCATGATTTAGGAAGCAAGAGAATGCTGAATATATCACTATTATCTTCTTACATGATTAGCATTTATAGGGGAAAATGTGGGGGCATTTAAATTTGGGTTCTCAAATTTAACCTTAATAAAACATTGTTAGATAGAAGTGGAGACTCTGATTTATAAAATATTCACCTTCACCCAAGTGAAGTTCCTTCCATTATTAATTTTTCGTAGATAGTTCTACATTACTACTCTTTAACGTACTTAAGTCTTAAGAGAAACCCTGACTAACCGAGAAATTCATCTTCACATAATTATCATTTCAATAGGTTTATATTAAATTGAATATGATTTTGAAGTTAAAAAAAGTCATCAATGATGCAAAAACACAAACAAAACCTCAAATGATCTTAACTATCCCTTCAAAGTGAGGCTACAGACCTAGCAACTAATGCAGCTCTTCAGCCAAGTCCCAAGTCAGCACCTTTCATTCTGGGGGTGGGGTGGGGGATGGGGCCCGCTACACCTCTCACAATTTGCGCACTGTCCCAACTCCTGGGATCAAAAGGGCTGCTGATACATGAGCCAGGAGAGTTGCCACAAACGTCCGCTTTCCAACTTTAGAAGTTCCTCCACTCAAAAACAAAAACAAAAGAACAACCAACCAGCAAAACTTTCACCCCTTTACAATGTCCCAGCCATGTTAAGGTCACAGTCAAAATACACACATCTGGAAATAGTTTAAAATGGGTTCAGGAAGAGCTGTGCACTCTTCACATATCCCTACACAGAGAAATGCATCCCCATGTGATCAAGACATGACGGTTTGTTTTTTTTTTTACCTGCAGAATTACATCCCCCATAGAGCACAAACGACATGCCTTCACCAGCCCCAGAGCACTCACACAAAACCCAGCAGTCTTGGGCTTCAGTTCTTAAAGGCTCCACATTTACTGGCTTTAGCAATGAATTCCTTTAGGAGAGGGCCATCCATTTGCCAAAATGCTGCAGTCTGTGTGACTTCTGTCAAATGATTGATGCAAAACTTAAAGCAGAATTCTTCTAAATCCTGGACACACACAACAAAAATAAAAACAAGAAGAGGCTTTTTTTAAATTAACTTTGACTGAATTACTTCTCTCCAGATCCCTCACCCCAAAGCTCTCACCCTCCCCTAGAAGAGATTTGAGGCCAGAAACCCCAAACTAGGCAAACACGTGACCACAGGTACAAGGCAGAAAAAATACAAACTATTTCCTCATCACACAGTAAAAGCAATGGTTCCCTTACTCAAGTCTGACTCTTCAGCTCTACAACTCTGTGTGTACACAGAGTTGTGGGACGTGGGGGTGCAGTTTCTTCACAATCATCACATAATCCAGTCACTCAAAGACATGGTTTTACAGAGTTGGAAGCAACTTAAGTCCATATTGTATGTTTTACTACATTCAAGCATCAGAGAAAAGCATTAAGATGTAGGTCATTTGGTTCAAGGGAAGAAAAGATTTTAAGAAACAGAAAAATGATGAAGAGAAATGGTCAACCTAAAGGGTCACATTAAAAATGAATATTCTAAAAAAAACAATTTAAAAAAATTTTAAATAAAAATTCCAAAGACCTTAAAATCACTTTCATGCTCTCCTATATAAAAATGTCTTCATTTTTAAAGCCACAAGGAGTAATACACTATCATTTCCACCACACTAATTTCTCAGATAGTCAATCAGAGGAGAAGAGTCACCAGCTTTCAACATTCACAGGGCAAGTCTCATACACGAGTGGCAAACCAACACTTTAAGAATCGACTCTGGCCTGTGCCGAGACAGGCTTTCACCCCCAGCAAAACGCTACTGTGACCTCTGTTCCTTCAAATGCTGGAACATACACTTATTACATCAGTCAGGTAACCTGGAACGTACACAAAGGCGAAGTCTAACAGCTCAGTTTCTGTAACCGGCCAGCAATACTGAAGGTCAATATTCAGGGTTCTACTAGACCAGGATCCTGACAACAGTTAAACTGTAGGGTCTTGGCTTCCTGCATCCCAGCTCCCACCAAATGAGAGTATCAGGCAGGGTGGGGAAGGGCTGCTTTCCACACAGAAATGCCCCTTTCAGACCCCTGCAAACAAATGTGTCCTCGTTCTACAAGGCTCTCTGTCCTCTGCTGAAAGCAGCACCCGCTCCAGTCATAACCAGGAAGTGAGTAACCACATCTGAGGTCTCTCAGCCAGCTGCTGCCAGAGTTCTATTCCCAGATAATTGAAAGTACATTTAGATTGTTAGTGCAGTCTCTGGATCCATGGCTTTGTTTTGTTTTAAAGTAAGAGATTCCTGGTGAGCTAAATGGAAAGCTGAATGCCCTACAACATAAAACATTCTCTCTCACATTGTTATTCAGGAAAAAGCAATATAACACTCCTGGTATTTTAACTCAATGGTTAATACACAGCTCTAGGGACTAAATTATATTCCATAGAAAGGTGAAAGTCACATTTAAAATTTATCAAAAACATGTAACTAGTTTATCTACATATAACTGAGGAAGAAGGACCCAGTCACAGCATAAAAAGTTCTTCAAACCATGTCACCTATCAGATACAGATCTTTAGGTATTTAAATTTTAATTATACAATTTCAAGTTCAAAGGTGAAATTAAACTCTGACACTGCAAAACCGTGCCACGTCTCAGCCTGGATGGAGGGGAGTCTGGGGGAGGTGGGTGCATGTGTGTGTGCGCTGAGCCCCGTCACGGTCCGCCCGAAACCGTCACAGCACCGCCTGGTGCTCGGCTATTTGTGCTGCTGTTCAGTCACTAAGTTGTAGCCAACTCTGTAACCCCACGAACTGCAACACGCTAGGTGATTCCGTTCTTCACATCTCCCGGAGTTTGCCCAGATTCACATCCATTGAGTCAGTGATGCTATCTAACTATCTCATCCTCTGCCACTCCCTTCTGCTATAACCCCATACAGAATAAAAAGTGCAAAAAAAAAAAAAAAACCAACTTAACCACTTCTGTATCTGCTAATTTGGAATTAAAGATCTTTGTAGTATAATGAAAAAAGTGAGTTTATTCAGTTTATTAATTGTATAGATTACCTGGGATATAAACTTTTAAGAGCTTTTTTATATAGTACAGGCATACAAAGTGAAAAGTGTTATTTGCTCAGTCATGTCTAACTCTCTGTAATCCCATGAACTGTATCCCACCAGGCTCCACTGTCTGTGGAATTCTCCAGGCCAGAATACTGGAGTGGGTAGCCAATCCCTTCTCCAAGGGATCTTCCAGACCCAGCGATCAAACCTGGGTCTCCCACACTGCAGGCATTCTTTACCATCTGAGCCACGAGGAAATCCCAGGTACACAAGTGGGGCTTCTAAATTGTCAGTTCACAGCTCTATGAAAATAGCTTTATCAAACTGCTTTGTCTTCCCCTCCATTTAGTTTGGTGAGATTTCTCAGTGCAGTTGATCCCTGAAGGACACGGGGGTTAACCCAAGTTATAATTTATAGTTGGCCCTCCGTGTTTGCAGATTCAGCCAACCATGGATCTAACAGTATGTAGTATTTACTATTGAAAAATATCCATGTATAAGTGGACCCATGCAGTTCAAACCCATGCTGATCAAGGGTCAACTGCATTCAACAAATGTTTAATAGTTTCACACACTGAAAGGCTAACTAAAGAATACAGCTGCTGCTGCTAAGTCGCTTCAATCGTGTCTGACTCTGTGTGACCCCACAGATGGCAACCCCCCAGGGTCCCCCATCCCTGGGATTCTCCAGGCAAGAACACTGGAGTGGGTTGCCATTTCCTTCTCCAATNCAAATGTTTAATAGTTTCACACACTGAAAGGCTAACTAAAGAATACAGCTGCTGCTGCTAAGTCGCTTCAATCGTGTCTGACTCTGTGTGACCCCACAGATGGCAACCCCCCAGGGTCCCCCATCCCTGGGATTCTCCAGGCAAGAACACTGGAGTGGGTTGCCATTTCCTTCTCCAATGCATGAAAGTGAAAAGCAAAAGTGAAGATGCTCAGTCGTGTCCGACTCTTAGTGACCCCATGGACTGCAGCCCACCAGGCTCCCCCATCCATGGGACTTTCCAGGCAAGGGTACTGGAGTGGTGTGCCATTTCCTTCTCCAAAGAATACTGAAAGTAACCTAAATCTGAGTTGTCTAAATAACTAATTAAACTGTGGTTAAGGCAGATCTTCAGAAAAGGAAGCACTGAACACACTTGAAGAGAGGAATTAAAATCTGCACATTCACTTCCATGAAACAAAGAGCTGCACAGCCAAGCAGATTCAGTCAGCATCCTGAGCCTGTGTGCTGCTGATATTGCTATGTGAATTAGGATAATGCCCTTCTGAGAATTCTTAAATAGTATAAGAACCTACATGATTTGTTCAGCTCAATATGCAAATGATCAGATCTTCGATTACCTAGGGAAAAAAAAATGCAACTCTTACCCAACTAATAAGTCAACTATAATAGGGCTGCTGGACTTAAAAAAAAAAAAATTCTAAGAAGGATGAGGAGTATTTGGAAAGGAGGTAAAAAAAGTTTCTAAGTGCCTTTTCAAGGCTATGGAATATGAAAGTGGGCAAGGGTGTAAATTCAAGGAATCTCATATCTTGGTGTTTCAGAAAGCAAAGTCCATGTTTATGACATTCTGTGGTGGAATTATCATAAAGAAAGCAAAGTCCATGTTTATGACATTCTGTGGTGGAATTATTATAAAGTGATTCTGAAGTAGATCAAATAGCAGATTTGTTGTAATTAGGAATAAGTTCAAAATACAATATTACTATTCTACATAAATTCATTCTCAATCATTAAACATCGCATTATTCCAATCACTGTACACACTCTGAAAATAACTTGGTTTTTCTTTCCACAGATTTTCTTTAGTAACAAAGCATGGAAGATTGACAGTCTTAAAGCCCACATTTTAAAATGATGTTGCAGCTTTCAATGGAGTTCTTATCCAGTCTTAAAAGCCCAAGGCTAAAATACATGAGTGCTTAGACATTTTGCAGAAGGACTACTCAGCCAGGGTGATATTTTTCAATAGCACATACTAACTGCACTAAGGGATCTGAGGTTGACTGACTCCAGGGATTTGGACAAACCACAGATATGGAGGGTTGACTGTAAATTATATACCTTTAACCCCTGCACTGTTCAAGGATCAACTGTACATCAAGTACAAAAACACTCCATATCAAAGTGGGTTTTTATTTTCTTTTTTAGGAAGTATTTCAGTGTCTCACCATATTGGAAAAATTTTTAAAAAGCAGAGACATCACTTTGCTGACAAAGGTCCGCAGAGTCAAAGCTCTGGTTTTGCCAGTGGTCACGTATGGGTGTGCGAGTTGGTCCATAAAGAAGGTTGAGCGCCGAAGAATTGATGCTTTCGAACTGTGGTAGTGGAGAAGGCTCTTGAGAGTCTCTTGGACTGCAAGGAGATCAAACCAGTCAATCCTAAAGAAAATCAACTCTGAATATTCACTGGAAGGACTGATGCTGAAGCTCCAATACTTTGGGCACCTGATGCAAAGAGCCAACTCACTGGAGAAGACCCTGATGCTGGGAAAGACTGAGGGCAGGAGGAGAAGCGGGCAACAGAGGATGAGATGGTTGGATGGCATCAGTGACTCAATGGACACGAGTCTGAGCAAACTCTGAGGGATAGTGAAGGACAGGGAAGGCTGGCATGCTGCAGCTTTCTGCAAAACGTCTAAGCACTCATGAGATCACAGAGTCGGACATGACTGAGTGACTGAACATACACTGAAAAAATATTCTGTAGTCTACTGATCACAAAAAAATGTTTAATTAACCTTCTAAGAAAAGAAGTAAATGCTGACCACCTGGCATTAGCACTAAGTTTTAAAAAAATCATATCCCAAAATCAATTCTGTAATTAGATTCTTGGCTCATATTTATTTCTACCCACCAAAAGCAAAATTTTAAGACATAGTTGCTCAGAAAGTAGTATTTTCTGGAAAGTTCTCTAATCTGATTAAACAAACAAACAAACAGAAACCTCCCCAACTGTTTCTTCTAATGTTCAACCAGACACAGAAAACAAAAATTTCCTGAAAAGAAACAGTATAAATAGAAGCATTTCAAAATGTTTATACCTATAACATGATCAGGACTATCATGAGACAATGTTTTATTCACATTTTCTCCCCTGATGTCAACACTTATTCAGGTTTGTACTATAGGAATATTTAAGTCTTATTTCTCTAAGTCCTTCTTTACTTTTTAAAAACTTGCAGAAAGTTTGACAATGCAGCTATAAGGGTTCCACAATAATTAGCTTACTTTCAAAAATCTTCCCAACTATTAAGTCAATACATTTTTGTTCCTTTAACATATGTACATTTGCTTCAAAATTCTCTTATCAAAAGGAAGCATGGAGGAACCACAGTAATTTTTATAGAAAAAAGAAAAAATATGAGAGGCAGGGAGTCTCCACCCTCCTAGCATTTTCACAGAATGAAAGAAAAGTCATGTAGGGTCCCTAAGCTGAATCACTGAAAATAACAGATTTTGCAGCTAATTTCCAATCTCCCTTAGCAGGAACTTCCCATCAACTAACAGATATAGTAAGTGGGCTTTATTTTTATATTCTAAAGCTTTATTTACTTTCTACATTCTACAGTGTTAAGGAAATAAAATATAAAGTTACATTAGTCAATTATATAACTCCCAACAGAATAAAAAATAAAACAACCTAAAAAGAAGGCTTTTTGCCTTCTATTTTCTAATTTCTCTACATTGAATACATAAAATTTACAGGATTATGAGTTATTGTTTAACAATTTTTTTTTAAGTACAACTTTATGGTGACATGTTTCAAATACATTCATTCATTCATTTAACTCAGCATGTATTTCTGAGTGCCAACTATACACCCGCACTGGGACACACTCTGGCGAAGCACGTCTGTGGTCTCAAGCAAGGGACAGCTTTTAATGTACTTGATATCAGAAATGTGAAAACTAGTGAAGGAAATGACCTGGCCTGAGTAGGCGTAAGGCATCTTCCGTAAACTTTCTGGGGTAGATTTTAGCTGAAGGTGAGAAAGAACTTTCCAGCAACTAGAGTCGCGTTGCTGCCCCAGTGGTCCTGGCTCCCAGGTGGCGCTACTGGTAAAGAACCTGCCTGCCAATGCAGGTTAGACAAGATATGCGGGTTTGATCCTTGGGTGGGGAAGATCCCCTGGAGGAGGGCATGACAGCCCACTCCAGTATTCTTGCCTGGAGAATCCCATGGACAGANCTGGCTCCCAGGTGGCGCTACTGGTAAAGAACCTGCCTGCCAATGCAGGTTAGACAAGATACGCGGGTTTGATCCTTGGGTGGGGAAGATCCCCTGGAGGAGGGCATGACAGCCCACTCCAGTATTCTTGCCTGGAGAATCCCATGGACAGAGGAGCCTGGGGCTACAGTCCATGGGGTCGCACAGAATCGGACACAACTGAAGCGATGTAGCACAGCACAGGCGGTCCTGACTGGTTTTGGTCAGCAAGATCCTTATCTCAAGAACACAGACCTCATTAGCACTGATGAGGAGTATGGAGAGACACAGAAGGTTCAAAGTCAACCACCAAATGAAGTGAAAAGTCATGGACCAATTTAAAATTACATCACTGGGAGGAAATAAAACCTGAAGAAACAGCGTTACTAACAGAGATGTTCATGAAGACAAAGAAAGGGTAGGAAAAACATTAGACATCCATTTCCTATTAGAAATGATTTACTTTAATCATCATCCCATCTGTTGAAAAGGCCACAGAGAAAATCAGCTATATCTGACCTTATCAAATATTTATAATCATAATATAATCTGAAATAAAAATAGAATGCATTTTGAAAACCAAGACATAATGGTCCATTTCAATCCCCAAATGCGGCAAAGACGCAGTCTGTCTTCCAACACATCTCCAAGGCCGCGGCTGCAGATCTTTGCATGAGTCTGGTAAATTCTCTGACACCAGGTGATCTCCCTGGTCACATGATGATAAAATGAAAGACTAACTGTGTCATTTTGGGTGCAAACCTTAGCTAGACACTTCAAATGCCAAAGCTATTGCTCTTTGACTTTTATTCTCCATGAAGACATAAAACCAACCATCTCAGCCTTCAGTTCCCTAATTATCCTTAATGCATCCTTCCTGTGGTACCACCTTCACTCAGTTCAACAGACACTGGCCACAAGGCAACAGATGAACGGGATACAGTTCCTGCTCAGAGAGAGCTTACATTCTGATGGTACCATGGCTCTTCACGTCCAGAAAATACACATAATCAAAGAACTTAAGGCTCCCAACAGCCCATTCACTTAAGGACTCTCTAGAGATCCATGCATCAATCCAGTATAAAAAACCACCGAGCAAAAAGGAGTCCAGAGCAGGCTCTTCACCCATGAATAATTGTGAGTGGCAATTAGATAACGACAGAACTTCAGAGCAAACACAGGTATAAATCACAGGGCAGCCCCGATGGGGCAAAAGCACAGCGGGTCCTGAGAAAAAATATATTACGCTCGCCTGGAGAAATGCTCGAAAGTATCATGTGCCGTCTGCTATTCCCATTAGATGTGGTTCTTTATATTCCAACCTGCAGTGGAGCTGCTGGGACTCGAGTTTCCTATCTTAGGTAGAAATAGGAGAAACAACCATTTTTGAAACCGTGAACAGAGAATAAAGCAAGCCAGATTTCATTGTTTTAGGGGTCAGTTCATTCAGTGATTCCCTAAACAGAAGTGAAGTCACTTATCATGTTCCTTGTCCCATGAGAAAAAAAGGAGGAAAGGTGCCCACGGGGAGATACGGGAGGTGTGTGTTTCTGCATGCTGGTTTACGTTACCTCTGCATCGTATCTGACCGCAGCGGAGAAGAGTGAGAAGGCATTCTCCACGGTGATTCCTCGCTTGATGATATGCTGGCAAAGCTTCTTCAGCCTGTTTTCACAGTAGGACGTCGCCAAGTCCAGAAGACCTGAAAGTAAAGTATGGGATGCTTAATGGAGCTTATAATAGTTTCCAATCATCTATAAACATAAATATTTCATTTTGGTGAAGAAAAGTTATACAGATAAGTCAGCAGAAGCTTCTTAGGGAACAGTACTCTGGATCTTACTAAATAAATTCTCTAAGTTCGTCTCTTCCCCACCTCCCAAACACACCTCTCCTATACTCCGTTTATACAATTTCTTCTATAGTACAAAGGAAAAGGAAAAAATCGAATTCTCCTGTGTTTCCAAAATGATATGCTTAATTCATTAGCAACTTATACTTCAAGATTAAAAGAGCAAAATAAGATCACAGTCATAAATTAACTGTGTCCATAATTAACTGTGATATCAATACTTTCTAAATTTTTAAAAATTGAAGTATAGTTGATTTACAATGTTAATTTCTGCTGTACAGCAAAGCAACTCCATTATACACTTATATACTCTACCATGTTGTTGTTCAGTTGCTCAGCTGTGTCTGACTCTTCATGACCTTATGGACTGTAGCATGCCAGGCTTCCCTGTCCTTCACCACCTCCCAGAGCATATCATGAAACAAATGCATATTCCCTGTGAGGGACAGGGAAGCTTGGCATGCTGCAGTCCATGGGGTTGTAAACAGTCTGATACAACTTGGTGACTGAACAACATATTCTCTTTTACATTCTTTTCCATTATGATTTATCCCAGGGCATCAAATATGGTTCCCTGTGCTATACAGTAGGATTTTGTTTATCCATCCTGTATGGAACAGTTTGCACCTACTAACCTCAAACTGGAAGTTTATCTCTCACCCAAATTCAATACTATTTCTAAAGGCATTTACTTTAAATCGTTCTTAAAAACCACATTAAAAACCAGTAAATCTGAAACCTTTTACCCTTCAATACTATCAGAAAACTAAGATCATAGCATCTGGTCTCATCACTTCATGGCAAATAGATGGGAAAACAATGGAAACAGTGACAGACTTTATTCTGGGGGGCTCCAAAATCACTGCAGATGGTGATTGCAGCCATGAAATTAAAAGACATTTGCTCCTTGGAAGAAAAGTTATGATCAACCTAGACAATGTATTAGAAAGCAGAGGTATTACTTTCCCAACAAAGGTCCATCTAGTCAAAGCTATGGTTTTTCCAGGAGTCATGTATGGATGTGACAGTTGGACTATAAAGAAAGCTGAGCACTAAAGAATGGATGTTTTCTAACTGTGGTGTTGGAGGAGAGTCTTGAGAGTCCCTTGGACTGCAAGGAGACCCAACATGTTCATCCTAAAGGAGATCAGTCCTGAATATTCACTGGAAGGACTGAAGCTGAATCTGAAGGTCCAATACTTTGGCCACCTGACATGAAGAACTGACTCGTTTGAAAAGGCCCTGATGCTGGGAAAGACTGAAAGCGGGAGGAGTAGGGGATGACAGAGGATGAGATGGTTGGATGGCATCACCGACTCAACGAACACGAGTTTGAGTAAACTCCGGGAGTTGGTGATGGACAGGGAAGCCTGGCATGCTACAGTCCATGGGGTCGCAAAGAGTCAGATACAACTGAGCAACTAACTGAACTATAAGAGTACGGGAAGGTTGCTCAGTTGTGTCTGACTCTTTGTGACCCTGTGGACTATACACTCCATGGAATTCTCCAGGCCAGAATACCCAAGTGGGTAGCCTTTCCCTTCTCCAGAGGATCTTCCCAACCCAGGGATCGAACCCAGGTCTCCCGCATTGNTAAGAGTACGGGAAGGTTGCTCAGTTGTGTCTGACTCTTTGTGACCCTGTGGACTATACACTCCATGGAATTCTCCAGGCCAGAATACCCAAGTGGGTAGCCTTTCCCTTCTCCAGAGGATCTTCCCAACCCAGGGATCGAACCCAGGTCTCCCGCATTGCAGGCCGATTCTTTACCAGCTGAGCCACAAGGTGAGCCCAGTAAGAGTGTGAGGAGACATGTTTTTGACCCTGTGTCTTGCCAGTCCCAGCACGGCTGGTACCTATGGCGTCCTCAGGGGGCAGGTCCACTGCGTCTGTGTAGAGGTACTGGAGAAAGGCACGGTACACAGCATAGGAGAACTGGTCTATCTCTATCACCTCCTTCATGTCCTCATTCCAGTAAGACTGGAACATGGACCGAAAGTGCTCACACCTGAAACAGAACAGCAAAACTCACCTGCTTAAGGCGGCGGGAGCAAGGATAAACAAGTCTCACAGGGACGTCTGCTCTATTTGAGCAGTACACTCGTTCCACGTACAAGAACCAAAATATATTCCACATGCAAGGGTTTTTATATTCACCTTTTACATACACTCACTTTCATTCTTTAAGGTATTGCCTATTAAAACAGTAAGAATTATACACAGCCTCAAAGTAACCAGCACTTCAACAAGTACCACTGTTTGCATCTGACAGACCTCATTCAGATTAAGGTTTTTGCTTACCTGTTTTGTTTAAAAGATGTTATACAGAAGGGCATTTCAAACAATGAAATTGAAAAGAAATTCAAAAGTGACTGTTCAAACTTCTGATATGTATTAATATCACTCAAATGAATCAATGTTTGTATATTACCAGCACATTCTTGCAATCAGCATTTTTGTAATCAGCACATTCTTAAAATGGTTTANTGCGAAGAGTTGACTCACTGGAAAAGACTCTGATGGTGGGAGGGATTGGGGGCGGGAGGAGAAGGGGACGACCAAGGATGAGATGGCTGGATGGCATCACGGACTCGATGGACGTGAGTCTGAGTGAACTCCGGGAGATGGTGATGAATAGGGAGGCCTGGCGTGCTGCGATTCATGGGGTCACAAAGAGTCGGACACGACTGAGAGACTGACCTGACCTGACAGTAGAAAAACCCATATATATTTTCAATATCCATTCAGAATACTGAAAGAATGGCTCTACTTACAAAGGAAATTACCTCATCTGGGAGGGAAAAAGTTACAGTTGTCTAGGCAAGGGTTAATAGATGAACTCGGTCAGAACACTATGCAGCAAAGGGACTGATGGGCTGACCACAGGTCTTCAGACAGAAACAATTCTCCTTCCCCTTTTCAACTACTACTTTGATGTAGACACTTACTCCCTTAAAGTAATGAATGACGTAGCATTTTAGTTCCCTAAAAACACGTTATTTTGTAAACAGATGTTAAACTAAATTTTGAAAAGACTTGTAAATGGCCAGTTTAACTCTCAATGGTCAGATTTTATGTGCTTCTCTCTTGAATGGCAGTCTCAGTGAGCAATCATCCAGTTATAATAAATACAAAGTTCCCTCACATTTATACAAAGAACTTCGGCCAAGCACCATATTTAGAGAACATCTCTTCAACTGGGAATTAGATGTCTCTCAGGACCAGAAAGTCCAGTATTCCTAAGTTTTCTGCTTGTGAAAAATGAAGTTTTAACTGCTGCTGCTGCTGCTAAGTTGCTTCACTCGTGTCCGACTCTGTGCAACCCCAGAGACAGCAGCCCACCAGGCTCCCCCATCCCTGGGATTCTCCAGGCAAGAACACGGAGTGGGTTGCCATTTCCTTCTCCAATGCATGAAAGTGAAAAGTGAAAGTGAAGCCGCTTAGTCGTGTCCGACTCTTAGCAACCCCATGACTGCAGCCCACCAGGCTCCCCTGTCCATGGGATTTTCCAGGCAAGAGTACTGGAGTGGGGTGCCATTGCCTCCTCCGGAAGTTTTAATTAAAAGAAGACATATACACTTTTCACTGATGGGCCTTTGTATTTTCTTAAACCTATATACAATTTTTTGATGGAAATAATTATGTATGAGCTACTTCATTTAACAAACAATACAGAAAAATACTCCCACATTATGCTTTTTCTAAAAGGCGCACGTGCACACACACAAACATACATACAAGACTTTTCAATAATGAGTGGACTGATACTATGTGCAAAATTATTAAGTGTGCTGTTTCACTCTCCTCCCAAGATTAGTTATTATTAGCCTCCACTGTGTGGAATAACAAGGAAATGGAGACTGCAAAAGAGTAAGGTTACTCATGACTCTAAACTCATGAGAAAATACCTGATTTTCAAAACAGCTTTATGGACATGGATGTATTTCCCATCAATTCGAAACTTCAGATCGGCAGTCTCTGGACTGTCAAATTCTTTCTTCAGTGACTCTGCAACTGTTAGAAAGTCTTCATGCTCTGAAGGAAGCAAGCACATTAACACAGGTGCTTAAGCTTTGAAAGACTTCACAAAGATAGTGACTAGCATGATGGATAATTCCATCAGATTTTTGTCAGAAGAGTTCACACCTTACTTGACCAATCAACTTTCCAGTATTAAAATCAATGTCACAGAAATTAAATTAAATTTCACAGGCTAACAGGGAGACAAAAAATTCCAGTGGCCCTTGTCAGCACTGAATGAAGGTACTGCAGACACAGGAGATAGTTTTTGATCTCATCCTGAGATGAGAAGGTGAGTCTCAGCAGCTGGTGATACCTAAATGTCGCCAAGTGTATAAACTATAAGAAACAAATGTACATTTGGATTCTATAAAGCAATTATCCTTCAATAAAAAAATTAATTTTTTAAAATGTATGTTTGGAGAGGCCAAAAACTGGTCTTCCAAACTAAGCTAGACATTAAAAATGTGTATTCTGCAGACTTCCCTGGTAGTCCAGGACTTAAGACCTCACCTTCTAGCTCAGGGGGTGTGGGTCTGATCCCTAGTCAGGAAGCTAAAATCCGAAAAGACCAAAACATAAAACTGAAACACTGTTGTAACAAATTCAATCAAGACTTTAAAAACATGGTCCACATCAAAAAAAAAAAATCTTTTTGAAAAAAAAAAAAAAGTTATAGATTGTCATTTTACGTAAACTCTTTTCACAAAAGTTTGAGCAGTGTTCATCTAAGGCTGAGAATTGATCAGTTTTCCTCCAATGAAGCACTTTGGACACCTTTGCTCTGCTTGTAGGGTAGTTTCAAGCAGTTGAGAAATTCAATTCAAAGAGTCCTAAGAAACACATTCCTCACTTGAGTGGTCACGCTAGAGTGGTGTTCTTTCCCAGGGTGACCCTTTTCCCTCCCTATCTGGCATCTAAACATCCTTCTTAACCTTAAAAATTAATGCGGCACAAACAATAATCCTTACACACTATCTAAAAGCAGAGCAAATTTACTTAGTAGGAATGTGTACTTAAGAGGAGTAGCTTTACAAAACCATGGTCACACTGCCTGATACAAAGGTAAAAGGACATATAATACTTACATATAAGTAGAACTGCGTTATCATAAAGAAAACTAAAGGCCGGTGTACAAACTCATGCGACACTTTCTTGTGCTTTACATGTGTGAACTAAGGAAAAGAGGAAGAAGCTGGCTAACGGGGAAACTTAAAAATTCCATAGACCCTCACTGGCATTGCTGAATGAAGGTACTATTGACGCAGGAGACCCATTTCCAAGTCATCCAACATGAGGACTTCCCCCAAGACTTGCAGCAGCTGCTGATACCAGGGCAACGCTTACAGAGGGACAACTGCTAAAAGCTAGGCTGAAACCTAACAACGAGCTTTCCATGAGCTCTATTATCAGACTCTCCTAAGGAAATACCATTTGCCTAAGCCCTGTTACTCTAACCTATAGCCTCCCCTCCGACCCTGACGATGCAGAGCTCTCTTGGCTGTGGAGGAAAGGTGGATATTCTCTCAAAAACCTGATCCTGTAATCTGAATCCCCAGTGAATGAAAAGACGGAAAATAACTAAGACAGGCAAAGACTCCAAGAGCCTAGATTGTTACCCACCCTCCACACCCAAAACACAGTTCTTCTCAGTACCTCAACTCCTGGATCTCGTCCTAAGGGCTGGACCACCTTGGTTTCTGGCAACAAGTACAGTACCACCCTGAAGAGAAGAAACTGTTCCTCAGGGGCACCCATTCATCCTGACTTTCTTCCCAGCATTCTGCTGAGATCAGAAACTGCGAGGAAACAAACACTTCTGACGTTTAGAGGGTGGACGGGAAAAGAGGTCACCTGGGAGATATACTTAGTGACTGTACTTTTACCAAACCTAATAGTAGAAAATGGTAGGACATTTGGTCTGAAAAGAACTTCTTTTCAAGATGAGGATTTTAAGATGCAAGAACCCGAGGGAAGCCTTTCATAAACAGGTCCAGGTTAGGCAGGTATATGACACTTGGAAGATGTGTACAGGTTTATATATATGTGTGAGTATGGCCAAGGAGTCCCGTCCTATGAACTAAATTTTCTCTAATCACAACATTCACTGCAATCACTGAATTACAGTTGAAGAACTTGGAAAGGTTCCATTTCTTTAAGTTGAGCAGTAGCTTTACTTTTCCTAAACATCTTGCCCCCATGACCACAAAGACTGGTCACCTGCTGATGGGACAGCCCCAGCTGCCTGACACACCTGAACCGGACATGTATTACAAGACCTTCAGTATCAACTGCTGAGCAACCCAAACCCCATGCTGTCACAGCTGTATTAATTTTCAAGCACAGAGTATCAAGACTCACTTTATTCCCTCTGCATTATAAACAGAAGAACAATTTAGAAGAAATACATTGGCTAAAAGGTACAAATAAGAAATAAAAAGAGACTAGGATTATCCTGCTAATGGCAACTCAGCTTGATGACAGCTTCACATTTTCGATCAACAACAGGCCCGTGAAGGAAGACAGTATTCAGACAAGGGACACATGAAGTAACCAAAGATCCCTCTGAATTCCACTATCCTTTTATTCTTTTTCAGGCCACACTGTGCAGCAGGTGGGATCTTAGTTCCCCGACTAGGGATCGAACCCGGGCCCCTTGCAGTGGGAGTACAGAGTCTTAACTACCAGGTAGGTCCCCCATTATCCTTCAAAATATCTCTCCTTAGCTCTCCTCCAAGGAAAAAAAAACTTTGAGATTGGTTGAAAGGAAAAAAGGAGGAAAAAAAAGTGGAATTAACTCCACAAAGTTAAGAAGTTCTTCATTTTTTTAAGTTCACATTAAATTGTGTAATAAATTTAGTATAACAAAAGGACTTAAGAATATCTGTACACACTCAAGTATCTGTATATGAATGTTCAAAACAACAGTATTCACAATAGCCAAGTGGAAACCACCCAAATGTCCATCAACAGCTAGAGGACAAACAAATTGTGGTCTATATATAATACAACACTGCTCAGTCATAAAAAGAAGTACTGACACGTATTATGCTACAACCTCGAGGGGTCTCAAAAGCACTGAGTAAAAGAAGTCAGACACAAAAGGTTGTACATGGTAAGATTCCACTTAAGGGAAACATCCAGAACCGGCAAATCCATAGGAACAAAACAAAACAAAATTGGTAGTGGCCAGTGGTTGGGGGAGACAGACTAGGGAGTGACTGTGTAATGGGTATAGGGTCTTCTTCTAAGGTGATGAAACGCTGTAGAGCTTGGTGGAAATGCTGGCTGCACAACATTGGTGAGGGCAGTAAATGCCTCTGAACTGTATATGAAAATGGTTAATTTTTGTATGTGAATTTCACCTCAAACCGAAAACACCCAAGGGGAGGAAATAATAAATTCACATAATATTCCATAGCATTTTAAGACACAGTATCCCGCAAATCTAATTTGGGGAAGGGTATAAAGGCTAAAGGAGGATACGGACGGAGCCCACAGCCGGCAGACGCGCAGGCACGGCGCCCGGCCGCCGGCGCCCTTCGCCCGGGCGGGCAGCGGGAGCTCTCACCCGCAGCCAGGAGGCGCCACGTGACGGCGGGCGTGGCGAAGCAGGCGAACACGTCGTCGGTGGAGGAGAAGTGCGTGAGGTGCGGCAGGGTCACCGACTGGCCGCGGCACTGGCCCCACATGTACACGTGGCCGCCCTGCGTCTTGGCGGCCGACGTGTGCGCCGAGTGGCAGGCCGCAATCTCTATCACCCTGGAGAGTTTTAAGAAAAACGCACGTTATGGTTTCTTCGCAGCAGCCCAAGCGCACCACACACGGTAAATAAAAAGTTTTGTGCTCGGAACACCTCAAAGAGCCCAGGATCCAGGAAAGTTAGCTGTCAGGTCACAGGGACGAAACCAAAAGGCTGGAGCAACAGCTCCGGGTTACACTCATCCTGGTGCCCCTTTCTCGCCCGGAGCTCATTCCGAGTTAGGGAAAATGGACTAGCAACCAAAGTAAATGAGCAAAGTAGATGCTGAAAAAAATGTCCTGGCACTTCTGGGGCTTAATCAGTAGCAAAAAATCCTGTATTCAATAAACCATTTCCTTACAAATACAACTTTCTCTCTTACCCCCAGTCGGGGCTCAGAATGCTCATTAGGCTGATTAAGCAGTGGTCCAGGGCTCACGAACTCTGAATATCCCAATCCAAAGGGACATCAAGCCAAACTTACTACATTTCTCTGTATGCTTCTTAGGCGGCATCCCAGAATTAGAAGTCAACATCCTAAAGCTTTAGTGGGCAAGACCTCACAATATGGCTCAATAAACATTTAAGCATCTATTCCAGTAACACACATTAAATCAAATCAATATTTAAACAGATAATGGCCTTTCAAGGGCAGATTTTATTTAAAAGTTTAGTTGGCTCAAAGGGAAAATCATATGCTTTAAATTTCAACATGGTAACAGACCCTACTAGGAGGTCTGCAGGCAATACAGCAAAATGCATGAATGCCTATCGGTGGTTATTTCGGGTGGTCATCTGAGAAAGCTGCAAGAGATGTCAGCTTCACGCTCACTCTGACTGGCACAGCACTGTTTTGTTCACAATGAGAATGTTCATGAACGGAAGAGCTACAAAGCCAAACACCAGCGCTCCAGAGCACGCAGGCCCAAGTCCCCATGCACACACAATCCCAAGGCATGGTACCGCCAAGTTACCTTTCTTTCTCCACCATGATGTGTGCTGGGCTTAGCAGGTTATTTTTATTGCCAGTTCCCAGCTGCCCATACGTGTTAGCTCCCCAGGCATAGAGCAAGCCCTCATCAGTTAGTGCTAGAGTATGTGCATAGCCGCAGACAATCTGCAAGTAAATTTACATGGTTACCATCAACAGGAGAACAGAATGGCAGGGGAAACATCTACTTAAAGATTACAGCCAGCTCCTGCAGAATGCCAGTTCATCATCAGGTGTGGACTGACATTCTCTGGAACATTAAAAAAGCATTAGAAAAGCCTATACCTGAGACTACTGAATTTTTCCCAATAGCTTTTCAAATTATCAAGACCAATGTGCCAGCACCATGGTCTTGCTTATCATCATGGGAATTTAGGGAGGATAGAATATTAAATGTGGCAGATGAAGGCACAGGGTACTGTTCCAAAAGTCTGATTAAAAGAGTGAATCTCTGGGACTTCCCTATCGGTCCAATGATTAGGACTCCGTGCTTCTATTGCAGGAGGAAGAAGTTCAATCCCTGGTCCGGGATCTAAATTCTCACAGGTATTCCAAGTGGGAGCAGGGAAGACAGACGGGGAGCAGCAGCTAGGAGCCCACCACACGTACCTGGTTGACACACACACTGTGCAAAGCTGCCACTCTCACGGGGGTCAGCTGATTGCCATTGTTTCCCAAGCCGAGCTGACCATTGCCATTGTATCCCCAGCCATACACCTTAAAGGAAGGGGGAGAAGAGGGTTTTGAAACTGCTGGTAGGAGGAAAGAGATAAAAACGAAATCCATCTAAACAAATGAGAGACTTCTTTCACTCCCAACACTCATATTCTACCGAATGAGGTCCTACAACTGATCTCCAAACAGAAGATGTTTCAGGCGTGAGGATGACAGAATCCGGCAGCTTCTACTCCAGAGCTTACTAGCTGGATAGCCTTGGGCAAGTCATTACTTACAAGACAAGAGGAACCTGAAGCTCATTAACAACTATTAATCACCTACTGTATTTCAGGATTTTTTGAAAAGCACTAGGAATTAAGTCTTTGGAAGCAGTTGAACAGAGGAGATGGACATATGCAATTTTTCTGCAGCCAGACAGCAAGTGCTGGGGTAAAGATATAATCAAGGCACCAGAGGTAGAGAGGAGAAAGGACTTAGCCTTAGGAAGAAAGTGAAGGAAAATTTTTTTCAGATAGCAGAAATCTGAGCAGGGTAGATGCTCAGATCTGGCTAAAGGGTAGATGGGGATGAAGGTATACCTTCATCCCAGGGAGAGGCAGGTTCAGGAGACAAGCAGGTGGGCTGGCTGGACCCACCATGGGTGGTGGTAGGGAAAAGACCAGAAGGAAAAGTAAGGGCCAAGGGATTAAGTGCCCAAACACAGACCAAGGAACATAAAATGCATCCATGGATCTGCCACTGAAATATTCCAAAGCAGATATTAACACAATTACAGTTGTATTCTGGAGCAATCCTGCAGGCAGCAACATGAAGGGTGACTGTGGTGAGCAAGACCAGAGGCAGGAAGACCTCAAATACATAAACTCATCTCCCATTGGCAGATAGGCGAGCTCTGATGGGGGTCCAGTGAAGGCAGTGACGGCAGGACCCCAAGAGAGGGGACAGAGGAAAGAGGTGTAAGGAGGAGACACAGGAGAATGTGGGGACCCCTCAGACACCTGCAGCAAGAGGGGTCACCAACTCAAAGCAGCAGAGCCGGGCACAGGTCTGACTGAGTGTTGAAGGCTGAGAACAGCCAGCGTGGGACAGGGTGAAGTCCTGGCCAGGAACAGACAGAAGGCCTGGCTTAGATCAGAAACACGCGGTGTGGTGGCAACACACCCCAGGGCAATGCAGGGCAAGTGGGCGCGGGTGAGGGCCTTCCACGTCCAGGTGACAAGGGGGAAAGGGGACAAGGAGCTCAGGGTGCTAGCAAGGGATGGCCAGAAGCACGTTCAGTGTCGGAAGTCTAACATGTTTGAACCTTCTGGGGAGAAAATTTGGCAAGAGCTATCAAAAAATGTAATGGTATATTCCCTGACCCAGAAACCCTATTTCTGGAAAATTATTCTCGTATGTGTGTACAAAGATATACACACAAACAGTAACAGAGAAAATCAGCGCAACAGTGTTTTTAATAGCCAAATATGGGGAAAAAAAAAGTTGAAATGCCCATCACAAGAATTCTGGATATGGATCATGGAAAACAAACATCCATACAAAGAAAATTAAGCAACTGTTATAATGGAAGCAACTATGAATGGTCTGCCAATGGATTCAGGTAAAACATCTATGTTGTGCAACAGAAAAGGTGCAGACTGGCAGAGAAAAGCGGTAGGTAATTATACTCACCCGTATGTACTATTTACAGAGAAAGGTCCAAAAGAATATACATCAAGCCATTAAAAAACGGAGGGAAAGGCATTCACTTTTTATTTCACCTGTCTTATTTGTTTTCCTTGGTTGAAATAATCACATAATAATAATTTTTAAATTAAATTTACTTTTAAAAATAAAAAAAAGTGTTTCAAAAAATAAAGAAAGAAAGAAAGAAGTGGAAAATACTGGGTTGGAGGATGTTAGATGACTATCCCAAGGAATTCGGAAGTCATCCAGCATAGTATCAGGCTTGATTCAGAAAGTCAGCTAACAGAGCTGAGTACTCAGTAAACTCTACAGCACCCTCACACCCCGATGCAGGATGCCATACATTCGCGTTCAGAGAAGTATCTTGGAGTAAAGGTTGTTCACTGGGACACATACAAGTGGTAACAGGTCCATTTAAGTAGAAGCTGCAACCAGAACAATTTTATAGAAATAACCATCAGCTCAAAGGTGACCGTGGTCGAGGATCACTGAAAGGTGGGTTTTTTAAGAGTAGCTAATAACCATCAGGATGAAAAATTCTGCATTTGCAAGTTGCTTCTTCCTGAGGGCAAGTATTGCAGACACAGGAAGGCACAGAGCCTTCATGTCCATTAGCATCAGTGCTTATAAACACCGTCAGCTAACTTTAAAGAGCGCACAGGGCCTCTCACCTTCTGAGGTGGCCACACTCTGGTCTCATCTTCTAAGACAGGCAGTATGCTGTCTACGGAATGTGTATCTCTCTGAATAAACCAGCTTTCACTTAAAAAAAAAAAAAAAAGAGTCCTCTTTCATTAGAAGAAAGAGGTAACATCAAATTCTTTCATCTACTACATTAAATCACAAACAAATGCCTGTAAGCATCAGGCTCTGTGGATCTGGCAAAAACACATATAAACTTCTACTTGCAGATAAACCTTGGAACTTAAATTCATAATGAGGAGCGAACAGCCTGTGGTTACACCTCTATCAGTTAACTATCCATGGAGCTATCAAATCAGAGCACTCTTCCTTCCATGATCTAAGCCCGTACCTCATAAATAAACGGACAGGAGAAAGGGGGGTGCAAAGACCGCTCACCTCACCATTGTCCAGAACAGCCATGGACGAGGTCTGACCACAGGCGATGCCGACCACCCTCTTAATATGTAAACAATTTGTCACTTTCCGAGGAGTTGGTTGATTTGCGGTGGACCCTGACCCCACCTGGCCACAGTTATTATAGCCCCAAGCAAATACCTATACAACAGAAGGAGAAAAGAGAAAGAAAGAAGAGTAAGGGTGAAAATTCCAACACACAATAATCATTATAAAACAAAAATAAGCCCACTGACTGAGTCCTTACAGTGTGCTAATGGTCCTACGTGCCTTACACACGGGAACCCATCTAACCCTCACAGAGAGCCTGCAAGATGACCCTGGGGTCGGCATTAATACTATTATCATCCCCACTGTATGCGTGTGGATGGAACACAGAGAGGTTAAGTGACTTGCTTGAGATTCCACAGCTAGTAAATATGATTTATTACTAATATGAACCCAAGCAGCCTAGCGGTGCTCTCCACACTGTTACACCGCCACTATCATTTCAGTAGCTCTTTATGGTTTTTAAATCTGGCATCCAAAGGAAATGAGGTTATGTGCCACGTAAGTATCAGTGATATGAAAAAAAATCAGCCTCTTTGGGTGTCGTCTTTTTTTTTCCCCCATGGAAATCCTTCAAAACAATACTTTCCTTTATCTCATTAATCACCAGTGTGGGATACTATATACCCTTCCTCATGACACAAGCCCACCATCACTATAATTATTAATCACAGTTCCACTTCCTAACATAGTCACACTCACAAGTATTAAGGAGATGCCTGTCCCTACAGGAATGACATGGGGTTGTTAAGAAATTCTTTTTTTATTATTATTATTTTTAACTGTAGCACTGCTGCTTTAGAATGTTGAGCTGCTCTTGATAATGTTTTCTGAGTCCTCATGGCTGTCATCTCCAAGCAGCTCCCCTCAAGTGCATCCTGTTTACTTTTGGCCTGTGATCAGCCATAGCCTGAAAACCATATTTCTAATGGAAAGAGACAGAGATGGATCTCTAAGCTAAAGATGAAAAACAAAATGAAAAATCCCTTCAAGTGAATTATTAACTGAGCCTGTCAAACAGAATGTGGCCAGAGAGAAGAATTAGCCAAGGGCAGATGCTGGCTGCAGAAGATATAACTTCCTCCATCACTAGGAAGATCTGTGAGGACCCCTCTCAACCCCCTCACTTGCCTGTGGCAAGCGGTCCTCACATATCCTGAGTTCTGGCTTCCATGAGTCTCTGTTCTCTCTCCTCTGTCAGCATTTTCTACCTAAGATCACATGTCTGAGGCTGCCCATGGACCATCTTGAAACTCACACTGATGTCTTAAAAAGTACATGTGGCACAGGTTCATTTCACAGGCACAGAAAGAAATAACCCTGAAAGTGATTACTTCCTGTTAGGTGGATTCACAGGACCAGCTAGTGTAAATATTTATATTTACCAGTTTCCCAGAGTAGCATATGCTTAAGGTTACAATAAACCAGGAATGCAGGCTGCGCAATTAGCAAGTTCTAATTTCAACCGTCATTCTTCTGCACTTCTTTTCAAATAGCCCAAGTTCTCTCCCAATGCAGTTGCCTTTTGTTTTGATTGGCAACAGTAGATTCCATGCACCAGGGCTGTGCGCAAGGCCGGGCTCCAGCACATTCCAGCCACGAAACTCTCATCTCACCGAGTGGCTCTGGTTTCCTCAGCTGTAACCTGCCCCACTTAGTGAAATCACTCTAATGTCTCTGAAGGACTAAACGGGGAACGACAGAATCTGAATTTTATTTCAGAAGACACAGTGGACAGAGAAGTTATACTGCACAGTTTAGACCAACGTAAAAGCTATGGGATGGGGACTGCCCTGGTGGGCCAGTGGCTAAGACTCTGCCCTCCCACTGCAGGGGGCCTGACCTTTGATCCCTGGTCAGGGAACTAGATCCCACATCCCACAACTAAAGTTCTTGCATGCTGCAACTAAGATCCGGCACAGCCAAATAAATAAATAAATATTTAAAAAAAAAAAAAAAAGCTAGGAAACAGAAGAGACCATGGCAATGGTCCAGGAGATGGCAAAGCCTGACCTAAAGTGATAGAGATGGAGAGGGATGAAATGACACAAGGCACCAGGCGACAGAACCCGCAGGATGAGGAACAGTTAAGATATGCATGGAACTTGCAGGGGGGGGGCAGGGGGGCAGGAAATCTAGCTGTACAGAACCTACTGGAATGCTGGTACTGATGCTGCTATGACATCACTACATTTACTGAAAAACAAAATAGACCTGGGTGGGGGGCGGGGCCAGGTAGAGGTCATTAAAAAAAACGACAGTTCATGACACGGTCATACACATCTGATTTGTAACCTGAGCAAAAACCAACAGACTCAACTGTCTTAAGAGTTCAGTCTACTGACTTCAAAAGAGTGCTCCAGATCACACAACGTAGGCTGTGTTAGAGAAGGAGCTTGTTCTCACAGTGGTTTTAGCTACATACCCAGGGCAGCTATGTTCACACGCTATTCAGTTCAAGTACAAATATGGTCTTAAAAAAAAACAAGGCACTTTAACATGGCCAAAGGCAGAAATGACCCAAATGTTCACCAACAGACAAACGGACAAACAAAACAGATAAACAACGAAACAGTGTCATCCTGAAAAAGGGATGAAAATCCACCACGTGCTGCCACGTGGATGAACCTTGAGGACATTTAGCGAAATAAGGAGGTCACAGTGGACAAGTGCTGTGTGATTCCACTCATACGAGGTACCTAGAGGGGTCAAATTCTTAGAAAGCAGAACGGGGGTTGCCAGGGGCTGGAACTAAAAGAGAGAGTTCATGTTTAATGTACACACAGGTCAGTTCTGCAAGATGAGAAGAGTGCTGTGGATGGATGGTGGCGACGGCTGCAGAACGTGAATGTACTTCATGTCACTGAACCGAACACTTAAGAATGGCCAGGGTGGTGACTTTCATATGTCTTTTGTGTGTGTTAGTAGTTCAGTCACGTCCAACTTTCTGCAACCCCATGGACTGTAGCTCACCACGCTCCTCTGTGTATGGATTCTCCAGGCAAGGATACTAGAATGGGTTGCCATTTCCTTCTCCAGAGAACCTTCCCAATCCAGGAATCAAACCCAGGTCTCCTGCATTGCAGGCAGATTCTTTACCGTTCGAGCTGCAGGGAAGTAAACGAGGGACCTCCCTGGCAGTCCAGTGGTTGAGACTTCGCATCTCCATTACAGGAGTTCGATCCCTAGTCAGGGAACTAAGATCTCCCATACCTTGAGGAATGCCCCCCCCAAATTAAAAATAAATAAAAGTAAAAATAAAGCATAAGAGCAGGGCACTTACCTCTCCATCAGCTGCCAGGGCCATTGAATGATGTGAGCCACAAGCTACTTCAACAACTTGCTTGATCAAGAGGTTGGTGCAGACCTGGATGGGTGCCAGGCCTTGGTTCGTTGTCCCATTCCCAAGCTGGCTGTAGCCATTGTGGCCCCAGGCATACACGACTCCATCTACACAAGGGGGGCCACACATACACAATCAGCTCAGAGAAGAGACAGCCGACCTGGAACTTTCCTCCCAGACTCTGTACAACTCGTGTTCCAACCTTTACTTCTTTCAGTGACACTGTGATTTGCAAGAAATATGTATTTGGGCATCCAGATTACAAAAATACATTGCTCTTGTCTATTTGGTCATCATCCACAGTCCCTGGCTCACAGCTCCGAAAACCAGAGGATCTCTTTAGAGTTGACAACAATGAGGGCGTCTTTTGATAATGAGAACGTTATCTCCTGGCATCTCTGCTGCCAGGAGAACCAACCATAAGGTAAGTGGGTTGGAGGCTGAATCCACTGCCAATGCCAATGGCTCAGCTGTCATGACTATGTAAGGAAGCCTCCGTAAGAACCTCAGGGGACAGTTCTCTGGCCGCTTTTCAGTGCTTCCATGTGGGAGAATCAGAACCCTTACACATGCCACTGTGTTAGGCACCGAGCCTTACAAGGATGGAGGCTCCTTTATTCAAGCTGTTGATTCATATCCTTTTATGTCAGTCATCTAGTGAGTAAATCGATTTTCTGGAGCTCCTTGAGTCATTCCAGCAAATGAATCCAATCCAAAGCACGAATTCCCCGGTGGTCCAGTGGTTAGGAATCTGTGCTTCCACTGCAGGGGGTCTGAGTTTGATCCCTGGGTCAGGGACTAAGATCCCACATGCCACATGGCATGGTGGAAAACAAAAGCCCAAGGAGAGACGGAGGGAACCTGGGATTTGCAGCAGGTTAATCAGAAGCACAGGGAACAACCTGGGCTCGAGACCAGCATCTCAAGTGGAGGGTGGTGTCGTGGGACCGAGCCTCTTACCTGTGCAACCTGATTCTATCTCTGAGTAGACAGCATCAGGATTGTGTGCAATGCCTGGACACCCTGATAATATCCAAGCACTACTTCTTGGTGTGGGAATGCCTATATACACACATGCACACACAGGTTGGGTCTAGGAATTAACTGACACTTTCTCTTTGTCTCTGTCTCTCTCTCTCTCACACACACACACACACACAGATTGGGTCTAGGAATTAACTGACACTTTCTGTCTCTCTCTCTCTCTCACACACACACACACACACAGAGACTGGGTCTAGGAATTAACTGACACTTTCTGTCTCTCTGTCTCTCTGTCTCTTTCTCTCTCTCACACACACACATACACACACTGCAACCAAGAACTCTCTATTTAGCTGACGTCAGGAATGGGATTTGTCAGGAATGGCTCACAGACATTTGTTTTTTTGAAGACAAAGAGATTAAAGAGCAAAGAAGGAGGAAACTTTGACTCCCGGATGGATACCTAGTCACCATGGTACAAAAATGCAGCCGTGCTGTGATCAGTTCAGTTCAGTCGCTCAGTCATGTCCGACTCTTTGCGACTCCATGAATTGCAGCACGCCAGGCCTCCCTGTCCATCACCAACTCCTGGAGTTCACTCAGACTCGCATCCATCGAGTCAGTGATGCCATCCAGCCATCTCATCCTCTGTCGTCCCCTTCTCCTCCTGCCCCCCCAATCCCTCCCAGTATCTGAGTCTTTTCCAATGAGTCAACTCTTCACATGAGGTGGCCAAAGTACTGGAGTTTCAGCTTTAGCATCATTTCTTCCAAAGAACACCCAGGGCTGATCTCCTTGCAGTCCAAGGGACTCTCAAGAGTCTTCTCCAACACCACAGTTCAAAAGTATCAACTCTTCAGTGCTCAGCTTTCTTCACAGTCCAACTCTCACATCCATACATGACCACTGGAAAAACCATAGCCTTGACTAGATGGACCTTGGTTGTTTAAATAATGTCTCTGCTTTTCAATATGCTATCTAGGTTGGTCATAAATTTCTTCCAAGGAGTAAGCGTCCTTTAATTTCATGGCTGCAGTCACCATCTGCAGTGATTTTGGAGCCCAGAAAAATAAAAGTCTAACACTGTTTCCACTGTTTCCCCATTTATTTCCCATGAAGTGATGGGACCGGATGCCATGATCTTGGTTTTCTGAATGTTGAGCTTTAAGCCAACTTTTTCCCTCTCCTCTTTCACTTTCATCAAGAGGTTTTTGAGTTCCTTTTCACTTTCTGCCATAAGGGTGGTGTCATCTGCATATCTGAGGTTATTGATATTGCTCCCAGCAATCTTGATTCCAGCTTGTGCTTCTTCCAGCCCAGCGTTTCTCATGATGTACTCTGCATAGAAGTTAAATAAGCAGAGTGACAATATACAGCCCTGATGTACTCCTTTTCCTATTTGGAACCAGTCTGTTGTTCCATGTCCAGTTCTAACTTGCTTCCTGACCTGCATATAGGTTTCTCAGGAGGCAGGTCAGGTGGTCTGGTATTCCCATCTCTTTCAGAATTTTCCACAGTTTATTGTGATCCACACAGTCAAAAATCTCTAGTGATCAGTTATTAAAGGTCAAAGTTATCAATGCAATTTAGAAATGGGAGTAGAGCCAGCTCCTAAGGAACTGGCTCAACAGATACATAAGGAAATGCAAAATAAGCATGCTAAATGAACAATTTCCTGCTTATTTCATATATAACAGCCAAAATGAAAATTAAGTGCTGGGTGGAGCCCTTGACGTTGATTCAAGCTCAGATTTGGGTCAATCTGAGCTTCAGCCATTTGCCTCAAAGCTGCCAGGAAAATTATGCAGGAGCAAAGGAAAGTACCTCTAATACCCCTGAGTCAACTGAGAAAATAGTTAATGTAGGGGAAGGGGAAACCAAGAAACAACCGAAGGCAGGGGGTACAGTGTGCAGGAACTGGCTCATTCTGAGGGCTGATGTCATCGGCTTCCTGAGGAACCTTTACTGACACGGGCTGTGCGTGCAGCTGACATAAGGGCTGTGTCTGTAGTTTTCAAGGCTGCAGGCTAGAAAGGCATGTGTGGGTTGAGGCAGGACCCACTGCTCTCTACTGAACCATCACACGAGGCTGTAGGTGACCCAGGAGGTTATTCCCAAGGAGACTGCCAGGGTGGTGGACTGGATAAAAGCCACGGTAGTGTGCTTATTCTAAGACAGATTTCCCAACTCCCCCTATTAATGGCAAATGGAACATCCCAGGTGAAGCAGCTGAGATGCGAGCCGTGTGGGACTGGCTTTACGATACCTGGGGTATTCACCTCTGAATACAAAATCAAACAGGTTGAGATGCCTTACCCAATATGCTATCTCGACTTCCTCATATGGATCTTACAACCATGAAAGGAATTATGAAAATGGAGAAAGACAAAGGGAGAGCATCAAGGGACCCAACCTGGCAGAGTAAGTCTTCAGTTACCGAGTGGGATCAGTAAAAGGGATGTTGATGGAACTGAAGCCAAGGGATGCCCATGGCACTGTCACAGTCTGGTGGACCAAAGGGACCCCGTGTTGGTCTCTAACACCGAAGGGCCCCAAACAAGTCGACTCTACTTATCCCAGTTTTAAAGGCATTTAAAAAGCCAGAAGGGCTTCCCTGGGGGCTCAGATGGTAAAGAATCTGTCTATAACACAGGAGACACCTGTATTCAATCCCAATGGGTTCAATGCCTGGGTCGGAAAGATCCCCTGGAGAAGGAAATGGCAACCCACTCCAGTATTCTTGCCTGGAGAATCCCATGGACAAAGGAGCCCGGTGGGCTACAGTCCATGGGGTCGCAAAGACTCGGACACGACTGAGCAAACTTTCACTTTTCAAAAAGCTAGAAGGTAATGATTAAGATAAGAAAATTGATCCGGAATGCCCTGGGGCGAGGATAAGGTAGATGATCAGGATAAAGACTGACCTAAAGGCCAGGATCTTCTGGCCCCACCGCTGGCCAGGCACCCAAAGGCATAAGCACCTGTGTGAGTGAAACAGCCAGGGGGAGAGAGGACCAGCGCACTGTGCTTCCACAGCCTGCGGGTAAAGTCTTAACAGCCAAGCTTAGAATGGGAGGATGCGGACGGGCAACAGTGGACAGGAGTCAAGTGACAGTCTGGATGGAAACTGGGGTTTTGGAACAGACTCTGTGTGAGGTGGTCCCATCTCTCTTACCTGACGGTATTATTGGGTGGATATTAGTTCTGACTGGGGACTGCTTCCCCTACCTAAACATGAGGTGTGGAAATCCACCCTCAGGCCAGTTTTAACTGGGTGCTGGCTGGGAACCCCTAAAACTGCCTAAGTCCAAACAGGTGTTTAAAGAGAGAACAATCCGTGGACAAGAAGAGCTCACCACTGTAATTCAAGCTGGGGCGCTGGGACCAATGTACTCGCTGACCGATTGAAGCTTGCCACTGGGGGAAAGGCAGATGGTTTCTGGGGACTAACAGCAGGCTTTTTAAAATCACTTCAGTTGTGTACGACGCTTTGCAACACCACGGACTGTAGACCACCAGGATCCTCTGTCCATGGGATCTCCAAGGCAAGAATATTGGAGTGGGTTGCCGTTCCCTTCTCCACAGGGTCTTCCCAACCCAGGGACTGAGCCTGCATCTCCTGCCTGGCAGGTGGATTCTTCACCACTAAGCCTCCAGGGAAGCCCCATCTGTAAGATTACAAAAGACAGCTGGATCTGAGTGGGGTCCTGCACGAGAGCAGGTATATCCGAGTTAGCAGAGGGCGGCAGCTCCCCCATTGCTGAAAGGTGGGAAGGCACTGACTCAGACATGACCTTGAGGGTATCTGCCACCCGCACTCGCACCTCCCAGCAGTGACCACTGGGATTTCAAACCAGAAATTTCCCAGATGCTGCTCACCACTTGAGAGGAAATCAGTAGCCTGGGCGGTAACTGAGACTCCCTCAATGACTGAAGGACATAAAATAACCATGAAACTTGAGATACCCACAACATCTTGGGTGGTGTTGGAGAAGCACTCTAATAAGGAAGGCAGTACCCACAGGGTTTCATAATAAAACAGACATGTTTTACCCGGGGGGCATGTGCTGGGGAGGTGCCTGCTGTATCATGAACCAGGCAGCCTCTGTTCATTGAGGGCCAACTCTGGAGCCAGCTGAGAAGCTGCTAGAACCCACTGCCTTACAGACATGCCCTGTGAAGCTCTAACCAAGTGACCAAGAGCTGCTGGCCTTACAGACGCAGTTCCAAGGCAAATGGACACTCTCCCATTTGGAAAGTGGCCACATTAAAACCAATGGATGGCAAGACTGACTGAAGGAGGCGAGAACAATCAGCTCAGTGGCTGAACTGCAGGCTGTTTTCCCAGCAGTGACGCAAGAACTGAGCAACTGGAAAAGCCCCTGTGGTTGGGTCTTCACCGACTCACCAGTTACAGCCAATGGCCTGGCTGTATGGTCAGGTGGATGGGCAATGGAGACTGGACTGGAAAAGGGATGCCCACATGGGGCATGGCCCTATGCGATCACTCTGGGAATTAAAGAGGCACATTAAAGTAGGACATGTCAACGCCCATCACAAGAAGGTGATGGGAACCACCAAGTGACCGTCCGGTGCACTCTCTTAGGGTGGCCTCCTGGGGCCATGCAATGAGTGGGTGTCAGGGGCTGCAGAGATGCAGAGACAGGTTGCATCTAGACATCTTCCTCTTGCACCTGAGAGGCACAAAAGGCAGGCACAAGAACCATTCTGTCAACAAGAGCAACTACAGGGCTATGGGGAAAATGTCCCCGAACAGAGGTGCCAAGGGGATTACACTGGAACAATGCCAGCAACCCCATTGGCTATAAATGGGTCCTACCAGGAAGAGACCCTTTACTCTGGACTGAGCTCTGCCTACCAGGTAGTAGAGGCAAATGCTCAAAACACTATTAAAGGACTGGAATGAAAAAGGCTGTTTTGTTGTTTTGTCTTTTTTGTGCAGACAAGTCAGGGACCAACTGCCTGGGGAAGACAAAGGCGTTTTAAGACGGTGTCTCAAAGACTTCTCTCATATCCCTTTCTTGGGAAGCTACTAGAAAATGTGTCTCACCCATATGAGGGTATAATCCAAGGAGGAAGACACGGGACACACAACGTAGGTGATTCAGAAAGGACAAAGGTGAAGGGACTTCCAAGGATGACGGTGAAATGAAGATCTAGGACGACAGGTGTGCAGCAGCTTAGAGTGACCAGTCCAGGCTGGAGCCGGGGGACAGGGTGACCTGAGCAGCCTGACGGGCTCAGAGGTGCCCAGAAGCAACGCTGGGACACAGCGGAGTTCCAGCTCGTGCTAATGACAGACGGGGAGAAAAGTAAGCCCAGGAAAGCAGACAGCTGTGGAAGAAAGGAGAATGGCCAGCCATGAATAACACTTTTCGAGTCCTGGGAATGTGAAAACTGAACCTGGAGACGTGGTGACATCACTATACTGACAGGATAAGCAGAGGGAAGGCTAATCAGGCTAATCAGAGAGAGTGCTAATTCTATCTGCTGTTACAAAAAGTCAAAGGAGAAGGTCTAAAATGAAAATTCAAAACCAACAGCATAAGCATATTAATTTAAAAACATGAGATTAAAAGTCAGAAAAACACACCTGAAGGAGTTAAAAAGGAGTGGTTTTTAAGAGTAAGGATGGATGAAGCTGAGTGCTAGTTTTTACTAAAAGTCATACAACGTTTGATGGTTTAAAATGTTAAATTGTGCTTGAACTATATGACTACTTGAAACAGATACAAAATACACACAAATGTATATATTATACATACACTAAACATGCTATATATCACATATCTCATGTTATGCAAAATATACAACAATCAAAACTGAATTAAAAACAAAAAGACTACTCCCACAAGAAAATCAGTTACTTATATTTGTGCTTTCTGCTTATTTATATCTTAATTATAACATTCAAGATATTTAAAACTGCAGGATCTGAACTCCAAAAATAATTCCAAAAGTTAAGTCTCCCAAGGTCATGTATGTGGTTTAATATGTTTGCTCTTGAAAAAAAAAAAAAAAAAAAACCGCTTCAGTACTTTATGGTAGGAAGTCAACTGCCACATTAAAAAATTAATGCGTTAGGAAAACATTAAATCATTAGGTCACAATGGATGACAAGCTGAGCCAGCCAGCAAAGCAGCAGCTGCTTGGAAGGGCCCATGTGATGCCAGAAGGCAGGATCACACAACTCAGAGGCAGAATAATCACCTCATTATGCTCCACGCCAGTTACACTCTTACTAGACAGTCATGCTCACACATCTGGACCTCACAGCCTGAGGAAGATGCCGAGAACCCGGCTGGATTCCAATGGGAGTCAAAGGCAACTAAAAAGCTCAACACTAAGACCAGTGGTTACACCCAAGGAAGCTGTGATTCCCCAGGCTAGAGACAGAAAGGCAGAGACGCAAACGCTCCCGTGCACCCTACAGTTTACCCAACAAAAAGCTAGAGAGCGGAAACTCACGTGCCCAAAACGTGAAGGGGAGAAGCCGGGTTATGCATGACAGACTCAGGGCGTTCCGGGCGCCCACGGTGCAGGTCAACAGCCTGGGGAAGAATGCAGAGGCCTCTCTGCTGATCTCGGAGAGGCAGGAAGAATCTACCCCAGCTGTTTTCTATATGGTGGCCACGTGAATGCCAGGAAATGAACTGAGACTTCTTGAATTCAAGATACAGAAATGACACTAGGAAAGCAAAACCAGCATCACCTGTGTTTTTAAAAATGTACCAAGTAAAACCTGGACATTGCCATGCTACAACAAAACTCACTGAAAAACTGGGCTGAAGGGCCACGTCATCTGCTGCAGTTCATCTTCCACAGCTTTACAGAAGTCGTCTAAAACCTCAGAAGTCTGCTTAAAATGAAAGTCATCCGACGGCTGTTCCAAGGGGAGCCTGAGGTGTTTAATAACTTTCATCTGCTTTATGTACTTCCGCTCAGAAATTAAGAAACAAATCATTCGAAACTCAGTATGTGGCACAGCCCTACCTCCTCTTAGGTTAGAATTAACCGTTCGATGTCCCACAAACAGAAGAAGCTGAACTTGTTGACACTTTACCTTCAGTGCTGAGAAGAACATGGGGTCCACTCCCATAACTAAGACTCTTAATCTTCTTTCCACTTAAGGCTTCCAGCTTTTTGGGTACAAGTGTACTCTGGTTATCTCCAGTTCCTAAACAGTTACTGTAGTTCAGTCCAAATACAAAGACCTGGGAGACAAACAGTTCTGTCTGAGTCACTTGGCCTACAGCTACACAAAGGGTCCCTTCTCCACCCTGAACATAAGACGCGCTTCAGCTCAGCTTGACCACTCAGCAGACAGGGAGAGACTGATACGGCTGTTAAAATTCAACCTCTGCTGCCTACTTAAGTTTTATAATATTTGGCTGTACCGTGAAACTCAATGGTTGGTTGGCATCACTGACTCAATAGAAATGGATGTGAGCAAACTCTGGAAGATGGTGAAGGACAGGGAAGCCTGGCGTGCGGCAGTCCAGGGGGTCGGACATGACTAAGCCACAGAGCAACAAGCAAAGAAACTCGAAGGGCAGCAGGGATGACGGGTATTAAATCAAGAAACTGAAGGAAAAGACAGATTACATCAAAGACACACCGTCTTTCTGGATTTCAGGTTCCCCTCCTGCCCTCCTTTTTTCTCAGTCTGCACACAGCAGACTCAGCCTCCCGGAATGCCCTAGAAGGAAGCTCTGGGGTCTGGGAGGGGCCCACCTCGTCGCTGTCAGTGACGTAGAGCGCTTCGTTGGCTGAGGTGCCGAAGACACAAGCTTTCCGGATGGACGCGATCTCCTGAGGCGACAGCAGAGTGAAGATGGGCCACTTTCCCACGTCCACCATGACTGTGGCTTCACGTAATTCCTACAAAGGAGCCGACATCTCTGCTGTAACAAACAAAGAGGGTTCCAGAAGCGATTAAACAGCCACTCGCTGAACCAGAAAAAGATCATGCTGATAAAACGGAAACAGAGGCTGATTTCAGAACAAACCACCTACTTTCGGTTAAATGGATGGCTCACGTTCCCCAGCACCGTGTCGAATCCTTCCTCCACCTTCGAAGCTGTGCCTTTTCCTGTAACGAGAAGAACCACTGGCTAGAACCAGCTGTCTGTCGTGCCTGCTTACAAGTCAGGGCTCATCGGTCACAAACATGTTTTGTGTGCAATCTGACAGTCTCATCAGGTATTTCCGCCTCCAGGGTAATGAGATAAAGTTAAAGGTTATAATATTCATTTGTCTAAGAGAGTTAATTCTCATCTCAACTAGGAGAGTGTGAGTGAGTGTGTGTGGGTGTGTGGTGTGTGTGTTATAAAAATCAGACTCATTTATCTCTACCTTCCCACTCTCCACTACTGCTCCCAGGATACCCTAAAAGACCCCTGGGTCCCTTGTAGAAAAATTACTGCCCCAATGAGTCACTGTTTACTGAAAGAAATGGAACATCCCTCAACAGCCGGGAGTGGCAAAAATATTAAGAAGCAGTAGCCTAAGATTTACTGGATGAAACCATAAAAGAAAGTACCATATTCAATGCGTAATTTATATGACTACCTTTTCCACATATATTCAGACCACACTGCATTTCACACTGAGAAATGTTAGATGCACAAGGATAAGCCAGTTCACCCTCATCATGGTGTCAGAGTCAATAACTACAGCCTTCAGGCAAGTAGCAATCAGCTTAAAGAGCATCCTATACAAGGTAGAGATATGTACGAATTTCCGTAAAACTCTATATTTGATCTGCTCAAGAAGTTTCACACAAGGAATCTTGGTCATAGCTCCAATTCTCTGAGGGTTCAAAAGTATTTCTAGAAATTCCAGGGGGCTGCACGAAGCACAAAAATCTACCAAGCCACGTGAGTCTCCATTCTGGCTCTCACCTCTGGAAACTGAAATAGAATCAAACAGTTGATAGACACATCCAGGGTTTCCTAACGAGGCACAGAACTCTTAATGGTCCTTCCAACTCACTCTCTTCTCAGATCTCTAAAAACAGATACACAAGTCAAGGTCTTTTTGGCCCCAGCACCTCTGCCAGCAACTATAGGAAAGCCCTGAGTCTTGGGCTTACTTAGCCAGAGCCTCAGTTTCCACCACCCAGGGAGGTTTTTTCTCATCAGCACCTGCTTGGACGAGAAGGGTAAGATGCTTGCAATGCCCCAAGGATTGCAGCGCATATTCAGTAAGCATTAAGCACCACCAGCACAGGCTGGTTCTTAAATGCCCCAAGGATCGCAGCGCATATTCAATAAGCATTAAGCACCACCAGCAGAGGCTGGTTCTTATCACTGCACAGTCGGACCCCTGGACTAACATTTGTTCTGAAAAGTGTGCAGGAGGGTGTTGTATATGCACACACACGTGTGTGCTGGTGGGAGCACACAAAGGACTTCAGGGAGGGGAAAAACTAACACTTATGCATGTTAACATTTTTCTGTTTCAGATGGTACAAAAGGATACAGGAAAGTCAGTCTCCCTACAACCCCTCCCTGACCCTCTCTTCAAAGGCAACAGCGACCACAGTCGATTCTAATTCCTTCCAGAGACAGTGCAGACTTACGTGGCGGGCATGGGGGTGTGGGGGTGAAAGCTTCCCCCTTCCCCTTAATAGTACATCTTTGGAATCATTAACACATATACGTCGTCTCTCTTCAGTGGTTCCACAAGAACATTTCATTATATGAATTTAACAATTCCAATGCCTCCCACCAGAAATAGATAAGTCACTACCAGTCTGTTGCCCACATGAACAACACTGAAACTACTGCTTACATACATACATGTCTTTTTAATATATGTTTCTAAGATAAATTCCTAAAAGTGGAACAGCAGGGTCAAAATCTAATAGCTCTTTTACCTTTAACAGCTATTTTAAATTGTCCTCTGCTAAAGCAGTACCAATATATTCATATAAAACAATCATCCACGTACGGCACGACCCTTCACCTGCACCCTTGCTCACAGTGTATTTCCACGTGTCTCAGCTTTGTTTAAACTTGAATTTCTCTTAGGATGAGTGAGGTTGGGATAATTTTTTTTTTACATAATCACAATCATAGCAACAGCTAACACTTCTTGAGTATTGTGTGCCAAATACTGTCCCAAGTTATTTTACATTTATTAATTCATTTAATCCTCACTTGACAAACAAGGAAATGGAGACAAAGGGATTTTAAGAGCTTGCTCAAACTAGTAAGTGGAAGATTTGGGACCTGAAGTCATGCCACCCGGAGGCAGCGTGTGCACCCTTCACCTCTCGGTCTCATATGATTAAGAGACCGGTGTCATCCTATTACATAAAGTCACTATTTTTTCTACTGGACTGTCATTCTTTTCTTAGATCCTGATTTAGAAGTGTTCTTTGCATGCTAAGAAGACAGTCTTAACGGCTTTTAGAAGTAACAGAAAAGATGCCCCCCGAAATGGTCTGCCTTGTGCCTCTTATAAAGCAAGGGGAGAAAAACACAAGAAATGAAACGGTGGGGATATCTACAAGGAGGGACATAAATTCCAAGAAAATACAGACATCATTCTTCTAGAATATGAACTAAATCGAAACCTGTGTCAAACCGTGTCAAAATTTAATACTTCATGGTAATATACAATTACATTTTAAATGGGAGGGATAATTATATCAGCCAAAAATACGATTCACTACCTTTAAAATTATAACACAAAAGGATATTACCATTCAAAATCATACAATTTCCTGACAGCAGTGCAATTATTTGAAGTCATTAATCAGTTTACAGGCAGCTCTGCCCTAAGGGTTTGGTAATCTGCTAAAAAAAGAAAAAAAAAATCAAGCTAACGTGCATAATGATAGTTCATTATACAAACTGAGTTTATGCATGCTAAATTACTTGAAGCTTTATGAGATACTGCTCCAAATGCTGGTAACTTGAGAGTCAATAAAAAACTCAAAGCATATTATCTTCCAAGCCCACACGCCTCAGAAAAGCAGAAAGCATTACCAATAACCCTGGCCTGGTGGAAAGGACTGGAGCCCTGAGGCCTGGGTTTCAGTCCCAGGTTTGCTTTTAATCAATCCATGGGATATGATAACCTTCCTAAGCCTGGGTTTTCCAAAAAGCTGCTCTGCAAAAATCTACAGTTCAAGATGCAAAGAATAAGCTCCAGGGATTTCTGAACACATGAGAAAACAAAGGCAGTGACACTAGCCAAGCAAGCAATCCACTCCTCGTAATGAAACCAGCAAGAGCAGGAAGTCAGAAACGAATAAGGATCAAGGACCTGCACTGTGCTAGGTAGCTTCACAGACATTATTTAATCTTTACAATATCCTCACAAGGAAGAGATCATAATCCACGCTTACCAGGTAATGAAAGAGGTTCAAAGGTGAAACGACTTCCCCAGGTCACAGGGCAGTCAGGGGCAGTCAGGATTCAACACCCACTCCTGAGACTCTTCTTACACAGAACATCAGTCCTTCAAAGGCTGAACTGCTCCCAACACGGCTTCCTTCTGTCTTTACCTTGTCTCAGACATGTACAACAGCATCTTTTAAAAATGCCTCAAATATAAAAGAAATTTACCTCCAAAAAAAAAAAAAATCCATTCCCCAATTCCCCAAAATGCCTCTGTCTGGATTTACCTGGTTAAACCTTGGGAATGTCATTGGTACCGTCATTCTCCCAAAAACCACTGAGAAGGCAGGCCCTGAAGACTAGACGTGTCCTTCATCCTCGGAGAGGTCACAAGAGCATGTGACACAAAGTATACCCTTGGGTTGTGGACTAAGGCACGGAGTGGGTCTTCATCAGACTAGACTCAACCTGGCCAACGATAACATGAACAGGGAATCTTCAGAACAGAAACAAGGTTCTCTAAGAGCTCTGCGGAGCCATCAAAACCCAGGATTGGTCCTGTGCTGCCCATGACACAGATCAGTCCTGACCTTGGGCTCGTGGTGTGTCTTTACTGAGGCAGCACAATGCAAATGTAAATACCACCAGAATTTTCTGATTAGCTCAGAATGACTACTGTCATCATTAGTTAGATTACTGTCGTGAGACATTTAATTACTCTTCCTGGGGGCAGTGGTTATCTTTGCTGGTTATTAAAAAAAATCATACTAAGAAGCATAATTCTATCAACTTCAAAGACTTAATATTCCACCCTCTATCACAAAATTATAAAAGTGCTAATCCAAAAAGCCAAAGCAGGCAGAATCACTAAAAATTAACCACTTAACCTTTTATGAAATCTGTAATAGACAGTCCAGGTGGCGCTAGTGGTGAAGCCTGCCAATGCAGGAGACTAAGAGACACGGGCTCGATCCCTGGGTCAGAAGATCCCCCGGAGGAGGGCACGGCAAACCACTCCAGTCTTCTTGCCTGGAGAATCCCACGGACAGAGGAGCCTGGTGGGCTACAATCCATAGGGGCGCAAAGAGTCAGACACGACTGAAGCCAACTTAGCGCCCATGCACTCATCAGACTGAAGAACCCTGTGACTCAATGACTGGGAAATACAAGGATCCATCACAGGAAGAGTGGAATTGGTTAGGACAGTGCTGATGTCCTAGGACAGCTACTAACCGTGCCTAAATGTGAAGCACAGGTATTAACAGTTTTTACCTAACTGTATAGATTTCACTGTAGAGGAACATAAACATAGTTTAACTATGTGTCCTTTAAATCATCACTCCGGAGTTTTCAAAAACAAATTAAATGCTTCAAACAGCAACTTGTGAAGTTATTTTACCAATGACTGTACTGAAGATGTGTAACTAACAGGGAAGCATCTTCACACCTATTAGGTTCACTAGATCCACTCAACCTACGCCAGCCTGGATAGGCATGTACCTTGCTAAGTACTCAGCAGTGATTAGCCAGGCCGTCCTTTTTGCCTTTTTATACTGTCCATGGGATTCTCCAGGCAAGAATATTGGAGTGGGTTGCCGTTACCTCCTCCTTGTCTATGACAAACCTAGACAGCCTATTAAAAAGCAGAAATACCACTTTGCTGACAAACGTCCATCTAGTCAAAGCTATCATTTTTTCCAGTAATCATGTACAGATGTGACAGCTGGACCACAAAGAAGGCTGAGCACTGAAGAATTGATGCTTTCGAACTGTGGTGCTGGAGAAGACTTGAGTCCCTCGGACTGCAAGGAGAGCAAACCAGTCAATCCTAAAGGAAATCAACCCTGAATATTCACTGGCAGGACTGATGCTGAAGTGCCCACACTTTGGCCACCTGATGCACGAAGAACCCACTCATTGGAAAAGACCCTGATGCTGGGAAAGACTGAAGACAATAGGAGAAGGGGGTGTCAGGATGAGATGGCTAGATCGCATCACTGACTCAATGGACGTGAATCTGAGCAAACTCTGGTCAGGATGAGACGGCTAGATCGCATCACTGACTCAATGGACGTGAATCTGAGCAAACTCTGGGACAGTGGAGGAGCCTGGCGTGCTGCAGTCCATGAGGTCTCAAAAGAGTTGGGCGCAACTTAGCGACTGAATGGCAGCCGTGACAAGCAGGTCTCTTGAGGCTGATAGCCCAGTGCTTTTCCGCCCGATGCCAGCGTGCGCTCAGGGAAGATGCTAGCGAAAAGCCAAACTATGTGCTCATCTCCAAGAGAAAAACCAAAACAAACCAGGAAACCCACAAAAACCAAAAGCACTCTGAAAGACTTAGGTATATAATAAAACAATACGTACCATGTGAATACAATTTTAAGTATAATGTATACAGAAAGAGAATACAATTTTTTAAGTATCATGTATCTATTTACTTCTCTGGAAAGACAGAGGTTGATTTTTGTTGTTGTTGTTTTTGCTTACCTATATTCCAAATTTCTGTAATACATATTTTGTGATAAAAAAAAATAAACAAGCATTTTAAATGAAAATAAAAGTTTAGTTATCTTAACTTGTTTATCCTCCTAATCTGTTACAAGTTTTAAGAGGTATTTGTACCTTCAACTCACTACCTAGGGGGACAGAATGCTTCGGGCAAACCTGTAAAATGAATTTTTAATATAAACTTAAGTGTAGAAGGTGTGAATGTGACATGGTACAGCCAACGTGAGTCTGAGTAGGCTCCAGGAGTTGGTGGTGGACAGGGAGGCCTGGCGTGCTGCAGTCCATGGGGCCGCAGGGTCAGACACAAATGAGCGACTGAACAGCCAGCATGGAAAACATTATGGAAGTTCCTCAAAAAGACCGAACATAGAATCACCATCTGATTTAGCAACCCCACTGCTAGTGTATCCCCTGGAGACGTGAAAGCAGGGTCGCAGGCAGCTGTACACTCATGTTCAAGGCAACATTATTCACAACCACCAAAAGAGGGAAAATCCAAATGCCTCCCAACAGATGAACGGACAGACAAAACATGAACCCACTGGAATGAACAAACATGGATACGATGGAATGTTCTGCAGCCTTGAAATGAAACATTAACACACAATAAGGATCAACCCTTAAGACATTATGCTAAGTAAAATAGGCTCTACACAAAAGAATAAATACTGTATGTGTCCACGTACATGAGGTACCTAGAGTACGCAAATTCACAGAGACAGAAAGTAGAAAGAGGTTGCCAGGGCCTGGGGGAGGTGGGAATGGGGTGTTAGTAAACAGGATACAGAATTTCAGTAGAGATGACGAGAAAATTCTGGAGACTGAGAGTGGTGACACTGGCATGACCATGTGAGTGACTTAATGTCACTAAACTGTATACTCAGAAATGGTTTTAAAATGGTAAATTTTAACCACAATTTTTAAAATTCAAAGAAAGGTCCCATGGGCTTCTATCAAGCCTGTATTAATAACCTCAAGCATGTATTTTTAAAAGTTAAATGTAGAAGAGTTTCAGAACTGAAAAATAACTTAGGAAAAGTATAGTCATAATTCTGTCTCGGGAAAGCAAACTCAGATTAGGGAAATTCTGAATGGAACATTTCTACTCGTAAAAGAAATATAACCTTCTTAGAACTTTCCAGTACATACAGCAATTCAAACTAGACCAAACTAGTTGCTATGATTAGTTATAATTAGTTATGATTAGTTATTAGCTATGATTAGTTATTAGAACAGGTCCTTCCAGGACTGGATTGATAATCATAAAGAATGAGTTGTAATTAGCATGTCCGTTATGCTAAACAGTTACTTGTGAGGTTCAACAAAATAGTGATTTTTTTTGGCAACGTTATTTTTAGCCATTATTTAGGAAATACTTTCTCATAAATAGCATTGATACATGCAGAATGAATTATCATTCATTGTACATTAATAGGTGAATCAATGTTTTGTTTTGTTTTGGCTATATGGATATAAAATAAACATGAAAGAACAAAAAAGACAAACGGAAGCAGAGATTAGAAGAGAGTTTAACCCTCTCAAGGGCTTCCTCTATGGTTCACCTGGTAAAGAATCCGCCTTCAATGCGGAAGACCTGGGTTTGATCCCTGGATTGGGAAGATCGCTGGAGAAGGGAAAGGCTGCCCACTCCAGTATTCTGACCTGGAGAATTCCAAGGACTGTATGGTCCCTGGGGTCGCAAAGAACCGAACGCAACCAAGCGACTTTCACTTTCACACACTCAAAGGATAGTATGCCAACCCACTCAGATCTCTGTCTTCTCTCTGCCAGTAGAAAATACATCCTTAAAAAAAAAGAATATACATCCTGTGTTGCCAGAGACTGACTCTGTATGCGCTAATACCGCAGATCTGTATCACATTACCTGGGCTGGCTTTTCCTGGCAACTGGCACTGCCCCTCAGAGTTGGTGGCATGGGGAAGAAAAGGCTGTTTCACTGCACTCTCTGAAAGCAAATTCCATCAAGAGGACAGACACAGACCTTCCAGTTATCGAAACCTCCACTAGACCTGGAGACTGAGAGGTGTGCAGCAGCCCATCTTCTGATTCCCCTAAGAGCATGTCTGCTTTCCTTTCCCCTAAGAACCGAGCATTAAGCGAGCGTGCAGGGAAGGAGTTGTTTTACTGATCTAGCAAAAATATATTTGAAAATGTTTATAGAGTTTTTTTAAAAAACAGGAAACGGAGGAAAACAATACAGGAAAACTTCATACTGAAAGTTTCTGATCAAATAATGGTCTCAATACTAAATGATACGAGAAATTTGGGGTTGCCTTGTAAGCTAGCCCTTTGTCCACAAAGACCTCAACCCCCGAACTCTACCCATATGTATTTGGCACAAAAGAGACTGATGTCACCAATGGGACTTCACCCCTCCCCCCAACCCGTCTTCTGCTCACCCGAAAGCCTGCCAAGGAAAAGAGATTATAACAGGGTGAGACACCCAGCAGAACTGGGTAGCTCCCAGACTGACTCCTCCGGCTGGTGTCATCCTCCGGGCATGAAGTGAGATTGCATCACTCTTTATCACGGAAGCTGACATCCTCACAGGAAACAGGAAGGACTCTGAGCGTTGGAACAATCCATCTAAAATGGCCTATGTGTTCCTCACCATACCAGCCATAGCCAGGTTTAGACGACATCCAGAAACAGTCATGGCAAAAATGAAACGTGATTTTTTAATTGAAAAAACTTTAGAGCACTTATATATAAACTGAAGATCCCTAGTAAAGGTTTCTCTATTTTCATAAACTGGATGGGTGATGATTTTAATTATCAGTTTAGTTGCTAGGCCATCTTAAAATAGGGCTTTATTTATAGTTAATGAGCTATTGATAAAGTCTACGATGTCTTACAAGAAAGCACTACCATTTGATAATGTCAAAAAAAAATGATAATATATATTCATTCTTCTGACCCCAAATACCAATAATGCTGGGGAAAATCATAAAGCGATACAATTATGACCCCTGCCTCTGAGAAACTTTAGGACTAACAGAAAGTCAACCCTAGTAAGTGGCAAACTAAAATGCGAATCCAAGTGGAATAACTAAGTAAGCAATGAGACAAACATGCCAACACACAGGCCAGGTGATACCTGTAAATGGACAAAAATTATGTGCACAACAGTTGCAACATATAAAAGTTACGTCTCCCAGAAACCAGTTATATGAAGTTCCAGAAGTCAAATTCGCTCCAGCGTATGACAATACGAAAGCATTTCCTCGGTGGAGCTCATCCAGGTTTCCTGCAGGAACAAGGGTTTTTTTATAGCCTCCTTTTGTCACCAGTGTAAGTTCCCATCTGAACACAAAAGATTTAGAGCGTGGCCATCTTTCCCCACTTTGGAGCACATTATATTTCAATTCTAGGAAGACTTTCAAACAGGAATTCTAGGGCTCGGGGTAAACTTTTCTGAAGCACAATTTTATAACTTGTATCTACGCTACAACACAAGCAATTCAAAAAACCTCTGAAATTACAGTAGAGCCGCATGTTACTCTTACTATTTTCTTTTATTTTTTTTACTCTTACTGTTTTCTTCCACACTTATTCTGATGAGCTTTTTGAGACCCAGCAGATGCTACAACACTGATCTCGACACCAAATGTATTTCCCAGGTCCAGACAAGCCTCCAGAGAATGAGCTCAAAAATCTTTTAAATTAAAAAAAAAAACATTTTTGTTATGTAATTATTTTATACTGTTAGGTTAATCATGTTTCCATCATGGCTTGCAATTGTAATTATCTTTTATTTTTTTGTCTGGCTATTAATTGATGAAAACTGGTAAATATCTTTTACTTCTGTGAAAAAAAGTTACTTAAAATCATTTAATACACATAAGAAACATTAATAATTACCTTTCCCAGGTGCCTTGATCCTGGGAAAGAAAGGGCACTGGCTTAAAAATTCAAGTCAAATTAATAAGAAATTTAAAACAATTATAAAATAATAAATTGGAATTCTTTTTTACTACTTCACCCTTTAAAAAAAATACACTTTAAAACTATTTCATCTATTCTGTGATATAAGTCTTGCAAAGTAGCAAAGTTTCAGAGACTGGCTGAGACATGATACTGAAACAGCTGGAACAACTGTCATTCACTTCTCTTTGCTGCAGTATTACTATATGGCAAGAATGAAAACTGGAGACAGAAATGGCAACCCACTCCAGTATCCTTGGCTGGGAAAACCCATGGACAGAGGAGCCTGGTGGGTTACAGTCCATGGGGTCTCAATGAGTCGGACACAACTAAGCGACTCTCACTCACTCAAGAATGAAAGAGTTAGAAAGAATGCCCCGAATACTTGATAAATTCCACAAAGACTATGGGACCCTAAGAATGAAGTGTTCTCCAGAGGAGTTCTCCCCTCATCAAGAAGCCTCTGTGCAGGGGACAAGGTAATCCTCCTACCTTCATTGAAAGGCCACATGATTGCTCTCTTACAATTTCCTAACACATACTGTGATTCCCTTTGGCCTCATCAGCTTCATTCAAGTCCATTACTCATTGAAGAAGACAACTGTTACTTCTCACCTACCAACAGGTTACCTGATTTGAAATTCAATGTGCAATAATGGCCTCAGAAAGCGATTCTTAAGCTTCATCCTCCAAGAGGCTGCATCCATGTCATTGCACAGAAGCTTGAGGCAATCAATTCTAGGACACCTGGGAATCTGACAGCCCATTCATTGTAAGTGAAGAAATCATTTTACAGAAGCCACATGCTCAGGTTAGCAAAGCAAACCACCCAAGTGGACACATCACTAGCAACAAAAGAGGATAACTTCAGGGTTGTGAAGTTATGCTGCTTTTACAACATACTTTTCTTTTCAAAAGGAAACCAGGAAAGAAATCTCCATGACTACAAATAATTTTTTTCTATACTTCTATTCTTTGTTGCATCAAGCATGCAGATTTAGCAAAATAGGCCACATAAAAATAGACAAGTAAATAGTTAAAGAAATGGATGGGCCCAAGTTCAAGTCTATTTCTGGGGTCATGAACCGCTCCTCCTGGGACATTTCTAAAATGATTTCAGCTACTACTCTCCACTGCATGAAGAGTATCCCTGTGCCCCGTGATGGCCTAAAGCCAGACTGCAATTCCAGCAATGGATGGGCAGAAGGGCACTCTACTCACTCTGCAAGTGTGACTGGTGTCCTCTAGGTAAACAAGACACAGAGCCAATCTCGCCCCCAGCGCTTCATGGGATAGGGGCGGGGCGGGGGGCGGGGGGGGGCGGTTTCGAGGCACAGAAATAGATGCCAACCACAGGGCGGCCACACTTGCTGCAAAAAGCTTGCTGCTAGTCAGTCGACCCCATGGCCTGCAGCACGCCAGGCCTCCCTGTCCTTCACCATCTCCCAGAGCTCGCCTGAACGCATATCCATCGAGTTGGTGATGCCATCCAACCATCTCATCCCCTGTCATCCCCTTCTCCTCCTGCCCTAAATCTTGCCAGGCATCAGCGTCTTTTCCAATGAGTTGGCTTTTCGTATAAGGTGGCCAAAAAGCTTAGTTTATCCAAAAGGCAACAAGTAACCACCAAAGGAACGTAAGCACGGAAGTGGCATGACCAGATGTGTGTCTGTGAAGCAAACTTGGACAGAATGCAGAGACTAGACGGGGATGATGGAGGAGACACACTCAGGGCCTAAGGTGGCTGCGGTAACCAGGGAAGAAAGAATGGAAGTCGATGCCAAGTAAACAGAAGTGGAGAAAACAACCCAGAGACAAATTCAAAAGCATTCTGTAACTGACTGAACGGGAGGAGGAGGCGACACAAGGAAAGGGAGAGCCAAGGCTCACACTCAGACGCTGGGCTCGGGCAGTGCGGGATCCTTAACCACTCACAGTGGGAGAGAACACAGCAAGTTTCAGGCGGGAGATGACGAATTCTACTCTGGGCATTTTAGCTCCCTGTGGGATATCAAAGTGGCTATGTAGAATAGACAGATTTATAAATCTGAAGATCAAGCAAGAGAGCGGTATAGATATGTACACAAATGTATAACCAAATCACTCTGCTCTACACCTGAAACTAATACTGCAAATCAACTCTGCTTCAAAAAATAACAATAATGACTTTAAAAAGCAAGAGACCTGGATTGGAGACTTGGAAATCTGGCATGAGATCACTCAGGAAAAGGCGTGTGGAGTAAGAAGAGAAGAGGGTCTTGGACAAAACTCAAAGCAACTCCAACAGCAAAGGGACAAGCAGGGCTTCACGACAGAGGCAGGAGGAAGAGGCAGCGCAGGAAGAAAACCAAGGGAAGAGTGTCACAGGAGCCTAGGGACACAAGAGAGGCAGTGTCTGGGTCAAATGCTGCTGAGAGGCCAAACAACGCGAGGACTGAGAAAGGTCTGTTGGATTTACCAAAAATTACTGGCAACTCTTAAGAAGCCTCAGGGAGGCCATGGGTGAATAAGGCCAGGTTGCAACGGTTTGAGAGCATGTGAAAGGTGAAGGACAGATCTGATGAAAAGGAATTTAAAAGGTTGGAGGTAATTTCCATCTTTATTGTTCTCTCTTGGCTACTGAGAGTCTGCATTTCTCAGTTCCACCAGCGGCAGAGGGGGTTCCAGTTTCTCCATCTTATTGTCTGTCTTTGTCATTATAATCACCCTAGTGGTATCTCATTGTGGGTTTGATTTGCATCTGAGAGCATTTTCTTTCATAAATTCCCCCTGTGAACGAAGAGGGAAGGCTTTCTGTTGAGAGTAAGAGGAGAGGCAGCAACAAAAGATGGAGTGAACCAATAAAAAATAAGGGTAGGACCTCCCTGGAGGTCCAGTGCTTAGGACCTCACCTTCCAATGCAGGGGGTGAAGGTTTGATCCCTGACCGGGGACCTAAGAGCCCACATGCCTCACGGCCAAAAAAAACAAAACATGAAACAGAATCAGTACAGTAACAAATTCAATAAAGACAGAAAAAAAAAAAGCTCTACATCAAAAAAACTTTAAAAAGGGGTGGGGGGAGTCTGAAGTAGCCACCAGGAAGGATGGGAAAGAACACTGACCAGGGAAACCTAAAAAGATGTTAGAGGTCCAGCAGAGGTGGAGACTATCAGTCTATAAAAGCACTCATCTGATCTCCAATGAGATTTTCTTCTCCAGAAAAGAGGGTTTTTTGGATTTTTTTAAAAACTGAACGAGAATTAGAATGAAAAGCTGCTCAGATGACTCTTTTTCATTTAAAGACAATAAGGGGACTTCCCTGACAGTCCAGTGGCTAAGACTTCCCAATCCCAGTGCAGAGGGCTGGGGTTCCATCCCTGGTCAGGGGACTATTAACAGATTCATGTGCCACACAACTAAGATCCTGTATGCCAAGACTAAGAACTTGCATAGCCAAATAAATAAATAATCATTTTAAAAGGCAATAAGAACTGCCCTTGAAAAATCCATCAGTGGATTTTTGAAGTCCTATATCATATTCTTTAGAGATGATAGCTTGCATACAATTCACTCTCCTTGACCCTTGAAAGCAAAGCACTTCCCAGACTTGTGCTCACTGCAGCAGAACTTACATCTGCACTTAGGACTACAATCATGATGAGGATGCTACATTCATCAAGTGGCAGACTTCAAGGAACACCATACATCCAACATCTCAACAATGGGCAATTCCTCTAAAACATGTCAGACACTGCTATCACCAAGGGTTAACTTAAGACTGATCATATATACAAATAATAACCAATTACACAAAAGAAACTGTCTTTTGACTTAAACATCATCTAGGAGAGTACAAGATATAGCCAGCCAGGTGCCATGCTGTGCCTAGTGGCTCAGTTGTGTCCGAATCTTTTTGACCCCATGGACTGTAGCCCACTGGGCTCCTCTGTCTATGGGAATTCTCCAGGCAAGAATACTGGAGTAGGTAGCCTATCCCTTCTCCAGGGGATCTTCCCAACCCAGAAATTCAACCAGGTCTCCTGCACTGCAGGCAGATTCTTTACCAGCTGAGCAACCAGGGAAGCCCAGACATAGCCATAGTCTTCATTAAACTGTACTTAATTCAACTAGTGCATCCCTACGTAATACAAAATAAAGGTGTAATTAATTGAGAGACTTATCTTTAAAGCATGCCCCTGCGTATGCTGACCACAGTCTTGTGCTCATGGATCCCATCTTGGGACAGCTTTACACGTGAACCGGATTCATACCCAGGGTTTCACCGCACAAGGGGCTACGCTGTTTCAGTTATCTGTTGCTGAGTCACGTGCCGTCCCAAAACTGGGTGGCTTCAAACAACAGCAATTTGTTATTTCACTCAATGCTGTGTTTTAAGTGGGCTCAGCTGGGATCGCAGGCAATGGGCTCTTAAGCAGGGTTGAAACAGGCCAGGTCTTGTTCACATAAACTTTCTCAGGTGGTCTTTCTCCACCTAGTCTAGCTCAAGCCTCTATACCAGCTGTTGGCCCCCAAGAGAGTAAATACTCAAGCTGCCAGGCTCTTAAGGACTATGTCCAGAACTGACTCACAGCACTTCCACCACATTTACTGGTCAAAGTGAGTGACGTGGAAAGCCTAGGTGCAGAGGGAGCAGAAACAGACTCCATCTCTTGAGGGGAGGAGGGGCGATAGTGGAGGGATGGGATAAATTGCTGGCAGTCACTTCTGGAACACTCTTCCACAGCTGTAGACAGTATTACTGAATATTTTCAAGACACCACTTGAATTCAGGATTGAAGCATTTGAGAGGGAACAGACTTTTATCCATTTCCAAAACTCAAACTTTTTCTTAAGCATCAAAAAGAATATTAGGGCAAAAATATTCTTTTTTCCCCTTTGGGATGCTAAGCTCACAAGCGCCATGGAATCTTCTGTTCTGGGACTGTGGGATGGAGACAGACCATCAGACTTCAGGAATGGTCTGAGTATAATCTTCCCTAGATGGGATTCATCATTTTCTGAAGTCATTTCACAACTTATATTACGTATGCATGGGTACACGGAGAAGGCAATGGCACCCCACTCCAGTACTCCTGCCTGGAGAATCCCATGGGCGGAGGAGCCTGGTAGGCTGCAGTCCATGGGGTCACTTAAGAGTCGAACACGACTCAGCGACTTCACTTTCACTTTTCACTTTCATGCATTGGAGAAGAAAATGGCAACCCACTCCAGTGTTCTTGCCTGGAGAATCCCAGGGACAGGGGAGCCTGGTAGGCTGCCGTCTATGGGGTCACACAGAGTCGGACACAACTGAAGTGACTTAGCAACATGGGTACAATCTCATTTTTTAAAAACATATCTATACTAAATATATATATAAAGAGAGGTCTTCCCAGCTATTTTAACTCTTTCTATCCAAACTTGCTAAGGGCTCTTCTAGGCTCAGGAATGGACTAAATTTGAGTATCACAGTACCTTTTACAATATGAAATCTCACTATCTGAACAGAGCGATCCAGTATACCTGTTTTTAAAAAGAACTTATAAGGGGATATATGTACACATATAGCTGATTCACTTTGCTGTATGGTAGGAACTAACACCACATTGTAAAGCAACTAGATTTCAAAAAAAGTTTGTTTTTTCTAAAAGGACTTACACCCAAAATATTACCTTGTTCCCTTTAGATGCTATAAATTACAGGTGATGTACATTCTTCTTTAATGTCTGCCTGCACTCGACATTCCTTGAGGGTACAAACCTTGTTTTCCATGCCTGTCTTACTGTTCAATGCAGTACCCACAGAAGGAACAGCGTAATAATGATAATAAAGGTCTTTAACTTCCCTTCTGTTTCATTTTCCCCACTCTGACTTTCAGATAAACGAAGACACTGTCTTGGACTTCCCAGCTTGAACTGCTGAGTATTAAGATGAAGCCAAGCTTTTGTTGGACATAGAACACAGAGCGAATTCTTTAAACAATTTTAAAGAATTTTTTTTAAGCCGCAAACTTGATAGCACTGCTTCCTGAAGTTCTCAGAACTTGATCGTTTGGATCACATAAAAATTACTGCAGAAGAAATCTCTAAAGATGAATACCCTTCCTCTTCAACAGAAACGCCGGGAGGGTAGGAAAAAAGGATTAATCTAGAAGTATTAATAAATGGACTGGTATTTGCACAATGGATTAAAAGATAGCCATACCACAGATTAACTGCCATATTAACAGACTCTAAATATACCTATTCAACCCTGAAGGCAATGCAAAGAGGTGAAATTCACCAGTGCTCAGTACAAATAGATACTTGCTAAATTTAAAGCACGCCACACACTGCTGCCAGGTTCAAATCATTTTCCCCATTCCTTTCAGCACTATATACCTCGATACTCTCATGTTCTAGCCTACAACACACACCAGCTTCAGAAACTCAGTTTTTGCCTCCAAGAGCTATAATCCTCCCTCCAAAAAGAATAAGCCAAAACCAAGTAAGACTATGAATCTGGGTTTTCTTAGGTGTTATGAAACTGCTTTATAAAATTGTAATCCTCAGATGCAGAGTTCTGCAGCAGATGATTTCGGAGTGCCTCACGTGCAAATAAACATAAAAAGTCACTTACAAGAGAATAGAGCGTGCCTAGACGGTCATCTTAAATAGAGCAGGCAACTTAACCGACGCAGGACTAGAGAAATGTCTTTTCACTCGGTTCATCGCACTCCTGGACCAAAGTGCCTATTAAATAAAACCCCTTTGGTGGACTCCGTGTTGCGGAGGAAAGGGAGACGGTGCAGAGTATGGCGACCTACTGAGGCTTAGGAGCAGATGCGAAGATCTTGGCAAGGGCCGAGGGAGGGCCGGGAGAGTCGGAGGGGAGGTCTCCTCTCGCGCAGACCAGCGCCCAGAGCCGTGCCAGACTTCAGCTCCGCGCAAAACGTCGTCTCCGCAGCTCCCGAAAGAAAGGGAGCCGGGAAAACTTTCCGGAGCTTCTCCCCCACCCCGTCCCTCCTCCTCCTCCTCGGATGAAAGGCTAGCGGAGGCGCCAACGGCGCGGAGCCGGCCGCCCCATCACCCGCCTGGCCGCAGCGCCGGATGGCCCGGGGGCCGGGGGACCCAGCCGGGGGGAGCGCGCCGGAGGAACGCGGCGCGCCGGCCGGGCCCGCTGGGAAGGCGGAGCGCGGGGAAGGGGCCTCCGTGCGCTCGGGCCCGCGCCCGGCCTCCCCGCCCCGCCGGGGTACCTGGGAGGCCCGCCGCGGCCGCGCGCCGTCCCGCCAGGCCCAGCCGCCCGGACCTCGGAGGCGTCGGGGCCCGAGAACCTCCGGCGAGTGGCGGGCGAAGGGGCGGAGCTGGAGGGGGCGCCGGGGGCCGGGCCGCCGGGTCACGCGGCCTGGGCCGCCTCACGTGACGCCGCCGCCCGCCGGCCTGGGAGCCCCGAGGCTCTCGGGCCGGGCCAGCGGGCGCCGGGCTTCCCGAGAAGCCGAGTGGCGCCCCCAGGCTCTGCGGAGAGTCCCGGTCGCGCTCGGTGACTGCCGGCACTCGCAGCGGCTTTGTCCTGCCTTTCTGCTCCCGCCGCCCTCGCTCTGGATGATTGCCCATGGGGAGGGGGCCGTCCAGCCATCCGAAAGGGACCTAGGATGGACATATTCGGCTGGAAACCCTTCTCCCGGCCCCAAAGCGCGCCTGCCCACGGGGTAATTGCTTAGGGGGTGCTGCCAGGGCAAAATGCCAGAGATGTCTATCCCCCGCACCCCGCAAGCCCCAAGCATCCGTCTCTCATTTAATCTACTGGTGGACAAGCGCCCAAGGCCCAGGAATAAAGTGACCCCTGCACCAAGATCAGAAGGAAGCAGGGAAGGAGGTACAGGGCCTCGGTAATGGAAGGAAGGCAGTGGTACCTCGGATGCAGGCTGTCAGGATGGGACGGGACCTAAGAGGGCAAATGACCCTTTATTTATTTTTGTTATAAATGAAAAAACAAAACAAAACACTGAGGCCGAGAGTGGGTATGCGACCTGCTGCTCCATCCAGCCTGTCATCCGTTGTGACCATGTCTGTGGTTTGTGTGCGCGCGTGCATGCTCAGTAGTTCAGACTGTCCGAATCTTTGTGACCCCATGGACTGTAGCCCCCACCCCACCCCCGCCAAGTCCATGGAATTTTCCAGGCAAGAATACTGGAGTGGGTTGCCATTTCCTTCTCCAGGGAATCTTCCCCACCCAGGTATCCGAAACTCCTCTCTCTTACATTGGCAGGCGGATTCTTTACCACTGAGCCACCTGGGAAAGCATGGAGACTGCAGTCACCTTTATAAAGTACTGCGCAGCTCTGGGGAAACTCTCTGGCTCCACAATATAAAGTCCTAACTGCTTGGCACAAAACATAACTTTCCAAGCAATTTTGTTCAAACTTACTTTTCCTGTTTAAGTAGGAAAACACCATTTTTTAGGCATCACCAAACAGCTCAGCTAATCTACTAAAAGATGCCTACTTTTCCTCATCTTCCAAGGCTAACTGAACACGACTCCATGCTCTGGCTGCAGAGAATTCCTGCTTCCCTTGACTGCTCAATTTTCTTTGGATTACTTACTTTTTCCCCCAAGTTGCTTTACTCCTCTTTGTTTGTTCATTCTTTGGCCTCAGTCTGAGATGACCTGAATGCCCTCTCCTCCCATAAAGAAAACCAGAGCCCAACAGTAGTTAAAGAAGTAAAAACATATTTTGATCACAAGCTATTGCCACAAGGGAATTGAGTCCAATTCTATAGTGAGGTTTGTTTCCCCCTTTGCAGTAGTTGCTGAATAAACTCTTGTTCTTACTGCCTTAACCACCGTCGAGTTCTTGTTATCTTTAACACCCCATATCAGTACACATAAGTCTCCTACTCATCTTTCAAAATCCAGGTCAAAACCCACTCTTGTCTTCCTACCCTGCATCCTCCACCTGATGAAACAGCAACTGAAGTTCATGCAGAGGTGTCAGCTGTAGTTTCCAGGACAGTGTACCTATTCTGACACGTCAGTCTCACAGTACTCAGAAAGGTTCCATTCAATTCTGGTAAGAAGTAAATTCTCTACCCGATCTTCTTTCCTAGATTATAAACTCTTTTAAAACAAGACTTCTGGGCTTATTTTGATCCCCTCAGTATCCCCTGAGTGATCAGTGTGGTAGATCCTCAATACCTGAGTGAAGATTTATACAAAGACCCTCAATCTGCACTGAATGAAGTGGCTTGACCCCAAGGTAGCAGACAATCAGTGAGTGTTCTAAAAGAGTTCTACTTTTCTCAAAAACACTGAAGTCAGTTTCTCCTGTAAAACGTGTTTGAGAAAAAAATGGGACTGTGGGGTTTGAGTCATCAATACTTCCTGAGCACTCACTGCTTATCATGGGCCAGATGCTGTGCTTCCAGAATCTTGGAGAATGAAGTTTAGTAAGACATGCTTGTGGATTTCAAGGAAGGTATAGTTTGGTTTTCCAGTCCAAGATGAAAGTCTGATACGGAATGCTAAATGAACACAAATGAGGCACCAAGAATTAGACAAGCGATTAAGAAAAAAGTTTGACCAAATTCAGGTGGACAAGAAGTAGTTAGCTGAAGAAGGGAAGGAAAGCCCTTCCAGAAGAGAGAGCAATGTTTTCAAAGATAGGGACGCCTGAAACAGTGTTATTTATTTAGGAAAAGGGAGTCACCCTGCATAGCTGGACTGGATGACCTTGTTTACACCTGGAACAAAGGATACCTAATTAGGTTAACCTTAAGGTACTTGAAAGAATCAGATATTTATTAGGACTATTTATTGTATTGAGTAAGTTTCCATCAGACAAATTACTGTCTTTTCACCTAAAATCAGCCTGTGCACTGTGCTGGGTGACTTTTTTTTTCCAGCTCCAAAAGCTCTCTGTAACTGTTATCTAAAAACAGCAAAATTACTTGTTCGAAAGGAGATTATCTTAGGGCCCTCTAAATTTGCCTGCAGGGCAAAAGAACTCCATTTACTAGTAGTTCATTAAGGAAGAAACTGGGCGCTTATCTCCAGAGGTGGGGGCAGGGGGGATACCCCGTCCGGGGTGTTTGTGCTAATACAGTACTATGCTGATAAAGACGTGTCACTCTCAGAGGCTGCAGAATTTCGTTTCAAAAGTTAATCTTTCGGTAAATGGGAGCTCCGAACATCACCTTTTGTTTACTCCCTTCCCCTCCTCTGTGCTCCTCTACTCCGAGTGTCATTTGGGTCAGGCGTGGGTCAGCCAAACCAGCCCCACTTCCTTCAGCTGGGCTATCTAATGTTTGACTGAATGCACCTCTTACACAATTTTCTTGGCCAAGGAAGTCTTCTAAAGGTTCCCTAGGCGGATACGTGTCTTTCACAGGTCACTGGGAAGTTCTTGATATTCAGCAAGCAAAATTAAAAGGGATTTCACTTAATTCCTTAAACACTTGAATATTATTTCTCCTGAGAGAATGAAAACAGCTGGGAGCACTCAGATTATCTCCGCCTTTTCTTCTCTGCCCCTCTCTCTTCTTGTGGTTAGTCAAGATTCAGAGAAATAAACCAGAGAAGCACCAACTCTTATAATGGTTAACTAGGGAACATTTAGGTCACTATATAAGATTGCTTACTGTTTATGTAATACACAGTCAGGAAATCTGTCTGGCATTCTCAAAAACAACATCATTGTTTATGAGACTTGAGATGACATAATTTCTAGGATTGTGCAAATGTAATAAAACGTAGAATTTATCTAGAGGGAGATTCTTCAATGAGCTTAACCAAGCAGGTGAATGTCATCAATGACAACAAGCTCTACAACCTCAGTCCTTAGTGATCAAACTACCTAGGGGATAATTTCTGCTCTTACAGTTGGGATGAAAAAACATGGCATAAAATGGGGAGAAAAGCTTGAGAGGAGTGGTAATGGAGACCTGGAAAAGAATTTTAATTTCCTTTCGCCTCACCCCAGGAATTAGACCATCTCCCTGTGAGCCTCAAGGAAACACGTTAAATAAACAGATAAGCACCTTAGCCCTGGCCGAAGGAGATGGCTCCCCTGATTCATATCTTCCCCTGTGCTGAAGCAGATGCTTTGCTGAACAGGTGGCATAAAAAGATAAAACCTGCTTCGCTCCCTGGACCAGCCATGAGGCCAGGCGTGAGACGCTGCTCTCATGGTGTCAACACCACTCCCACACAAGCTCACCTTTGCGTATACAAGTGATCCAACACACTCTGTTTAGAATTGCTTCCTTGTCCCTGGTCAGGTGAAGTGAAGTGAAGTCGCTCAGTCGTGTCCAACTCTTGGCTACCCCATGGACTGTACCCTACCAGGCTCCTCCATCCATGGAATTTTCTAGGTAAGAGTACTGGAGCGGGTTGCCATTTCCTTCTCCAGGGGATCTTCCTGACCCAGGGATTGAACCCAGGTCCCCCAAGGGGTAATGGAGCTAGTACTCAGCTGTTACACAACGTGCTGTGCTGTGGTTAGTCGCTCAATCCTGTCCGACTCTTTGCAACCCATGGACAGCATCCTGCCAGGCTTCTCTGTCCATGGGGATTCTCTGGGCCAGAATACTGGAGTGGGTAGCCTTTCCCTTCTCCAGGGGATCTTCCCAACCCAGGGATCGAACCCGGGTGTCCTACGTTGCAGGCATATTGTTAACCGTTTGAGCCACCAGGGAAGCCCAGTGGAGTCAGGGAAACCTGTATTGGGGCACCCAGATAATCAACTTGAGCTTCTCTTAGTACTGTCTTGGGCAGTTTTGATGACAAATGGACAAGAGCAGTGGGTACAGCCTGAGAAGGGCGTAATAAACAGTAACTGGAACTCATGAGTTTTGAGAATCTGAGTCCCTCCATTGGGTAAGTCACCTAAACCTTTAGAGGTGATAATTGACAGTGAGGAGGGAGATAATAAAGATAAAAAACTACAGACATTTCCAAATTAAGACTAAGCAAATTTTCCACTCACAGACCCTTGCAAAAAGAAGAAAAATAAACCGAGGAGGAAGGATTTGAATACAAGAATCAAAAATGAGTAAAGAAATTAGTAGATTACACTGGTAAATCTAAGTAAACAATGCTTGTAGAAAATTACTAATTTTTAGAGGATAAAACACACTAGGATATTACATAGCAATCAAATTGAAGATGAAAGGCAAATTCAGAATTCAATATTCTAAGTTCCTTATGATGTATATACAATGTTAAATTCACCTATAACTTTTAACATTAAGGAAAATATCTTAAGCAAATATGAAAAAAAGAAAAAATGACCAACCCCCGCCCCCAGAAAAAAAACAAAATAAGTTTAACTGATTCAGTTCAGTTCAGTTCACTTCAGTCGCTCAGTCGTGTTCGACTCTTTACGACCCCATGAATCACAGCACACCAGGCCTCCCTGTCCGTCACCAACTCCCGGAGTTCACTCAGACTCACGTCCATCGAGTCCATGATGCCACCCAGCCGTCTCATCCTCTGTCATTGCCTTCTTCTCCTGCTCCCAATCCCTCCCAGCATCAGAGTCTTTTCCAGTGAGTCAACTCTTTGCATGAGGTGGCCAAAGTACTGGAGGTTCAGCTTCGGCATCATTCCTTCCAAAGAAATCCCAGGGCTGATCTCCTTCAGAATGGACTGGTTGGATCTCCTTGCAGTCCAAGGGACTCTCAAGAGTCTTCTCCAACACCACAGTTCAAAAGCATCAATTCTTCAGCACTCAGCTTTCTTCACAGTCCACCTCTCACATCCATACATGATCACTGGGAAAACCATAGCCTTGACTAGACGGACCTTGGTTGGCAAAGCAATGTCTCTGCTTTTCAATATACTATCTAGGTTGGTCATAACTTTTCTTCCAAGGAGTAAGCTTCTTTTAATTTCATGGCTGCAGTTACCATCTGCAGTGATTTTGGAGCCCCCCAAAATAAAGTTTGACACTGTTTCCACTGTTTCCCCATCTTTGCCATGAAGTGATGGGACCAGATGCCATGATCTTCATTTTCTGAATGTTGAGCTTTAAGCCAACTTTTTCACTCTCCACTTTCACTTTCATCAAGAGTCTTTTTAGCTCCTCTTCTCTTTCTGCCATAAGGGTGGTGTCATCTGCATATCTGAGGTTATTGATATTTCTCCCGACAATCTTGATTCCGGCTTGTGCTTCTTCCAGCCCAGCGTTTCTCATGATCAATGAGATCAATGCAAAGAAATAGAGGAAAACAACAGAATGGGAAAGACTAGACATCTCTTCAAGCAAATTAGAGATACCAAGGGAACATTTCATGCAAAGATGGGCTCGATAAAGGACAGAAATGGTATGGACCTAAAAGAAGATATTAAGAAGAGGTGGCAAGAATACACAGAAAAACTGTACAAAAAAGATCTTCATGACCAAGATAATCACGATGGTGTGATCACTCACCTAGAGCTAGACATCCTGGAATGTGAAGTCAAGTGGGCCTTAGAAAGCATCACTATGAACAAAGCTAGTGGAGGTGATGGAATTCCCGTTGAGCTATTTCAAATCCTGAAAGATGATGCTGTGAAAGTGCTGCACTCAATATGCCAGCAAATTTGGAAAACTCAGCAGTGGCCACAGGACTGGAAAAGGTCAGTTTTCATTCCAATCCTAAAGAAACGCAATGCCAAAGAATGCTCAAGCTACCGCACAGTTGCACTCTTCTCACACACTAGTAAATTACTGCTCAAAATTCTCCAAGCCAGGCTTCAGCAATACGTGAACCGTGAACTTCCAGATGTTCAAGCTGGTTTTAGAAAAGGCAGAGGAACCAGAGATCAAATTGCCAACATCTGCTGGATCATGGAAAAAGCAAGAGAGTTCCAGAAAAACATCTATTTCTTTTTTTTGACTATGCCAAAGCCTTTGACTGTGTGGATCACAATAAACTGTGGAAAATTCTGAAAGAGATGGGAATACCAGACCACCTAACCTGCCTCTTGCGAAACCTATATACAGGTCAGGAAGCAACAGTTAGAACTGGACACGGAACAGCAGACTGGTTCCAAATAGGAAAAGGAGTACGTCAAGGCTGTATATTGTCACCCCGCTTATTTAACCTATATGCAGAGTTTAATTGGTAGTATATATAAAATCATCCTTGTTTCAAAATGGAAAATCAGGCATCACTGTATCCTTTATAAATTTCCTCTAACCAACACCACTGACCATATAATACCCACATCTACCACTACTGTCCCCCAACGAAGAGTTAGTGCTCAGTTGTTGTTCTTCATTCTTATGAAACTCCATGAAAGACATATACTAAAACGCTGGGGAGGGATACCTCCCTAATGGTCCAGTGGTTAAGACTCTGTGCTCCCAGTGCAGGGGGCACAGGTTCCATCCCTGGTCCAGGAACTAAGATCCTACGTACTGCACAGAGGCCAAAAGAAAAAGAAAATGCTAGAAGGAAACTCATATACTACTTGGGGCTCTTTTTTTTTTTTTTTTACCAATGAGTCAAGTATCAATAACTATTTGCACAATATTCTACTCTTTTCTGGTGGCAATACAAAAAAAAAAAAAAAAAAAAAACAGACTCTCTAAGCAGGTAGTTTATAGTCTAATTAGGGAGAAGCAAGCTATGTAAACCCACCTGAAAAAAAATTTCCACTGTGGTGGTGGAGGTTCAGTCAGTAAATCGTGTCTGACTTTGTGTGACCCCATGGATTGTAGCCCGCTAGGCTTCTCTGTCCATGGGATTTCCCAGGCAAGAGTACTGGAGTGGGTTGCCTTTTCCTTCCCCAGGGGATCTCCTGACCCAGGGATGGAACCCATGTTTCCAGCATTGGCAAGTGGATTCTTTACCGACTGGGCCACCAGGGATGCCGAGCCCTACTGTTTAGTTCAGTCACTCAGTCGTGTCTGACTCTTTGCAACCCCATGCACTGCAGTACGCCAGGCCTCCCTGTCCATCACCAACTCCTGGAGTTCAGTCAAACTCGTGTCCATTGAGTCGGTGATGCCATCCTACTGTAGAAGACAGCAAAGGTGAAGAGGCTTGGATTGTATAAATATTACAGTTCAGTGTAACTAGGACCATTTCCAACCAGGATGTCTTGGAAGTCTTTGACTGAATATGTGACATTTCATCTGGATAGATAGCATTTCATTAGAGAAAACTGGGAATAGGCATGATCAAAAGCATTAAAATATCACAAAGTGTTGAAGCCAAGAAAAGACATTTTCCAGAGGAACCTTCTCCTTCCTCCCTCCCCTGAATCCACTTGGTCTATATGATTAACAGTCATGATATTAATAATATATAATATTAATTAATTTATTAATTAATAAAATTAATTAATAAAAGGAAGTCAAGAAACACCTGGAGTAACAGGCAAATTTGGCCTTGGAGTACAGAAGGAAGCAGGGCAAAGGTTAATAGAGTCCTGCCAAGAAAACCCACTAGTCATAGCAAATACCCTCTTCCAACAACACAATAGAAGCCTCCATACATGGACATCA
>SJYX01007031.1:10015-30639 GCA_006410675.1 Oreotragus oreotragus | reverse complement strand
AAAAAAAAAAACCCAAACATTAAACAGAAGCCATATTGTAATAAATCCAATGAAGACAAAAAAAAGAAAAGAAAAGGATGATCTTAGAACTGTAAGTAATCCAAACCCATACTTTTAGTGATGAAGAAACTGAGATCTAGAGGCAGAATGTCCTGTGGAAGGTTGTAAAGAACATTTTATAAGAAAACATAGTCTTGACAAACCAATAACTTATGCCATTCTTTCTAAAAGTTAACTTTCTAGACGATGTGGTTACCTGGACTTAAATCCAAGCATTGAGATTTGCTTCATGAACAGGAAGCATAACACAGAGTAAGCCTGCCACCGTGTGGTATGGGCCAAAACTCAACGTTTGTTAAATGCTTTTACTGTGTTGTTAATGCATTTATTGTGTTTGCTTCTAGTTTATTTAGCCAACTTAGATTTGATGATGCTTTTGATAAGAAATTCACACTCAGCTCTCTCAATGCTGAGAGAGGTTTAAGTACTTTTTAATTTCAGGATACATTTCTTCATCCAATTCTAAAAACCGCTGCAATATTTCTGATCCTACTACGGGGGTGACCAACTTTTAAAATGTGGCCTAGGCATTCTCACAAGAGGGTTACTTACTTTGGTGTTCACAAACAAAGCAACAAATTTAACAACTAGGAAGATTTATCTCAGTCTACTCCATCTGAGGCAAAGGGCCAGCTCATCGGAAAAGACCCTGATGCTGGGAAAGAGTGAAGAAGAAGAGGTGGCAAGAACACACAGAAAAACTGTACAAAAAAGATCTTCACAACCAAGATAATCACGATGGTGTGAACCCTCACCTGGAGCCAGACATCCTGGAATGTGAAGTCAAGTGGCCTTAAAAAAGCATCACTACGAACAAAGCTAGTGCAGGTGATGGAATTCCAGTTGAGCTATTTCAAATTTTGAAAGATGATGCTGTGGAAGTGCTGCACTGAATATGCCAGCAAATTTGGAAAACTCAGCAGTGGCCACAGGACTGGAAAAGGTCAGTTTTTANAGGCCTGGCGTGCTGCAATTCATGGGGTCACAAAGAGTCGGACACGACTGAGCAACTGAACTGAACTGAACTGCTTTTATTTTGTTCTCGAGATTGGCACTCAGATCACTGATTTGTACATCTTTCTTTCTTTTCTAATATAAGCATTTTTCCAAGGCTTTTGCTGTAACCCACAAATCCCGATATATTGCATTTCATTCGGCTCAAAATATTTTCTGATTTCTTTTGCAATTTCTTAGGTGGTCCACAGGTTTTTTAGAAGTATGTTATTTATTTATTTTCCATTAAGAAAATTCATTTATTTATTTTTGGCTTCACTGCTGTGTGGGCTTTTCTCTAGTTGCAGCAAGAAGGGGCTACTCTTTGTTGTAGTACATGGGCTTCTCATTTTGGTGGCTTCCCTTGTTGCTGAGCACAGGCTCTGGGGCTTGTGGCCTTCTGTAGTTGAAGCTTGCAGGCTCGCAAACACAGGCCCAGAAGTGGTGGCCCTGGGGCTTAGTTACTCCTCGGCATGTGGGAACGTCCCACTTCTGGGATCAGACTTGTGTCTCCTGCACTGGCAGGCTGCTGCCTTTCCACTGCCCTACCAGGGAAGTCCCAGAAGTGTGTTGTTTAATTTCCAAAAATGTAGGGGGGTTGGCGCTTTTCTACGTATCGGCCCATTACTTTCTTAGTGTTGTTCAATCACTATGTTGTGTCCAACTCTTCTGTGACCCCATGGACTGCAGCCCCGACAGGCTCCTCTGTCCATGGGGTTTCCCAGGCAAGAACACCGGGGTGGGTTACCGTTTCCTTCTCCAGGGGATCTTCCCGACCCAGGGATTGAACGATGGTTGGTGGATTCTTTACCACTAAGCCACCTGGAATGCTACCTTATTTGCCCTGTGGTCACACTAAGGAGTATACTCAGTGTGAGTTCAATTCTTTTATCATGTTTTTCTTGGCTGCAAGGCACAACTTGTGGGATCTTAGTTCCCAGAGCAGGGATTGAACCCAGGCCCTCGGCAGTGAAAGTGCAGAGTCCTAACCACTGGACTGCCAGGGAAGCCCCCAGTTCTTTTATAATTATTGAGACTTTTCTAATAACCCACCATACGGGCTACGTTGGTAAGCGTTCTGTGCTCCTTCCCTTGGTCCCCGTGTAATTATTGTGCACACTGACAAGACAGCATTCTGCTCCAAAGTAGCAAATAGGATCCAGGCAGAAGCAGGCTCCCTGCTAGGAAACAGACTGCATGCTCCCTTGAAGGAATCAGACCCCAACTCAAAAAATAAGAACATGACCCCTCTGCTTGTTACCACGTTTGTCTTCTGATTCAGGGTCTCCCATTGTCCTTCTGCTTGGTTCCATGGAAACTCAGAGAGATGATGCAAAATAAGCACGCTATTTTCAAAAATTCAGAGAACAGAAATGAGGCCTTGAAAACATTTTAAAAAATCATAGATGAAACCAGAAAATATAATAGAAGGGTTAAAAGATAATGTTGAAGAACTCTTCCAGGAAGTAGAGTGGAAAGGTGAAGGTGTAAGGGACTGTCCTGGTGATCCAGTGGTTAAGACTCCAAGCTTCCCCTTCAGGGAGCACGGGTTCCATCCCTGCTCAGGGAACTAAGATACCCAGTGGTGCGGCCAAAAGAAGAGCAAAGGTGCAGAAAAGGAAACTTTTATTTTTTAATTAGAGAATAAGTCAGAGCTCAACAACTGAATAATAAGATTTCCAGCAAGAGCCATAAAAATTGGAGAGGAGAATCGAGAGGATGTCCCAGAACTGAGAGTAACTCACTTCTAGGGGTAGGTAGCGGAGTGAAGGACCTGCTAAGCTTCCAGTGTAATGGATGAAAAGAGGCTCATATCAAGACACATGATGATGAAATCTTAGAATTCCTGCAACAAAGAGAAGATTTTATGAATCTCCAGAGAGAAAAAAGTCACACTGAATGGATCAAGGTCACACTTAATGGATCAAGAGTCAGTCTGGTTTCAGATTCTCAACAGTGACAGTGGATGCTGGAACACAAAGAAAGTTCTAAGAGGGGGATTTCCCTGTGGTTAAGACTCTGTGCTTCCGATGCAAGGGGCGCAGGTTTGATTCCTGGTCAGGGAACTAAGATTTCACGTGCCATACAACGTGGCCAAAAAACCCACAACAACAACCACCACCCCGCAAAAAACAAAGTCCTGAGCGGAAATAATTCCATCCTAGACTTCATACCCATCGACACACTGTCAAATCGGTTGCTGCCAGAGTAAAACAAAGACAGTTTCAGAGATTCAAGGTCTCATAAAATGGTACCTCCCATGCATCCAAGAAAACGTGCTCCATCAAGACAACAGAGTGGCCAAGAAAGGGGAAAACCTAGACTCTAAAGCAGAGGATCAACACAGGAGTGAGGTCAAGGCGATCTCCCAGAGGATGTGCGGACCATGTCGGGAGTGACCAGTTTCAACCGAGGTGGCGTTACTTAGAGGTTCAGGGAGGGCTGTCCCCATCAAGCTCTCTGCAGCCATCACACCCTCTTTACCTGGAGGAAAATGCTCCCAGGCCGCCCTGGCTCAGATGCACGTCTGTACCTGCTCGGCCTTGAATGCGTGCTGATGAAGTCTCTCCCCTCTTCTCTCTATGCCCCGCAGCCAGGATCAGCTGACACTCCCTGAGGACACACCCCAAGAGGTATTCTGATTCGCCAGCTCCTGAGAACTAGAACTACAGAGCCATCCATTCCTAGTGACCACAGATAACCAGTACTGGCCCACACTTAAGGCCTGCCAGCTACCCCAACCACAGTGAGCCGTACGCTTCCCAAGAAGGGCTGTGTCCACCAGCTGCCCCAGAAGGGGCTCTTACAAAACTCCCAAGGGAGCTAAAGTCAGGTTCAGAAACTCTATAGCTCATCTTTCCCTGGAAGCCCTCATCTATGTTCCTTCTTAGTGAGATCTGCACTTGTTTCATAAACTAATGTAGATACCATGTATGATACAGGCGAGGGGCTTAATCAGTGATACCTCTTTTTAAAAAAACTTCAGTTTAGGAAGATGTTTCCTTTGAGGTGTGAGTATATGAGTGGCTATGCTGTGTGTGTTCAGGGTTGTACATACAAAGCACAATGAGGGTAAGGCAAGGGCAATTTGCATCTGCCCAGGTAACAGAGGCTTCCAGAGACGGCAACTTTCAAATTCTTGCAGAAACAAACTGTGAGGCGTGACAAGGTCCCAGAAGCTTCTGAGCTATGACAAGGTCCTAGAAGCTTCTGAGCTATGTCAGAATCAGAGGTTTTACATCTCTTATATAATTTTATATATAATTTATACCTCTTCTACTTTTTAAAATATATTTTACTATGGAAAAGTTCAATGTATGCAAAATGCAAAGACTAATACCGTATACCCCTGATCTACCTTGCTTCACAATTTTCAATTTATGTCCAATCTTGTTATATTTATATTCCAAGCCACTTCTTCTGTTTTGACAAGCAAATCTCAGAGTCACATAGTTTCTCCTGCATTTTAGTATTATACTTCTTACAGCCTTCTCATTACTTAATAAATTCTTATTTAAAATAATAACAGAAGATAATTAGGTAGACAACTAGGTATATGGACTAACTAGCAGATAATTAGGTACATGTACCAACATGGAGAAATCACAGACACACTGTTAGATGAAATACACAAGTTGCAGACATCACAATTACATTTTTAAAAAGACTCAACCAAACAAAAATAAATAATAGAATAGACATGTGCTCCAAAATACATAAGCATATCATAGAACAATAACTGCAAAAATGTACATTGAACTGTGGATTCTAATGATCTCTGAGAAGGGGAGTAGTGATTTGGGGGTTGAACTTAGGAACTACACCTTGTAGACCTTTATATTGTTTGACTCTCATACAGAAGAATATATTCATCAGCATTTAGGTAATGCTTTTTTAATAAAAAGAAGAAAATCGAAGTAAACACTTTGCTGCTTGCTGCCCAGAGTGACAGGAAGTCATCTGGGAAATGGAGAAAAGTCTCAAGTGCTGACTGGAGTTTCTGAGAAGTGACCTTCCACACTCCTTCCTAATCAAGTGATTTTTTTCCTGCCAACTAAAAATACACTCTCCAGTTCAGGAAATGTGGCTGATTGAATAGCAGCTGCTGCCAACGACCTACTTTGCATATTAAAACAACCTGAGAAGAAAAGTAGCAAAACCTCCCTGTCATCAGTTCCTGTTTGGACCAAGGCTGAAGCTCATCACACACGTCTCTCTTGGCCTCTACATTAGCCTTCCTGTGTATTTTCACAAGGCAGCCTCTGGCCACTGTATCCTTTCTCCCTTCAGTGTCAGGAAACTTCCTGCAAATATTGTAAAAGCAGAGCTGAAGGAGCTTGAGCGCGAAGCTAACATTCTTCAGATCTTTCTCACAGTTTCATAAAGCAGATCACCCACTACTGTTTCCTTTTCCTGTGTGTTTTTTAAGTGACAAAGATCCACTGCCAAGATACTATTTCTGTTCAGAGCCAACGAGAGAGAGCAAAGAGAGACAAGCACAAAAATTTCCCCCAGCTCCACCATAGTGGAGAGATGGTGTTTTCAGTAAAATGGAAACTAGAAACATGGAAAAGGTCTGGAAGATGAGCTGTGCTGTAAATGTAAAACACAAGTCAGCCAAAGTGATAATAACTCAAAGTACAATTTGTAATGCTAAATACAGACATTTAAAGAGTCTACAATATTATACTCTATATCTAATTCTATTACATGATATCCTAGTCTCCATAAGGATGAGTAATGTTGACCTCTCCCATTCATAAAGCATGCAGCTACATTTTGAAAGATTTACTTTTTTTAATTGGGGAATTTTCTGGTGGTCCAGTGGTTAGGATGCTTTCGCTCCCAAGGGCCTGGATTTGATCCCCGGTCAGGAAACCAAGATTCCACGTGCTGAGCAGTGCAGCCAAAAACACACACACAAAAAAAAACCTGATAGACTATACAGAGCACTGCTCATGCTGCTGCTGCTGCTAAGTCACTTCAGTCGTGTCCGACTCAGTGCGACCCCATAGACGGCAGCCCATGAGGCTCCCCCATCCCTGGGATTCTCCAGGCAAGAATACTGGAGTGGGTTGCCATTTCNGAGCTGAAGGAGCTTGAGCGCGAAGCTAACATTCTTCAGATCTTTCTCACAGTTTCATAAAGCAGATCACCCACTACTGTTTCCTTTTCCTGTGTGTTTTTTAAGTGACAAAGATCCACTGCCAAGATACTATTTCTGTTCAGAGCCAACGAGAGAGAGCAAAGAGAGACAAGCACAAAAATTTCCCCCAGCTCCACCATAGTGGAGAGATGGTGTTTTCAGTAAAATGGAAACTAGAAACATGGAAAAGGTCTGGAAGATGAGCTGTGCTGTAAATGTAAAACACAAGTCAGCCAAAGTGATAATAACTCAAAGTACAATTTGTAATGCTAAATACAGACATTTAAAGAGTCTACAATATTATACTCTATATCTAATTCTATTACATGATATCCTAGTCTCCATAAGGATGAGTAATGTTGACCTCTCCCATTCATAAAGCATGCAGCTACATTTTGAAAGATTTACTTTTTTTAATTGGGGAATTTTCTGGTGGTCCAGTGGTTAGGATGCTTTCGCTCCCAAGGGCCTGGATTTGATCCCCGGTCAGGAAACCAAGATTCCACGTGCTGAGCAGTGCAGCCAAAAACACACACACACAAAAAAACCTGATAGACTATACAGAGCACTGCTCATGCTGCTGCTGCTGCTAAGTCACTTCAGTCGTGTCCGACTCAGTGCGACCCCATAGACGGCAGCCCATGAGGCTCCCCCATCCCTGGGATTCTCCAGGCAAGAATACTGGAGTGGGTTGCCATTTCCTTCTCCAATGCATGAAAGAGAAAAGTGAAAGTGAAGTCGCTCAGTCTGTCCGACTGTTAGCGACCCCATGGACTGCAGCCTACCAGGCTTCTCTGTCCATGGGATTTTCCAGGCAAGAGTACTGGGGTGGGGTGCCATTGCCTTCCCCGAGCACTGCTCATAGCTGCTCAATAAAGTGTTGCATTGAATCTGTTATGTGGCAGCCGGGATGGGATGGGAGAGGAATTTGGGCAAGAATGGATACATGTATATATATGGCTGAGTCCCTTTGCTGTCCCCCTGAAACTATCACAACACACCTACACACCAATGTAAAATAAAAAATTTTAAAAATTGCATGGTATTTATAGAATATTAGAGCAGAATGAAACTTAAAGATGACCTGCTGCTGCTGCTGCTAAGTCGCTTCAGTCGTGTCCGACTTTGTGCGACCCCAGAGATGGCAGCCCACCAGGCTCCCCGTCCCTGGGATTCTCCAGGCAAGAACACTGGAGTGGGTTGCCATTTCCTTCTCCAATGCATGAAAGTGAAAAGTGAAGGTGAAGTCGCTCAGTCATGTCCAATTCTTCATAATCCCATGGACTGCAGCCCACCAGGCTCCTCCATCCATGGGATTTTCCAGGCAAGAGTACTGGAGTGGGGTGCCATTGCCTTCTCCGTCCTACCTTTTTGCTTTACAGATTAGAAAACTGGCGTTCAGAAAGGTTAAATAACTGACCCAAGGCAACACAGATAAGAAGCAGCAGATCTGGGCCTCGAATTCAGATCTCTGGTTCGTCAATCTGCCTTCTTCCTACTATATGATGTTGCCTCACGATTCCAGGCTCACTCTTCTGCTCGCTCTCATTTGCTAGACAGCAAGAAAGAATTACTGCAGCATTTCCTCTGATTTCTCATCTTTGGACCTGACGACCAAGCTACCTAAGCAACCAAGTATGAGCCCCTGGGACATGCCCCCCCCACAACACACACTGTTAATTCTCATTAAAGACAATCTTGGAAGAAAGAATGTGCTGTAAGAAGACAACCTTCTACCATGGAATGCTGGGGAAATACGGTAGACACTGCTGGTCACCAAACACTATTCTCACTTCCTTCTTGCTTAGAATAGTGCAACTTTATTCAGCTATTGAGAAACAGAGACAGTATGTTCAGAGGTGAACCCTGCCTGGCCAAACCAAGTCATTTCATTCTCTCGGACAATGAGATATTAGAACTGACTGGGAGGCTTTGGAGGAGTATTTCCCTCCTGATAAAAGGAAGGTGTGGTACCCCTTACCACACCCACACAGCCCATGCAAGACCACGGTAGCCACAACCACAGACTCACAAAAGAACAAAACAACAGTAACCTCAACAACACAGGGCTGCCTAGGTTTCTGATTTTTCCCAGTTGCTTCCTCCTATTAAATATAGCAGCCTGATGATATCAGTCATCACAATGAGATGCTTGCCATTTACAAAGCATTTCCTTGGTGAGTAACACGATGTGATAAAAGAGAAGGAGATGAATTTAAACCTCAGCAAGATCATGAGCGAATTATTTATCCCATCTGAGTCTGTTTCTTCATTGGTAAGATGAGAGAATCACAACCCACAGCTTGGTTCCTGACATTTTAATGAAAGAATGTGCCGGAAAGCGGAGTTGTTACCCATTATGAGAGCCAAATCACTGATGCTCCAGATCCAAATAAGGATCTGCTACAGAAGCAAGGGCCTCTGACTGGCCAATGTTTTGAAAATTCTAGTTTTCGGGGCCATCATTTCTACTGGGAAAAATATAGTGACACTGTTCAGGAAAAAAAAAATTAAGAAAGCTGCTTAATCGTCCTTAATTTTAACTACATTAACACAGCTTTATAATTTTTTAATAAAATTTTAAACTTCTAATTTTAACATAATAGTAGTAGTCCAGTCACTGAGTCATGTCTGACTCTTTGCAACCCTATGGACTGCAGCACACCAGGCTTCCCTGTCCGTCATCAACTCCTGGAGCTTGCTCAAACTCATTTATATACGTATATGCACATATATATGGTGGCCCAGATAGTAAAGAATCTGCCCCCAGTGCAGGAGACTCGGGTTTAACCCCTGGGTTAAACCTGGAGAAGGGAACGGCAACCCACTCCAGGATCTTTGCCTGGAGAATTCCATGAACAGAGGAACCTGGGGTTGTAAAGAGTCAGACACAGCTAAGTGACTAAACACTTTCACACTTTCACATATAAGGTAAACCATAAAATTATATATCTATAATAATTATATATATTATATATTATATATTATATATAATTATATTTTAAATATATACAATATATAATTATATATATATTTAAATATATATATTATATATATATTGGTTTACTTTCAACACTTTAGACCTATTTTTTAAGACTGTTTTAATCCTACTTAGGCAGTTCTCAAGCACATATGGTTCCAAGGAAACGAAAGACTCTCCAGGCACCAGAAACACAGGGAGGCATGTGCTGAAAGAAAAGGTCCAGTTCTCAGCTTTCTGCGTGGAGTAGATCTGAGGAGATTCTGAGAGGGAGAGCAGGAGAGAAGCAGCTGAACACGACCCGGTTCCGAGCCAGGCGCCCGCCCTCCTGCCTACAGAGTCTGAGCTGCAGAGACCCGGGAGCTGCGCCGAGGCTCCTAGGGCAGAGCTGAAGGGCAGAGGCCATGCTGGCGGCACCCAGGGCGCCACGCTCCGGGAGCCCCGGGCGGGGGAGGGGCTCAGAGCCGGCCCCGCCCCCGACCCCCGGGGGAAGGAAGCAGAAAAAGGGGAACCGGCCCCATCCTCTCACACTATACTAGCTTCTCAGGACTGAAAGCCGCGGCCCTGGGAGGACCACACAGAGGGGCAGCCTCGGCTGCAGCCTAGTAACTCTGAGGTAATTGTCATTTTTACGCTTCTACCCCTGGCCTGAGGATTGAACAGAGGGCGTCTCATTTTCCTCCACGGGGCAGCTGAAATCTATTCCTGGGCCTGAGATGTCCCTTCCCCTGTTCTATCCAAGGTTTCCTGGGACTTAAAGTGGGGACAGGTCTTGGTCTTAACACTTGAGATTCTTCAAAAACGTGTGTAATGTTCTGGAGGTGCTTTATGTCGGTAAGCCACTGGAGGAAACCACTTTGCTCTGACCGGTTCCTTTGCCTGCAGTCAGCAGGATTTATAAATAGGCACGGTTAAGGGGGTGGCAGCCTGGTCCTGAGTGGGGCGGGGGCGGGGTGGTTCCAAAGGCTGCAGAAGTCACCGCCAGCCCCCTGCCCGCTTCTCTCAGTGCGCTGACCCTGAGATAACTTCCCCTTGCGGTTTAGGCTTCCAGGTGGACACCAGAGGCTCGAAGCCACGAACCGGCAAGAATTGAAGACATCCTTCAGTCACTTCTACTCAACCAGGTTTGTCTAACAGAAGTGGGTCGTGCCTCCTTGCCTTAAGTACCAAGGAATGGGAGCTGGCGGTCCATGTTCTCACGGGGAGACCCTGGTCTCTTCTCTGCAGCAGGCACCCCTCCCCGCCTACCCCCAGAGATAGGTCAGCTGATGATGATTCACACAGCCCTTCTTCCCTGCCCTTTCAAAGCCCAGACCCGGGTTTGAAAGATGACACTGTGGACATTACCTTGGGTGTAGAAGCCCTTCTCCCATGGCCCACACGGATTTGTGTTCCTTCCGATGAGTGCACCTGGCCTTTCTCCCCTAGGGTCTGGCGGTGGCCCCCATGGGGTCTGTGAGTTCTCGAAATCACACGGCGGAAGCCCAGGTGGTGATGATGGGCCTGGACTCGGCCGGCAAGACCACGCTTCTGTACAAACTGAAGGGCCACGAGCTGGTGGAGACCCTGCCCACCGTGGGTTTCAACGTGGAGCCCCTCGAGTCCCCCGGGCAGGCATGCCTCACTATCTGGGACGTCGGGGGGCAGAGCCCGCTCAGGGCCAGCTGGAAGGACTACCTGGAGGGCACGGCCGTCCTCGTGTTTGTGCTGGACAGCACAGACGAGGCCCGCTTGCCCGAGGCAGTGGCTGAGCTCACGGAGGTCTTGGAGGACCCCCACCTGGATGGCGTCCCCCTCCTGGTGCTGGCCAACAAGCAGGAGGCACCACACGCCCTGCCATTGCCCGAGATCCGAGACAGGCTAGGCCTGCAGAGGTTCCCAGGGCTCTGCTGGGAGCTGCGGGCCTGCAGTGCCCTCACTGGTGACGGGCTGCCTGAGGCCCTGGGGAGCCTGAGGTGTCTCCTGAGCTACCGCAGCCCCCCAAGTCTCCACATGAGCGCAGGGGGCGGCTGTCAGGAGACCTGAGCGCCTCGATCCGGGCAGAGCGGCCTGTCTTCTCTGCTCTTACAGACTGGAACACCAGCTAATCCTGGAGGGAACCTCAAGTTCTGTTTATCAAACAAGGAACCCTCCTAGGCTCAGACACAATATTTAAGTCTTGGGACTTATTGTCACTGGTGTTTATGTTGCAAATCAGCTACCCTTGGAATAATGATACTCTTAAGTGTTCCAGGTGGTTCAGCAGCAAAGACTCTGCCTGCAATGCAGGAGACATGGGTTCGATCCCTGGGTCGTGAAGATCCCCTGGAGAAGGGAGTGGCAACCCACTCCAGTATTCTTGCCTAGAGAATCCTGTGGACAGAGGAGCCTGGTGGGCTACAGTCCATGGGCTCACAAGAGAATCGGACATGACTTACTGACTAAACAACAACAAAGAAAGAAAAATACCTCAACATAATTCGTTTAGTAACTCAACATTGTGTGAGTGAAATCCCTCAGTCGTGCCCAACTCTTTGCAACCCCATTACCACGTGTGAACTGAGAAACTGTAATAACAGAACACGTGGCTGCCGAAAAATTAAGACCTAAATTCACAGAGGGAAAGAGGTTTTGAAATCAGATCAGAATATCAGACTTGGACGTGTTCACGATCTTATGAGTGATTGTCCTTAGTAGCCCCCTAAATCGCAAGCAGTCAGGGCCAGCAGGGTCAAGTCTGCTTCCAAAGGATCTCGGGTTAGAAGTTGGCTGGGGCACTCAGCCCTGGACAGAGGCTGGGAGTTCCGACCTTCCAAAATCAGTCACCTTCTCTGACCCTGACTAGTCATTCTCTGGAGGAGGGCCTGACAACCCACTCCAGTATTCTTGCCTGGAGAATCCCATGGACAGAGGAGCCTGACGGCTATAGTCCATAGGGTCGCAGAGTCAGGCGTGACTGAAGTGACTAAACGCATGAATGCACAGCCCTTCTCCACCTTTTTGTTATCCTGCGCTGGTCTTTTTCCAGAACGCTTCATTGTTTTCTTTCTGTTTTCCTTCTCTTCTCCTTGTAGTGTGAAGATTCCCTTAAGGATCAGATTAATCAGTTTCATTCATCCATTTATTCATTCACTTAATCAAAAATCGGTCGAGCATGGAATTTGTGGCAAAGGGCAATGAGTTTTAGATATGAAGCAGGGCCTCCAGATGGGAGGCGTGAATTCTGAAGACATGAAGAGCAGCAATGTACCTCTCACTATTTACAAGGAAAGAGGAAGTTGAACATAGCATCCTAGAAGGGTTCTCAGGTGAGGTGATCTCTACCTAGGATCCATGAAGCTCCTGAAATTATTTGCAAAAAGATCAAAAACTTTAGATTTTCAAAGGCACCTGTGACTCCCTAAGGTAAGAAGCACCAATCTGGTCTTATTCTTCATCCAACCCAGGAATACTTCCTATAATCTGAGTTTTTTTTAATAGCAAGGTGCTTCCATTTGGTACCTGCTCTCGTGTTAAACAGCTCTAAATGTTGGATATTCTTTCCCTCTTGGGCTTCCATCAGCCTCCTAAGAGCTCCTGACGGTGGTTCTGCCCTCTGTGAACTGGCCCTAGACACCCCTGTGATGTCTGAGAGGTCCCTCTACCCAAAGTCTCCCCTTCAAACATCAGCTTAGATGTGCCTGTTTTTTTCCACCTCTTGCCAGTTGATGTGTTTCAAGACTTCCTGTGTTGGACACAGGAAAGTACGATACAAAGAGAACAAGGCCTCCAGGCTCAGGGAGCTCTGGGTGGGGAAGCAGAGGACATGATTCCCATGAAAAGGTGAGGATGGGCGCTTACCGTTTACTGCGCATGTGCTGGGGCCGGCTCTGTGCTCAGTCCCTTACAAGAAATGATCTCTAACTCTCCCAGTTCTGCCAAGTGGGTATCCTTCCCATTTATAGGATTAGACACTGAGGCTCGGAGAAGTTGTGACTTGCTTGAGGCACTGCTCTTAAGTGACACTTCTGGAATTTGAACCAGATGTTCTAGCCCTTGATGATGCCTGTGTTCTTCCACGACATCGTGCTTCTAGGAGGTTTAATCCAAGGTTGACATTTGATTGGTAGATGAGATGGGGGAGCAGTCTAATCAGAGGAAATAGATTGTTTGGAGGCATGACTGACAGTATAGGAAGAACAAATCAGCCCCTCCCCCCCCCCAAAAAAAAAAAACTGAAACAGGAGGTTGGGAGTGAGAGGTGGTATGTATTATAAAAGGAAACGAACCGAAAGGAAGGACTTTCCTGGTGGTCCGGTGGCTAAGCCGCCACGCTCCCAATGCAGGGGGCCCAGGTTCGATACCTGGTCAGGAAACTAGATCCTACATGCTGAAATGATGACCTGGCACAGCCAAATAAATGAATAAATGTTACTCTTTTTTTTAATGGAGAGAAATTTTAGATCCAAGTTGAGAAGGCTTCCCTGGTGGTTCAGAATCTACCTGCAATGTGGGAGAGCCAGGTTCCATCCCTGGGTCGGGAAAATCCCCTGGAGAAGGAAATGGCAACCCACTCCAGTATTCTTGCCTGGAGAATTCCATGGACAGAGGAGCCTGATGGGCTACAGTCCAGGGAGTCGCCAAGAGGTGCACACGACTGAGTGACTGACACACATAGGAGAAGGCTTAGACTTTCATAATTAGGAGCTGGTCTCAGAGAAGTAAAGCTGTCTGGCTTCCATTGAAGAGGCTAATTTAGTGGCAGTGTAGGGGTGAAATAAAGAGACGCGGGAACACTGGGAATGGAGAGGCAGGGAATCCCAGTGGATGCCTGTCGCAGTCACAGAGGAGAGGAGAAGAAGATAAGAACACTGAGAGCCACTTTTAAGAGAAAAGGCTGAGAGAGGAAAAACTTGAAGACATTCAAGGTTTTGAGCCTATGGGGCAGGTGGGACTGGAATGAGCTGAGAAGGTGGACACGGGAGGAGCAGGTTGTGAAGGGGTCAGAACCGCTGAGCTCTGCTGGGTCTGAATGTGTTTATAGCTCTGCTCACACTGTCATTATCTGCAGACCTTGGAGCACCCAGGACCCGCTGGAGGTATCTGCTGGTTTCTGTTCGTGGAAGCTCATCTCTTCACCCGATTTGTCCTGTTTTCATTGTGAGCTCCCCTCCAGCAGCGTGTGCTTTTCCTGTGTGACTGCCTTGTGCTCTGGGTTGTGACAGGGTTTCTACACAGAGGGGTTTCCCATTAGCTGTCTGCTAGATGCTGGGCTTTTGATTGTTTGAGACCAGATATTATCTTAGTTTCTCCACTTGGGGCTCACAGACCTCCCAGGCAGTAGAAACCTGAACTCTGTATTCATTCACAGGCCAGGCTCCGGAGATGCAGTTTCTGACAGATGACTGTTTTTCTTTGCATTCGTATCCCAAGATAAGACCATTTGCTTTCACATGCTTGACTGAGCTGGTGAGCAGACTTTTCTTAATCCCCTTTTAAGAGGGGGGTACCACTTTAATGCTCTTGCTTTTCTGTTGAGCTCAGAGCAAAATTTTCTCCCCTCCAAACAAGAGTGAGGCCACATCTCCCATCCCCATGCAGATGCTATGACCACAGCCTGGTCCCTGGAATCTCGGTCTGGCTTCTCTAAGATGCTCTTGGACTCCAGGCTTCACTTAACTGCTTTGGCTATGGTTTCCCCCCTCATTTCTGCCACTTCCCCCCCCTTTTTTTAATGTTCAATGATAGCCTACATTAAAACATTTTTTCTGACTATAGTTAACCCCACACTTATGACTCCATAGTGGAAAACATCTGCCATGTTGCTAGGCACCTGCCAGGGTCCCAGGAAAGGCTGAGAAGAGACCAGGATGGCCTAAGGCACACAGGTGGTGGCTGGCTTTGCCTTCTCCAGGTCCCGCATCTTTCCCCCTGCTTCCACTCCAACCATGGTGGGCCTGGAGGGAGGGTGGAACCCCATCTTCCTTTAGAATCTTCCCTGAAGACCATAGGGTAGCTGGCCTTGCCCACTGGAAGCAAGAGTGGCAACAGGTCAGCGCTGGCTGGAGGCCTGGGGACTCTACTCTCCTGGCAGCTGACAACCGGAAGGTGAGGCGTCTGTCAGAGGCCTCAGCCTTTGCCTCCCCTCCTGAGTCAGGCCGGAGCCCACCAGGGACGTGGAGGGAGCAGACAGGCTTCCCTCTTGCTCTTCTGCTCAGATACATATATGGATATTTATATAGGTACTTACACCACAGAGCTACAACACAGGGAACCTTAGGAAAAAACAAATTGTGCCTTCTGTTTTATTTTGTTGTTTAAAAGGTAGTCGCCTTATGGGAGAGGTATTCTGTGTGTTTCAAATCACCCACACCTTTCAGATCCATCTGCCTTCCATTAACCCATGAGCAGGAGTAAGGAGGTGCAGGAGCTGATGTGGCTGAAAAGCACATGCCTATTGCCTTCTTACGGAGAAGGCAATGGCACCCCACTCCAGTAGTCTTGCCTGGAAAATCCCATGGACGGAGGAGCCTGGTGGGCTGCAGTCCGTGGGGTTGCGAAGAGTCAGACACGACTGGGCGACTTCCCTTTCACTTTTCACTTTCATGCATTAGAGAAGGCAATGGCACCCCACTCCAGTACTCTTGCCTGGAAAATCCCATGGACGGAGGAGCCTGGTGGGCTGCAGTCCATGGGGTCGCGAAGAGTCGGACACGACTGGGTGACTTCCCTTTCACTTTTCACTTTCATGCATTGGAGAAGGAAATGGCAACCCACTCCAGTGTTCTTGCCTGGAGAATCCCAGGGACGGGGGAGCCTGGTGGGCTGCCGTCTATGGGGTTGCACAGAGTCGGACACGACTGAAGTGACTTAGCAGCAGCACTGCCTTCTTATACATAAATGAATTTTTTCTTTCTGCAAACACTGCATACGGTATTTATTTCACGCTGGAGAGACGGTTACCTCTTTGAATCCGGCCGAGTTTCTCGCTCTCTGACTCCCTGATTTGTATTTATTTATTAGCTACGGCTGTGCTGGGTCTTCCTTGCTCCGCGGGCTTCTCTCCAGCTGTGGTGAGCAGGGCTCACTCTCCAGCTGCGGTGCGCGGGCCTCATTGCAGGGCTTCTCTAGTGATGGAACACGGGCTCTAGAGCGCAGGCTCAACAACTGTGGCTTCACTGCTCCAAGACAGGTGGGATCTTCCCGGGCCGGGGGCTGAACCTGTGTCTCCTGCACTGGCAGGCAGATTCTTTACCAGGGAGTCGTCAGGGGAGCCCCTCTGACTCAGATTCTGAAGATGTTGCTCCCTCCCCTCTTGGACAGAAGTGATCCTTCGATGAAAGTTACAAACCATGGGAGCTGGGTTTTGGTTTGGTTCTGCCGAGTTTCGGGTTGGGGCTGTCCATCCTCACGGATCTCCGTACTCGCCTCCTCCCGCTGGGGCTGGGGGCAGCTGTGTCCTCTAAAGTGGGCCAGGCACCCCTCCCGAGCACATGGATGAGCCTTGCCTTCCTTCTCGTCCTCCGCCACCCCCAGCGTCCCAGCTGCAACCTCAGGTCATGCGGTGCAGTTGCCTCGATAAAGACTCGTCTTCCTTCAGAGCCCACTTGATGCAACTCCAGACCAGTGGGGTCCCACACAGAAGCCCCCGACCCCGCAGACAGACAGATGCAAGTCAGTCAGTAGGCATGATGAGACTGTTCAGGCCATGCCTCTCGCTTCAGAGGCTGAGCCAAGATGGGAGAGTCCCTGAGTGAGCGGGAAGAAGATGCCCCGGAAGAGGGCGTGGCAACCCACTCCAGTGTTCTTGCCTGGAGAATCCCAAGGATAGAGGAGCCTGGCGGGCTACAGTTCAGAGGGTCGCAAAGAGCTGGACACGACTGAAGCAACTTAGCACATCGTACACTTTGAGCAGGGCTTCTGCGTGTAAAAGGACAGCGTCATGATCCAAGCAGAAAAAGATCAAAATTCTGTGGGCCTAATCCTTTGGCCACCTGAGAAGAGCCAACTCCTTTGAAAAGTCCCTGAAGCTGGGAAAGATTGAAGACAGGAGAAGAAGGGGGTGACAGAGGATGAGATGGTTGGTCATGTCACCGACTCAATGGACATGAGTTTGAGCAAACTGTGGGAGACAGTGAAGGACAGGGAAGCCTGGAGTGCTGCAGTCCACGGGGTCACAGAGTCGGATACGACTTAGTGACTTAACAACAACTATCCTGCCTGGGGAGAAATTCTATTAAACCAGCATTCCAAACTCCAAGGAAGTCATGTGCAGAGGTGCCCCTTTCTTCCACTTTGAAGACAAGATCGAGTTCTTTGGGTCGATCAGGTGATCCCCAGGAATCAAGAGCTCTGGGCGGTGGGGCGGAGAAGCCAGCTGCCTGTCAGGTTCTGTCACGGCCACGGGTCATGAGGTTTTTACACAAGCTCCGGGGTGGACCCATCACACACCCTTCCTTCCCCTCAGTCAGTGTTGGTGACTCAGGGGATTTCAGAAAGGAGCTCATGGGACATGCAACCAGCAGGTTCATCCCGAGGCACTTCTCAGCGTTTTCTAGGAGCTGGAACTTTAGGCGCTGGATCCGCACCTGAGTAAGAAGCCTGGCATTTGCTCCCCCAGCTCTGCCTGCTACACTCTGAGCTCAGGCAGGACTAGGACGAATGTACTCCCTGGGGGAGCTGCTTCAGGAGAGACAAAGCAAGCAGGCTGTTGAGACTTGTGGTTCCACGTTGTGAAATGCACACAGACACATGACTCTACCGTCCCCCCATAACAGACGGGAGGGACAATAAAGGGATTTTTTTTTTTTAATGCCAAAGCTCACAGGGACAAAGAAAGCAGAAGTGAATCTGGCAGGCTTGAGACAGCACTAAGATTACCGAAGATAGCAAGTGATTCACAGACCAAAGAAAGTGGAAATATAAGTTGCTGGGGGTTGGGATGTATGTACGTATGTGTGTGTGTGTATGTTCAGTCGAAGGACTCACTCTGTGCTGGGCACTGGTCTAAGTGTTGAAGGTGTATTAACCTACATAATCCCCCAACAATGTGAGAGTTTCTAACCTGATCTGGGGGATGAGGCACAGAGAGGTTAAACAACTTGCTCCAGGTCACACAGCAGAATTTGAACCTCTGCAGAAGTGTGGTCCAGAAACCTTGGTCTACACAGCCTCACACAAGCAAGTCCTTCTGACACAAACCCCAGCATATCTCAGGACTTGGGCTCTCATGAAGCAACAAAGGAAACATAATTTGTGGAAAGTCTGTATGAAGAGACATATCCTCAGACTCCTTTGCTATTTTATTCAGTCTAGACAACTGGATGCTTTCAGTTTATTCTCTGGAGGTGTTACCAGTTGAGGATGAGATGAGACATCTATTAAAAAAATGCCTTGAAAGTGTGTGAATGGACTAGTGAGGCTGCCTGGACCCTCCCGCTTCCAGCTCCCAGGGGCTGGCAGTGAGGTTTACACAGGGAGGTGGGAAATGAGGGCCCCTCTCTAGGAACTGGCTGGCTGGAAAGAAGACACAACACTGACATCTGAAGGTCCCCGGATGAACCAGCTGGCTCACCAGTTGATGAGCCCTGCCTCCCATGAGCCACACGAGTTTCTAGAAGCTTTCTGGTATCTTTCTCTTTCTTCCACCTACATTTTTATTATGGAAAATGTAAACATACAGAAAAACTGAAAAAAAAAATACTATAATGAACACCCATATGCCCACTTCTTAAGTAGGACAATTGCTAACACCTGGGCATATTTGCTTTATCTTTAGATAAAGGTATGTACATATAGTATATTTCTGAACCATTTGAAGATGACTGCAGACATTATATTTTACCTATACATATTTCAGTATCTCTATACGAAGAATAAGGATCTCATCAGCTCTAACCCACATGCATTATCACACCTGAGAAAATTTCAAATAGTTCCCAAATACATTCCAATATTCAATCCATATTCAAATTTCCCGCACTGTCCCTAGAATATCATTGCATCTGGTTATTATGTCTCTTAACAGTCCTCCTTCCATTTGTCTGCCCCACAATGTTGATATTTTGAAGGGACCAGGTCATTCATTAAAGCAGCGTCTCAGAGCTGATGTGTCTGACTGGGTCGTGTGTCATTTAATTGGTCCCCGTATCACTTGTAAACCCTGTCGAGTGGAAGTCAAGTCTAAAGGTGCGATGAGATTCAGATCAGATGTTTTTGGTGACACAGGTGACATTCTCTACTTCATGCTGCATCTCATTAGGGGACAATGTTTGATTATCTCACTAGCCGGGAAGCTGAAGGCAGTGAGTGATGGATCACTCCAGTGTGAAGAAGTGATAATGCAGATAATAAAGGAGCACAGATAATAAATAGGAACAGATAATAAAGGAGCACAGGACATCCGAGAAAAAGTCTCCAATATGAGAGAGAGAAAGGAAAAAACAACTCAGAGGAAAGAGGAGAAAGAGATCATTGCAGGAAGCAAAAGAAAACTTCCCCCAAATGATAAACCTCCTTAGAAATAAGAGAAGATCTCACATCCATGAAGCAAGATGGCTATAAAAAAAAATTTTAGAAGCCAAGAAAGCACTCTTGGAAATCTACACTGAATCCAGTACAAAGTTGGAAGACAGAGTAGAAGCAAAAATCTAAAAGGTAGAACAAAAACATAAAAGAGGAAAAATTGGGAATTAAAACATAAGAAAACTAGAGGATTAGTCTCAAAGTTCAGCATCGGGATAATGATGTCCCAGAGAACTCAGAAAGAGTGAGAAAGTAGAGGGGGTGAATTATCAGATAAATATATAAAACAAGAACATTTTTCAGAACACATGAGTTTCCAGCTTGGAAAAGTCTATGGAGTTGCCCAATACAAATGCATGTTATAAACATGAGCACAATACTGTTCAATTTCAGAACATCCTAAAAATGACAGGTCACATACTAAAGGTCAAGAACCAGAATAGCATTAAACTTAATAGCAATACTGAAACCTAAAGGATAATGGAACAAAGCCATCAATATTCAGAGGGCAATCTGAACAATGGTATGATAACCCCTAGGATAAAAGAAATATTGATGAGTGCATGCTGATACAAATAACTAAATGAATGACTAAATGCATGGAGGAGAAGGAACAGCTTCATCTTACAAAAGAATTTCATTAATGGCTGTAAAAGAAATGAGGCAAATAGAAAATTACTATTAAGCACATCATATTCAGTTCAGTTCAGTCGCTCAGTCGTGTCCGACTCTTTGCGACCCCATGAATCGCAGCACGCCAGGCCTCCCTGTCCATCACCATCTCCCGGAGTTCACTCAGACTCACGTCCATCGAGTCCGTGATGCCATCCAGCCATCTCATCCTCGGTCGTCCCCTTCTCCTCCTGCCCCCAATCCCTCCCAGCATCAGAGTCTTTTCCAATGAGTCAACTCTTCGCATGAGGTGGCCAAAGTACTGGAGTTTCAGCTTTAGCATCATTCCTT
>SJYX01007030.1:0-12148 GCA_006410675.1 Oreotragus oreotragus | reverse complement strand
TTGATGGTGGTGATGGTGGTTGTTGCAACTCTTTAAAAATATGAAAACTATCCTTGGCTCACTGACCATACAAAGGCTGGCTGCTGTAGTCCTTGCTTTCTAGAATCTGAATCACATGGAGGGCTTTCTGAGCCCACCCCAGAGTTTCTGATTTAGTAGGTCAGAGTGGGACCCAAACGTCTGCATTTCTAACAAGTACTCATGTGATAGTGATGCTGATGGTTTGGTAACCCCACACTGAGAACCACAACGCTCCTCCCTTTCACCTTTGGTAACCATAAGTTTGTTTTCTTCATCTAAGCGTGTCTTTCTGTTTTGTGTGTAGATTTACTTGTATTATTTTCTAGATTCCACATTTTAGAATGTTTCTGTAATCCTGGGGCAGAAAATCATTCTACATGCTGGTAAAGTAAAAGTCGCTCAGTCATATCCGACTCTGCAACACCATGGACTATACAGTCCATGGTATTCTCCAGGCCAAATACTGGAGTGGGTAGCCATTCCGTTCTCCAGAGGATCTTCCCAATCCAGGGATCGAACCCAGGTCTCCCGCATTGCAGGCAGATTCTTCATCAGCTGAGCCACCAGGGAAGCCCACATGGTGGTAAAGAGAACATCAATAGGATGAAGAATGTCTGATTTGACTACAATAAAAATAAATTTGCCACACTTCTCAATATTACCCCCAAAAGACAAAGATTAACACATAGAGGGAAGATATACCAAGTATAACGATGAAAAATGTTAATGCTCTACCCAAACAACAGGAAAAGCAGTCCTCAAAAGTGAAATGTGCAAATGACCAAAGAACATAGTAATATATATTCATAAACTAATATATTCAAGTTAAAATACATCATTTTTCAGCATCAAATTGGCAATTTACTTCCCACAAATTGGTCAGTGTTGTAGGGAAAGGGACACACTAATTCTGTACTAACAGAGATATATTTGCAGTTCAGTTATGTTCATCAAAAGCTTTAAACATGGATTTTTGTGGACAGGTTCTTAGGATGGCCTCATGACCCTGCTGTGTGGTATTCATGTCCTTGAGTTGCGGCTCTTCTTTGGAGTGTCAAGGAAGCTGTAACTTAGGTCTAGCCAATAGAATAAATACAGCAAAAGAAGCAGGATGTATGTGATTACATGATTATGTTACATAAGCTTGTAACACTTCTCACCGGAGTATGTTTCTCTCTCCCTTGCTGGCTTGAAGAAGTAAGCCACTAAGTTGTGGGCTGCCTGTGTTGGGAGGCCACATAACAATGAACTTTCAGGCTATCTGCAGGAGCTGAAGAAACCCTCTAGACTATAGCAAGCAAGAAAATGAGGCTTTCGCCTGACAATTGCAAGGAAACGGATCCTTCCAACAACTTGAGTTTGGAATTGGAGGCTCCAGTAGAGGGGTGGAGCCTCCAGGAGAAGCTCAAAGGAGACCACACCCTCCAATGATGACTGACACTTTGAAGAGGGACCAACTAAATTATGCCCAGACTCATAACCCACAGCAACTGAGATCATAAAGGTGTGTCATTTTAAGCTGATGAGTTTCAAGTAATTTGTTATGCCTCAATAGTTACTAATACCTGTGTATTAAATCTCAAACTCTACTTCTAAGAATTTATCTAAAAAAATTAACCACAGGATACTCATTGTAGTATTTTTATAATTATGAAAAATTAGAAGCAACTAATATATGCAAAAATAGAAAATGTGTTAAATTATAGAAAAGCCACAGAAGGAAATATTATTCAGTTAACAAAATTTCTGATGGAAAGAAATATGTATATTTAAAGAAAAACATTTAAATATAGTGATAAATGAAAATAAATTTTCCAAGCCAACTTACATCATCCTTCCCATTTTAATTTTTAAATGTTTATGCATGTATAGAATATAATCCTTGAAGTTATATACCAAAGTGTTAATAGTAATTATCCCTGAGGGGTAGGATTATAGACGTTTTATTGAAAGACATGTATTTTTATAATTTTCCAGACTGAATATTTCAGGTCTTGGCAATGCAACAACAAGAAGTCAAAAATAAAATTCAGATGCAAAATGGAGGGAAGAAAGGAAAAGAAAAACACTGAAGTCCAGTGGAAATGTTAGTAGCTTTTATGGTTAATAAATATATGATGCAAGTGTCCCCAGAGGTGAGTAAGCTTCTAATAATAAAGACTTCCATTTCTTGTGCATTTGCAATGTACCAGACACATGCTAAGAATCCAGAGTGTATTTGTTTGTTTTAAAATGGGTTAAGGTTCGAGTTTATCCCCTGTGTTGAAAGAGAAGGGCAGCCCAGAGCCTTGGACTTTCAGCCATTCATACCCCCACTTTGCCCCTTGCTATAAGTCAGGTAACAAGCAAGATCCATCCTGAGTAAGAGCAAGGGGACCACACTCCTCCTGGACCGGATTGATCCGTTCCCTGAAACGTGGTCTGCTCACTGTCTCAACCCCATCAACTAGTTTTTTCCATCACACAGCAGCTCCAAACCTTGCAGCTTAGGTTCCAAGGAGCCAGAGAGACGTTCTGTATTTGTTGTGGCGTCTACCACAAAAATAGAAGAGGCCCTCACCACACACTTTCCCCTTGAATGACTGAAAACAACAGTTGCTCTTACAGATGCATGGAAAGAGCAAAGATATTTCAGTAGGCTTGAGGACAAGCTAAAAATTACCAGCTCCTCATAGGAATTACTCATTCTGCTAGAGAAAAATGGAAGGGTTAGCTCTTCCCCCAAATCTACCTCATTCCACAGATCGAGGTTCATCTTGATTCAGTGGCCTTGGGCAGGTCATAAAATGTCTCGGGTCATAGCTGTTCCCTCTGTCAAATGAATTTTTAACTCCCCTAATTAGAGGCTGGTCAGGATGACCCCTTGGTTTCTATCAAATTGAGGATACAGGATTCTAAAACAGATTCCCTCACCCAGGTGTTTTATCAAAAAAAATTTTAAGGGAGAAGTCTAGAGGATATATCTATAACACTATTCGATGCCATGAGTTCAGATTTCAGAAAGAGATATATCAACTCTCAGTCTTCTGAAAAATACTTAAATAACTCTACATGCTTCTAGCATAATGCCCTCAGCTGACCTTCCAGTGGAGTTCCAGGGTCCTGTAACATAAAGACAAGATCCCCGCTCTTCCCCAAGGGAAAGAGAGCCCCAAACACCTGCCGTTTCAAAGCCTGACCATGGAGAATCACTTCTCAGAAGGTCACTTTCATTGCTTTAAGTCGGTCTAAAGATTTTCCGAGAAATACAGCAATGACATCTGTTCATCTTTCAACAGAAACCAGCCCTTTACCCATGATTTTTCAATATTTAAACAGAAAGCCAAAACAAAGCTGTGCATCAGTGTTAATCTTGATGAACTTAAATGCCTGCACCTGTACGATTCCTAATTAGCATGTTCAGTAACAGAGCTGGTAGGTAAAGGGTGACAGTCACACCTCTTAATTGGTGCGATTAGCAGGCTTTTTGTCAGCAACCATCCACAGCTCCCCTCAAGTGTAAAATGCCACAGGTAAAGGGACACAGACAATGAGTCGGGTAAGCAGGAAGGCAGGCAAGAGTGAACCAAAGTTTACAGAACAGATCAGGCCAACTGAGAGGGCTTCCCAGGTGGTGCTCGTGGTAAAAAACCTGCCTACCAATATAGGAGACAAGATTTGGGTTCCATCCCTGGGTCAGGAAGATCCCCTGGAGGAGGGCATGGCACCCCACTCCAGTACTCTTGCTTGGAGAATCCCATGGACAGAGGAGCCTGGTGGGCTACAGTCCATGGGGTAGCAAAGAGTCGGACACGACTGAGCGACTTCACTTTCACCTTTCACTTTCATGCATTGGAGAAGGAAATGGCAACCCACTCCAGGGTTCTTGCCTGGAGAATCCCAGGGACGGCGGAGCCTGGTGGGCTGCCGTCTATGGGGTCGCACAGAGTCGAACACGACTGAAGCAACTTAGCAGCATCAGCAGCAGCAGATTATACCTAAGGGTGGTACAATATTCTTTACTGTTAACATAGATCTTGGCGTTTTAAAAAGTCAATTCTTCTCCCCGTTACACTGCTAAATGGGAAGACTCCTCTGCCAGCAAACTTGATTTTGAATGTGAAGATCCAAATCAGTGTTTTGCTTTGATTTTAAAATGGACTTCCCTGGTGACTCAGTGGTGAGCAGTCTGCCTGCCAGTGCAGGGGACACAGGTTCAATCCCCGGGTCAGGAAGATCCCCTGGAGAAGAGAACGGCTACCCATTCCAGTATTCTTGCCTGGAGAATCCCATGGACAGAGGAACCTGGTGGGCTAAATTCCATGGGGTTGCAAAGAGTCGGACACAACTAACTGACTAACACTTTCACTTTGTTTCACACTTGTGCCAGGCCTATGTTCAAGAAAAAGTGAGCCCCGAGGGAGTTTGGAATGGACATGTACACACTTCAGTATTTTAAATGGATAACCAACAAGGACCTCCTGTATAGCACATGGAACTCTGCTCAATGTTATGTGGCAGGCTAGATAGGAGGGGAAAACAGGGGAGAATAGACACATGTATATTTATGGCTGAGTCCTCTTACTGTCCCCCTGAAACTATCATGACATTGTTAATTAGCTATACCCCTAGACAAAATAAAAAGTTTTAAAAAGAATAAATGAACACCACCTGACCCCACAGGAAGCTATTTAAAATGACTATGAGGTCTTGACACTTTATCCAGCCTCCCAGGTCTCTGATTTGAGTCACCAACATCTTTCTGGTGGGTGGAAGGCCAGGCACAAGCTTACATGTGTCCTGAAAGAAAGGCATGGCCAACTCAACATGAGCACTTCTTAATCCAAAATTGGTCAATTCATTAATATGAGGTTTTGGTTTTCCCAGGGGGCTAAATAGAGTACAGAGTGGAGGGAAATGGTGTGGGAACAGCACCCCTTGGAGTGCAGGGAGCTGGGTGTGATGCTGAACATCTGCGGGGAGCTTCTGCAGGGGAGCTTCTGGGTTTTATGTTCATCAGTCTGAAAGGACGAGGGTGATGTGGAAGGTAGCGTTTGGTGAGTGAGTGTTGGCAAGGATGTGTAGGTGATGTAATAATATAAAATATTTATCTGCCTAAAACCAAAAGAATATATATTACCTGTCATCTCTCTTTTCCCCAAAGAATACAAATAATTGAAGAATTTCCCTTCTGTACATATACCTACACAGAGAGAAGGAATTGATGGCAGCCTCTTGGAGATAAACTACCATACCAACCTTTTTCATTGCCTTTTTTTAAATATATGCCTTATATTAATAGAAGATGGACAGACACATATTGACTTCATAGTTTTCCATATATATATCTCAACAGGATAAGAAACTTGGAGCAGTTAAACCACTTGGTTTCCAGTATTCTAGGTCATGAACCTCTAAGGCAACTGTGTCCAAACTACTATTATTATTATTTTTTTCAATTGTGGAACTGGTTACTAAATGTCAGTCTCCTGAAGCAGTTAATGTTGGCCCTACAGTTGTTGCCACACTTTGTCCAGTCTTCTTCCAGCAGAGACTGTTGGTTTATTTACCTTTAAATATACACTTGGCTCATCTTCCTTAGTTATAGATGATCCAATTATTAGAATAATGCCATCTGGGATAATGATTCCATTTTTCAGCTACCTAGCTATGTAAAAACATTCTGATTGTATATAAACAGGAGTGTCATGCATGAATTCTGAGAAGTCCTTCAAGAGGTACAGCTGTCTCCATTCTTTCCTCTTTCCTATTGGCAAAGGAGGAAATGATGCTTAGTGCTCTAGTAGCCATTTTGGGCAATGAGGAAATCATGGGCTAAAGATGGCAGAGCAATAAGATAGAAGGAGCCTCAGCTCCTGATGACTGCTGTACCTACTCCCGGCTCTGTGCTGCATAACATGTTTATTTTCCATGAGACAAACTTCTATCTTCTTCAGACACTGCTATTTAGATTTTCTGTCACTTGTAGTGAAACCCGATTCTGATACATCTGTCTGCTGTCAGGTTGGCTGGAGAATTTAGCCAGGTTAAAACTATCAGCTCAATTTAAACCAACCTCCCAATCCACATGGTCTATAAACTTGCAAAAGCTGATTAAATTGCACTAAGGCAGATCTTTATAAAAAGAGTAAGAAACATATGTAAATATCACATCTGAATTTAAATACAGTATCTAACTGCCCTAGATTTTACAATGTATTCATAGGCTTGAGAGGAGATAAGAAACCACTTTATAATCCTTTGAATCCTTTTAAATTCTGTTTACACGTGTTTTTAAAACATGCCATTTCTGTGCATCAGTAGTAAGGGTCAGGAGCTCTGTATTGTCAAAGAGTCTTCATGGCTCTGGAGAGTAAACCAAGACTCCTGTAGTGACCTGGCAGCCCTGCTGGGGTAAAAGACAGTGCTCTGGAAAAGGATACCTATTTATAAAACCAACGCATTCTTCTCCCGAAATGGATGCCTGGCATCACTGCTATAGTTCAGAGTTCACTATCTCTTGAAGTTTCATGTCCCTGTTCCCTCCATAAAGCCTCACCCACCGATCTGCATGGTCCCAACAGCGGCCAGATTTAACTCTTAAAAACAACATCTGATCTTGTCATTTCACCACGTGACTTTGTAGATTTCCTTGTCGCCTCTAGCTTGGCATTAAATGGCACTTTTTCTGTCTTCTCATCCACATATTTCCAGTCCTTTATCCCACCTGCTCTCTATTTAAACATGAAATGTTCACCTTTTCCAAAATAGGCCACGCCTTTCACACCTCTGCACTGGGAAAAGGCCATTTTCTCAGCCTGAAATGCTCCTCCCAACCCCCAAACTTGCTTTTTCAGAATCTTCATGATGTATCTCACAAGTCCAAAAGCCACTGACACTTCTCTAGATGAGGTTAACCGCTTACACCCTTGCCTGTATTCTGCCCTGGGTTCCCCCCTTGTCTCAGCACTTCCAGGTGATATTTTAATCGATCTTATATTCAGTCTTATCTTATCTTATATTTGATCTTTTATTATAATCAGTCTTCGAGTCTGATTCCCCCTAGGGGTTGAGATGCTGCAGCTTTCCCAGTCCTCAGTTCCACATCCATAATACATGGGAACTTGCTCTGCCTTGTGGAATGCGCTAGATTCCTACAGAGTCATCCCAACAAAAAGCAATTTGTATCTCAATGTAGTTTTTAGGGTTGTATGATAAGGGGGAAATAAGGCAAACTGTAGGACTTAAAAGACTTTCCATTTCTTAGCAGAGATACTCATGGGAATATACGGGAACATGGGTAGCCTATAAGCCATAGTATCTTTCCCACCTTGGAGAGAAATTTAACATTCCTCAGAATTGAATTTTTCTGAAACTAAAATTATGGAATCATAAAACTGTATAGCTATCCCATGGACTATAGCCCGCCAGGCTCCTCTGTCCATGGGATTCTCCAGGCAAGAATACTGGAGTGGGTTGCCATTTCCTTCTCCAGAGGATCTGTCCAACCCAGAGACTGAACCCAGGTCTCCTGCACTGCAGTCAGATTCTTTACCATCTGAGCCACTAGGGAAGCCCATAAAGCTAAAAAGGACCTTAAAAATTATTGACTCCAACTTCATAATTCATAAATGAGAAAACTAAGTCCCTGAGAGATTAAAAGATTTGTTGAAGGACACCCAGTTAGTTAGTGCCAATTAGTTCTGAAATCCTGGTCTCTTGACTCTGGTGTCCTTCACATATTTCAGTGCTAATTCCCTGGTTAGGGCAAGTCGGTAGCTGTGAAGCACATGGACTTTAATTTTGAGTAAAATCAGAGCTAAAGCACAGATAAACCCAAGGGCTTCTGTTCCAAATTAAACAGGTGAGAGAAGATAATTCAGATTATTTTAGGAAAATTTTAAAATCGTACACTATTAGAGAACCCCTTAGTTTTCATAAATGAAAATAAGAAAGAATTGAAATAACTCTCTGTACCTGAGTCACAACACCAAAACAGACACGAAACTACAACTTCGAATGTAATTGTGAAACAGACTCCACACAATTCCTGTGGATAAAATGAGATACCATATAGAGTAGTTGTCCTTTCATTTGCAACAATTAGAGCCTGCAGTTTGTCAATTAATTAAAAATTGGGTAAATAAAAATCATTTTAAAATGATGCATGTTACTGCAGTAATTTTATTTTAATTTTAAACATGAATATACGCTTATTCGCCATATGTGTCATATTTCCTTCTGTGGCTTTTCTATAATTTAACACATTTTCTATTTTTGCATATATTAGTTGCCTCTACTTTTTCATAATTATAAAAATACTACAATGAGTATCCTGTGGTTAATTTTTTTAGATAAATTCTTAGAAGTAGAGTTTGAGTGTTAATACACAGGTGTTAGTAGTGTCCAGTACTTTGTGATCCCGTGGACTGTAGACCGCCAGGTTCCTCTGTCCATGGAATTCTCCGGGCAAGAATACTGGAGTGGGTAGCCATTCCCTTCTCCAGGGGATCTTCCCAACCCAGGGAATTAACCCCCAGTCTCCTGCGTTTCAGGCAGATTCTTTACCACGTGAGCCACCAAAGACCTCTCCATATGTGGACAGACAATATTGTCCTTTCATTATGTGTACTAGTTTCTTACTGATGCTGTAAAATATTACCACAAGCATAGAGGCCTAAAATTACCCCAAATTATTATATTCTGGAGGTCAGAAACCCAAAATGGATCTCACTGGGCTAAAATCAAGGTGTCAGCAGGGCTGTAGGGGAGAATCTGCAGCCTCCACCGGAGGTTGCAGGGGAGAATTTGTTTCTTGCCTTTTCCACCTTCTCAGGGCCACCCACATTCCTTGGCTCATGTAGTGGTGGTTTAGTTCCTCAGTCGTGTCCAACTCTTGCGATCCCATGGACTGTAGCCTGCCAGGCTCTGCTGTCCATAGAACTCTCCAGGCAAGAATACTGGAGTGGGTTGCCATTTCTCTTCAGCAGGGGATCTTCCTGGCCCAGGAATTGAACCTGTGTCTTCTGCATTGCAGGCAGATTCTTTACCTACTGAGCTACGAGGGAAATCATAGCCATTGGCTCGTGGCCCTGTCCTGATCTCAGAGGGACAAGGTGGGTAATGGCTCAAAGCAAGATCTTAGTTCTCTGCCCAGAAATTGGACCTGGGTAGCCTGAAAGAAAACTCTGACTCCTGGCCCCTCGTCAACTGGGGGTAGACGCTAGAAACAAGGTTCCCCTGGCTCTTGACTCCACTGAAAAGCTGCATTTCTCAAGGAGGTAAAAACAGGTACAAAGTTTATTATTAGAGACACAGCACAACAAGTGGGAGAGCACACAGAGAAACTGTTTAAGACAGAACAAGGCAGAGATACACACCTGGAGAGAAAGGGTGTGGGCATCCTCCCCAGTGAGGAGTGCAGTAAAGTGTGGGTCAAGCCACTCACAGAGAGCAGTTCTTCCTAGATATTCAGTTTCTTTTTACACCCCCGACCTGTTCTAGGACCATTCCCAACATGCATGTGCCACTGTTTTCTAAGGTGGATTCTAGCCCAGAGGCCTATGGAAGGGGGAGGGGGGGCTGGCATCACCTATTATAGGATGGCACCCTCTCCTTTTTGCTCCCCAAAGAGCATACGCAATGCCCCAAGGATGGGAGATATATGTCTTGATCTTTTATTCAAACAGGGTTTGGCTTCTCTCTGTTCCTGCCTTGACATCTTCAAATGTCCTCAGGAGACAAAGTCTGGCTATTTACCCAGTTTCCATTATTTCCGTTAGGAAGTGCAAACAGGAGTCTCCCTGTAAATGCTTAACTGGAATCCATTTCCTGCCTCACTTCCATCTTTGAAGCTAGCAATCCCCTCTCCAGTCTTGCCTCCCTTGTTACACCTCCTTCTCTGATCGAGTCTTCCTTCCTTTCCTTAGAAAGACCCTTGGGATCACATTGAGTCCTACGGAATAAAGGAAGATCTCTCCATCTTGGAATCTTTAACTTAATCACATCTGCAAGCTCCCTTTGGGCCACAGGAGGTAACATATATGCAGGTTCTGAAGATTAGCATGTGGACATCTTTCGGGTGGGGGCAGTACGTTACCAACCACAACATGGCTCTGCTGATGAGATGAGTTTTCTTTCCTTCATGAATCATGAATAAAAATCATAGACATTTTACAAATAGTAATGTATATATTAGGAAATGGCAACCCAGTCCAGTGTTCTTGCCTGGAGAATCCTGTGGACAGAGGAGCCTGGTGGGCTNTCTGCTGATGAGATGAGTTTTCTTTCCTTCATGAATCATGAATAAAAATCATAGACATTTTACAAATAGTAATGTATATATTAGGAAATGGCAACCCAGTCCAGTGTTCTTGCCTGGAGAATCCTGTGGACAGAGGAGCCTGGTGGGCTGCTGTCCATGGGGTCGCACAGAGTCGGACGTGACTGAAGCGACTCAGCAGCAGCTGCAGCAGTGTATATATGTCAACCCCAGGCCCCCAGTGTCTCCCACTCACCTTTCCCTCCCACGCCCACATGTCTGTTCTCTACATCTGTGTCTCTAGTCCTGCCCTGCAGGTAGGTTTGTCTGCACCATTTCTCTAGATTCCACATACATGCATTGATATATGGTATTTTTTTCTTTCTTATTTCACTCTGTATGACAGCCTCAAGGTCCATCCACATCTCTACAAATGACCCAATTTCGTTTTACTGGCTGAGTACTATTCCTTTGTGTAAGATCTGGTGCTAAGAATTATACACATAGACATTTATGATTGGATATTGGTGATGCATGATAGGTAGAAAAACAGCAGCCAGGAAACCAGCCTGATGGCTGGGGAAAGTGAGAAAATCTTGCAAATGCATTCTGCTCAAGCCAAGATAAAGGTCTAGAATTAACTTAGTTGATTGTGTAAGTTTAATTTCAATTAATAAAGTCTTTAATTATAGTTTAAGGCTTATTTCCTTTGTTAATCTACTTTTGCTGTCTCTGAATACTTAGTGTGGCTGTCTAACTAAAGAGCTATTTTTAAAAATATTTAATTGGTTGGAAAAAGTGTATTGAACCCATTTTTCAAATGACTTATCTTTAGGAAACTGAGCTATCTGGCTGATTAAACTATAAATGTATCCAGGCTTTCTCATGAAAGCATATTTTAACTCAAGGTGAGTAGTGTAGGGTAGAGACACTCACTAATATCCTAAGGTTGTAAACATAGAGATGCTAATATGCGGCAGAAAAACAGTGATAATAGGCAGGATTAAAAGGCTTTCCCATGACTGTTCTTTTGCCCTTGAATGGCTTTCGTCTTTGCTGACTGAGGAACGATCTCCATCTACTAGGTTGTTGAAGGAGGGCAAGAGAGACTGTAAATGACCTGAAAAGCACCATCCTCTAAGCTGGGATTGGCCTTTCTACCCAAAGTTATGGCTTTCCTCATCCCCAGCCTAACTGCAAGCGAAGCACACCCTTTGTATTAGTTTGCTGAAGCCACCAGGACAAAGAGCTGCAACCCACAGAAATATGTTGTCGCATGGTTCTTTCTGGTTGACTAGGATTCTGAGATCCATACTCCAACCCCTAACACTCTTTGCAGAGGAAGACATCCTCATCCTATGCTTTGAACTCATTCTCCCAATAATTTTTAATAACCAGTACACAATCAAATTTAACCAGGTACTTTCATAATAATCATAATCATAAAAAATTTTAGTGAGTGCCAGAAGAAACAAAAAGCAAAAAAATTAATGAAATAAAAATTGGTTATATTGGGGCATACCCCAATACAGAATGTTTTTGGTGTTAAAAAAACAAAAATAAAACTTTAAAAAAGTCTAGTTAATAAAAATCAATGAAGTTTACTATTAGCTATGACTAGGAAGCCACACTGTCAGTAAGAAAGAAGAAACTAACAATGACAGGGAAATTCAAGAAGCAGAGAAAAGATTTTTTTTTAATTTATTTTTTAATTGAAGGATAATTGCTTTACAGAATTTTGTTGTTTTCTGCCAAACCTCAACATGAATCAGCCAAAGGTATACATATGCTGCTGCTAAGTTGCTTCAGTCGTGTCCAACTCTGTGCAACCCCATAGACGGCAGCCCACGAGGCTCCTCCATCCCTGGGATTCTCCAGGCAAGAACA
>SJYX01007028.1:338828-351785 GCA_006410675.1 Oreotragus oreotragus | reverse complement strand
ACTTCTGCTGGTTTGGGATATCATAAAGATGGAATCCTGTGGAAAATACTATCCAGTGTATTTTCTTGGTCTGGCATCTTTTATTCATTATTAAATCTTGTGAAAGTTATCAACATTGCTGCATGTTGTCCTTTGCTCATTCTCACTGATGTACATACTACTCCATTAAATAAGTACACTGCCAAGTATTTACCCATTCTACTGCTGACAAACATTTAGGCTGTTTCCAATTTATGGTCATTAGTAATAATCCTTCTACAGATTTTCCTGTACATGTCTTTTAGTGAATATAGACATCCACACACCCATTCCTTTCTTACACAGACACATGCCCACGTCTTTCCACCTCCACTTTCTGGATACTCACTGGATCATAGCTTACAAATACATTCAACTTTAGCAAGTATACTGTCAAATAGGTTTCTAGACTGGCTGTACCTCATTTATCTTTCTTTGTAATCACCAATTGAAAATGCCTAAATTTTCTGACAAAACAATCTTCAAAGAATTATTTGTCTCAATAGCAAAAGGTACAACTTTTTGAGCTTATCTGTAAGGTTGATTTCTCAAATCATTCCCTTTCCACTTGCATTTTATGTTATTTTCATGTATTTGTAAATGAACAAATTTATATCAGTTTTAAAATGTAGTGAACACAATGTATAGTAAAAACTCTCTTAATTGACCTCCTTCTGAAGATTACTTTTTCTCTCTCCAGAACTGACAAGAGTAAGATTATTTTCTAATAGCTCACATGTGCATCTGTTACAGGCTTACCTCACAGAAAAATGGGCTTAGTGAACTGGTGCTTGTAAGTCATGTAAACCCATGCTTATTAGTCTATTGTAATTACATAATTATTTAAGCTGGAAAAATATGAATGTGAAAGAACTGTTTCAATGGAACTAAGTTGATGGTAACTAAATGAAGGTAAGTTTCTAAATGAAAAAAATGCTCTTAAATTAGGCATGCATGACAGTTACAAAAGACTAAACAATTAAAACAAAAACCTAGCTAATTTTGAATTATGACTGCTTGACAAATTTTGTTTTCATTGTAGTCACTGGATTATGGGTGTGGTTTATGCAAAAAAGAAGTCTAAAGCAAATCAATGGGCACATAATTTAAGAAAAACAAAAATCCTTGGTCTATACCAAAAAATTGGCAAATTTTCATATATACATTATTTATTAAAATAAAGTAAGACTTCCCTGGTGGTGCCCTGGATAAGAACCCATCTGCCCATGCATGGGATATGAGTTCAATTCCTGGTCCAAGAAGATTCCACATGCCGCAGAACAATTAAGCCTCTGTGCTGTAACTATCGANATTTATTAAAATAAAGACTTCCCTGGTGGTGCCCTGGATAAGAACCCATCTGCCCATGCATGGGATATGAGTTCAATTCCTGGTCCAAGAAGATTCCACATGCCGCAGAACAATTAAGCCTCTGTGCTGTAACTATCGAGCTCGTGCTCTAGAGCCTGTGAGCTGCAACTACTGAGCCATGTGCTGCAACTACTGAAACCGGCCGGCTTACAGTCTATGCTTTGCACAAGAGTAGCTATAACAATGGGAAGTCCACATACCACAACTAGACAGCAGCCCTGTTCTCTGCAACTAGCCCACGTGCAGCAACAAAGATCAAGTGCAAACAAAAATAAAACAAGTAAATTAAATAAGTTAGGTAGACATTGCTTTAAAATGATTTCCTAAGTTTGCTAACTTTTTGGTTATCTAAGGAACTGCAAGTTCAGACCATATTAGAGAAGAGTTTCTACTATAATTGGAAAAAAACCCCCCATAAATTCATATTTTAATATTTCCAAATTTATTGCTAGTATATTTGTTTATAATGTGTAAAATTACCTAAAAGTTCATTATAACTGAAGAAGCATACTTTTCAGGCAAGTGGAATAGCAAGAAAAAGAAAAGCTATAAGGGTTTATAACTTTTTTAATACACATAATAAAACATAAAAGTATAAAAATATAACATTATCAAGTTAAACTACCATGGTCAAAAATCAGGAGCTATATAAAAGATATATGTATACCTATTCAAATGTTTGCAAGGGAAATTTCAAAACAAAGCTTTTAAGGTAATGCTGACATATTAAGAAATCAATACTATAGACTGAACCTAAGAGCACTGGATACAGACAGCATTACTCTTGAGGTAAATAAAATGACAGTTTTGATGCAATTTGACTATAACGTCCCCACCCCTCTCAACTCTGTGGTCTTAAGTAGAACTCTCAGGCTGAGTGCTTTTCAGTAGACTATTAAGTTTGGAAAACTCAGCAGTGGCCACAGGACTGGAAAAGGTCAGTTTTCATTCCAATCCCAAAGAANTTCTTTTTTAACCAAAATTTTTCTATGTCTGTGAGTCTATAGTTCGTTGATTTTAAAATGTGTATTTGCTCAATCTCTGAAATCAAGATTCACCTTATAATCTACGGCATGCTTACATTTAGTTGAATACATTTTTTTCTTTGGATACATAAAATAATAGTGTCCTTAGGTTCTACAGTTTAATTGGGGGTATTTTAGATTTGATGAAATACTGCATATAATAAATGTCCTACTGATTTTAGTCTCTGTTAGTAAATTTTCCAAGACTATACTATTCAGCGCAATAAAAATGAATGAAATGAAAAATAAGCACATTAATTTAAGTGGAAAAAAAGCCACAGATCTATTAATATCCAGTGTGTTCTCACTTGAGGACAACAATGTATGTAGTTTTTACATGAATAGACATGGGCCCACCTACATTTTACATCTTTATCAGCAGAAAAATTATGAAAGCATATGCTCTAAATTGTTGAAATGGTATTAGTGGAGTAGTAATATTCTGTATTTTATAAACATTTTCAATGAAAATATTGGTAAACAATCTCTCACCGAGACCAAAAGAGAAAAAAAAAGAAAACAAAACAACAACGCAAAACATCCATTTATAAAACAACCAGAAAAAAAGAAAAAAGTCAGTGCAAAGGAGAGGACTGGAAACATATTCTAGAAGTTGGCACAGCATGAACAAAGTAATTAAATACAAAAAATCAAATTATAACCGCCCTCCTCCACAAACGGTACATTACCTGAACAAGCAGGCTCGATCCATGTGGACAGGTCTCTTATCTTGAGGGTAACTAAAAGATATTATTTTACATCTTATGAATTATGTGTTGGTCTCAGGTAGATGAACTTAAATTAAGGATTACAGGGTTATTTTCTCTTTAAAGGACACAATGCCCAAGGTACTTAAACTGTGACAAAATTCCAAATAAGCACTGAGTTAAAATGGCTAAAATATGATAAAGATATGAACATGATTTAGAACCATTAAAGAACAACATCATTTAACAGGGTCAGTGTTCTTTTTTTAAACATAAGTAAACATTGCTTAATGGTTTCCCAGGTAGCTCAGTGGTAAAAGAATCTACCTGCCAATGCAGGAGATGCAAGTTGGATCCCTGGGTCAGGAAGATTCCCTGGAGTAGGAAATGGCAACTTGCTCCAGTATTCTTGCTTGGAAAATTCCATGGACAGGGGAGCCTGTTGGGCTACAGTCTTATAGGGTCGCAAAGAGTCAGACATGACTGAGTGCACGCACACACACGTGCACGCACACACACACATCCCTCAATGAAAGATCTCCTCTGCATTATTCTTTCTGTTACTCTCAAAGTAAATCTGTAAAACCCATATCTGTTATGTAAAAGCCCATTAACTCTGGCCCTTTTGTAGGAGAGTCTTATTTTTGCTTTACAATGTGGCCCAAGTATACAAGAATAGGTCAATGAATCATTTAGCAATAGTGACTGATTTTTTGTAAATAATAGATAAATATACTAAGGAAGTACCTGGATCGAGTAATATCCCAAATTAACCAATCATTCCCTGCAACAGCTCCAACTTTGAAGGTGTTTTTTAAGCACCAGTGTGCTGACATTAATGGCATCTGTTCTGATTCAAGGGATAAAATAGCCTGTTGAGCCAAAAGATCATAAAACCGAATTGTTCCATTCTTCTCTGCAACCATCAGCTGTAAGACAGAAAAGCAAAGAGAATTCAACGACCTAATTTACTAGTCAAATCTGAGAAGGAGACAGAGATTCAATGTCATGTATACAGTAATATGTAAACATGTGCATATACTACAAAAGGGAGGTAAAATGCAAAGGAAATAAGGTAAGCCTAGGTAAAAAAAAAATCAAATATTAAAAAACTTCACAAGAAACTGGCAAAAAGAAAGACACAAGAAAACTGGGTACAATTTTAAATGACTATACATGGTTCCCAGAAAGAAGAGCATAAAGATTCACTCTAAGTATATACATATATATACACATACACAGTTGAGTTATTCACAATAGTTAAGGTTTTATAAAGTTGCTGCAAACACTGTTTAGTGAATATCAAACCACTGATCTTAAAGGAAATTAAAGGGTTGTGTTCCTGTGAGTCTCTGACCACAACATTTTTATCAACTGATCAATACACAATCTTGTTTCTGTTTATAGACATCTTATTAATACATATTGATTCATTAACGTAGAAGTCACAGGCAACACTACTACAACTCATGCCTGAACAAAGCTTATCTAATATGTATTTGCTCCGTAAGGCATCTCACAGCCTTCCTGCATTTAGGAATACTAGGTAGCTCTTTAGCAGTGTGCTTGGGGGTCATTTTACACATTAAAGAAATTGCCAACAAAAAGCATAAAAATGCGGCACTAAATAGACCACAAATAGGGTATCTGTTTACAGTATGAGGGTAACTAACACAAGAAGGCAGAGTATGGCCTCATTCAACCCTAGCTGGGAATGTGCATATCAGTCAACTCAAATTTTGTGTTGCTTCATGCATGGCTGTGATGGTCAGAGTTATGAGTATTAGTTTTGGGGTTACAAATAAATTTTAGTGAGTAGGCACACTTGCAAATGTAGGATCTGTGAATAATGAAGATCAACCACATAAACACTTGTATGTAAAACACCATGCTACNTAACTAACACAAGAAGGCAGAGTATGGCCTCATTCAACCCTAGCTGGGAATGTGCATATCAGTCAACTCAAATTTTGTGTTGCTTCATGCATGGCTGTGATGGTCAGAGTTATGAGTATTAGTTTTGGGGTTACAAATAAATTTTAGTGAGTAGGCACACTTGCAAATGTAGGATCTGTGAATAATGAAGATCAACCACATAAACACTTGTATGTAAAACACCATGCTACATTCAGTGAAGGTAAAAGACATGATTCTTGATTTTTAGAAACTTTCCATCAAGAGAGAGAATTATGAAAAAAAAAAACTGACTATAATTTAAGGGGAAATATAGTGGGATGCAAAGGAGGAGTAATTATTTAGGACACAGGCAGTCTTTAAAATTAGGGGATTCTTAAGAGAAAACGTGGACTTTAAAACTATTCTCAATAACATGAGGTCAGTGACAAATACACAACAAAAATAATTTGTTGTATATATACAACACATTATTAATATAACTTGTAATATATAAAAATATTTAGTCCTCATGACCACTATCTGAGGAAACTGCTATCACCGATCCCATTTTTCAGAAAGGAGACTGAGGTGCCGTGATTAGAGTAACTTGTGGAAGATCTCATCACTAAGCCTGTGGCAGAGCCCAGGTCTAACGACAGCACCATGTGTGTCCCTTACTACAAGACTAGGTTATGAAGACTGGTGAGTGATCTGGTGGGCTGTGTAAAGTCACGGGTTGGGAAGGATTGGAAATGGGAGAAGACCAAGGAAGATTTATTTTGGACCTAGTAAAAACACTTGAGATTTTGAACCTGTCTCCAAAAGTCTTGAGAATTTCAGGTTTAACTTGTGAGCTATGGAAGGGCCAAGTCTTTCTGGACCTCAATTAGGACAGGCAATAAAGCATGGTGGGTTAATAGCACAGCTTCTTTAGTCATGTGGATTCTTATCCACTGTACCACCAGGGAAATCCTACTACCATCAACGGCTGTGCCATGTGGCCTGTGGGATCTCAGTTGCTAGACCAGGGATCGAACTTGGGCCCTGAGAGGGAAAGCACTGAGTCCTAACCATTGGACTGCCAAGGAATTCCCTGTAACTTTATTATTAATTGCTGGCATTTGCTTGGTGCTTTCTAGATTACATGGCTCTCTTGTGTAATTTGTAACTGACTCACTTGAAAAGACCCTGATGCTGGGAATGATTGAAGGCAGGAGAAGGAGATGACAGAGAATGAAATGGTTGGATGGCAACACCGACTCAATGGACATAAGTTTGGGTAAGCTCCGGGAGTTGGTGATGGACAGAGAGGCCTGGTGTGCTGCAGTCCATGGGGTCGCAAAGAGGCAGACATGACTGAGCAACTGAACTGAAGACTTTCATAAGAATTTTAAGAGACAGGTGACCACAGACTTACCGTTCTTCTCTGGCTGCCTCATTTTTATCAAGATCAAGCAAAACAGAACAAAAATTTTGGGTTTGATCTGACAGACCAACGAGAACCACCACCTACTACATTTAGTAGTAACGATAGTGTCAACAACGACAAGCACCTGAAATTGACTGAGTGCTTATGATGCATCAGGTTTTCTTCTAAGGACTTTGTAAGTGTTCACTCTTTTAATCTTCGTAAGCTTCCTTTTTATAAGATGAAGAAGTGATTGAGAAGAGATTTTGTGACTTGCCAAAGATCAGTTAGCTAGTAAGACTGCTATTGTGCTGCCTTTCTATAATTATAGGTTTCTGAGTTAAGTAGTGACACAGTTAAACTGATATTTAAAGGTCAGTCTTAACTAAAGTAGGCAAGAAGAATCAGATTGAAGAGCCAAAGATTTTAGAAACAAGCTAAGGATTGGCAGGGATTACTTGTGGGAATAGAAAGGTGAAGAATACACATTAATGACTAAGAGGAATGTATTCTAGAGACAGTGAAGAAAAACTTTAAAGATCTGGAAAAACTTGCATATAGGAAAGAAGATATCAAAGATGATTTTAGGATATTGTTCAGTTCAGTCGCTCGGTTATGTCCAACTCTTTGCGACCCCATGAATTGCAGCATGCTAGGCCTCCCTGTCCATCACCAACTCCTGGAGTTCACCCAAACCCATGTCCATTGAGTTGGTGATGCTATCCAACTATCTCATCCTGTTGTCCCCTTCTCCTCCTGCCCTCAATAGTTCCCAGCATCAGGGTCTTTTCAAATGAGTCAGCTCTTCGCATCAGGTGGCCAAAGTATTGGAGTTTCAGCTTCAATATCAGTCCTTCCACTGAACACCCTGGACTGATCTCCTTTAGGATACTGAGTTGATGCAATTTAGAGCAGGGACTCATGGAAATAAGAAAAACAAGGAGAAGGGTAGGGTGAAATTTCAAAGACATAGAGAAGATTAATAGAAACTAACTTAAAGCATATGGAAGAAAGGAATCTTAACCATGAATTAAGTATTAAGATACATCCTTATTTCTCATCTAGGTCACAGGTTTTTGTTTTTTTGGGGGTCACAGTTTTTAAAAAGTAGCCTATTATATTTATACATGGTAATATTAACATTCTGGTAGACTCTTCGATTACGCTTCATGTAGACTCACTGCTGCAAAGGAGAAATCTAAGACGTAAAATAAAATTTAGAATCTGGATTCAGAAATAATATACACATGGAAATAATATACACATGTAATATAAATAAATTATAAAATTTCACTCATCTTCACAAACAGAATATAATTCTACTGATAAGATATCCAATAGGCCTGAAACAAGAGAACACACTAATGTAGTCTAGGGCATCTCAGCTCAGGATTACTTTGAAGGCTGTGAGCATATATGATTAATCTTTCTTTAAGTCATCAGTTTACTTAACTAGATGTTTGATTCCAACACTTAAAGTCTGTGTAACTGCATTTACATGTTTTTCTTACTTATAAGTCAGTGTGTAACTCAATGACAAGGACTTCATTCTTTCTTTTATCCTCTATTATAATAAAGGGTACAGTGTAGGTAAGAAATACTCTTTACAACAATTTACAAATACATAATGAAAGAACAGTTAGCAGAGGAGAAAGAGAAAGGAAATATACATGCATAGATGTTCAAGATGGCTAGAATAATGCAGCTTTAAAGATCAAGTGAGCAGGGTTTCGAGGCAGAAATGATCAACAGTATAAAAAGCTGCCTTGAGAGCAAGAATGGAAGAAAAGCCCACTGGATTTGTTAAAAATAACACTGATGATTTTTGAGAGTAGAGATTTACATCATGAGATGGGTAAAAAGGTACTGAAGTTCAAAGATGTGATGGGTTCAAACATTCAGAAATAAAGATGCGAAGGTGATAGACTGAAATGGGGAAACAAGAATGCTAGGGTTAAGAGCGAGGCCTATGGAGTAGGCTGCTGGGGTACAAATGTCCATTTTTCCAGTTAGTAGCTGTGTGAACCTGGGCAAGTAACTTTTCTGAGCTTTGGTTTCCCTATGTGTAAAATGAGATCATCACAGTACCCATCTCATAAGGCTGCCATGTGGATTAAATGAGCTAACTACATGAAACGCTGTCCATGAGCCAAACTTAAGTAGGTATTATTAACCTGCTGTGATCAGTCAAGTTTATCTTTTGGTGGAAGTGTGAAGACAGAAAAGTCATGGAGAAGTATGAAGACTTTAGAGGGTTATGAAAAGCAGGATGCCTGCAAACTAACAGGAACTCTGGACAGCGGAAGAACTCACTTTAGGAAGATGAATGTAGCAATGTTTTAGATTCTGGAATGTAGAGTAATGCCCAGTAGAAGATACTGGCAAATGACAGAACTCTTGTTGAATGGCTCCTATCTTCTCAATGGAATTTAGGCCAATTGATAATAACTCATAGTGTATTTTTAGAATTTTAGAAAGCTTTAGTCTGAATAGAAATTGAATACCACTGCAGCTAGGTCAAATTTGTCTTATGCCACTGATGTTTTCTATTTACACACTATGGCTCACAAGCATGGATGTAATATATATTTTTAAAACAAATACTGCTTACTAGATAGTCCAGGCATTAGTGTTTAGATTATAACCTATCAAAAGGCATGAAAAGTATACTCTGAGTAAATAGATGATGGTTGTCAAATAAAAACTTGATTACAGAGAACTTATAAGGTTCTAGACTAACCTAAATGCATTTGTGATAATTAAGAGTCTCTGAGGTGAAAAACAAATCATTGATTTTTTTCCTTCTCTGTGCAGGTATTTCACATCTGTATGTCTTTTCCGCTTGATAAAAGAAAGCTAAGTTATAAATAATAACCTTAAAAGTTTCTTCAGGATGCCAGCACACACTCATTCCAGGGGAATGAAGAACAAAATGAGCTGTCTGTACTCCTTCCAAGTTCCAAATCCTAAAAGAACAGGAGTATAATGTTAAAAATTTTTGATACGCTACTAAAAAAAAGAAATTCCCTAAATTTATTCAAGGCTATCAACTAGAGATTATAGGGTAGATATCTGCATTTACAGTATCTTTTATATAAAATTATAACAATTATAATTATTTTAGAAAATGTAAAATCAGTATGAAGAATTTTAAGTTTTACCACATTCAATAATGGAAAAACAGTCACATACATTTTCTAATTAATCTAATACAGCAATACCCTAACACAGTAACTAAATTATTCATGAACTCTTTATTTTGTGGACAGAATCTTGAAGTTTCTAGGTCACTAATCAGGTTGTATTCCTACTTCAGTGAGTGAAAGTGAAGTCGCTCAGTTGTGTCTGACTCTTTGCAACCCCATGGACTCTATGTAGCCTACCAGGTTCCTCTGTCCATGGGATTTTCCAGGCAAGAGTACTGGAGTGGGTTGCCACTTTCTTCTCTAGGGGATCTGCCCAACCCAGGGGTCAAACCCTGGTCTCCTGCATTGTAGGCATACCATCTGAGTCACCAGGGAAGCCCCTTCAGTAGTCATTTCAGTTAACAATAATTTCTACCAAGGGTACTTAAAACATACACCTGTACCCCTCTCTTCCACCCCAGTGCTCCCATGTGAAACATAAAGAAGCTAGTATGAGTTGATGTGAATTTAGGGAGATAGGAGTTGCTCACTCCTTCTGCCTTTGGGTTCCCAGGCCAAGGGCTATTTCCTATCATTTACCTTTTCTTATATGGCTCAGTTCCTCAATTCTTCTCAAAAGGAGCCTTGACTAATAAAAAATTAAAGGACAGAATGGTTGAAGGAACAAGCATCTGGTTCCCTGTACTCTCCCTCTCTTCAATACTTAAAATGAACCTACTCAATTTCCATCTCAATTTTCTTCCCATCCCCAGCGAGATCAAGATTCAGAAGTCTCAGTAATGACTCTTTTGTGAGAAGTCCTATTCTTCATCTAGACTAATGGTTTTTGAGCTCATTTTTCACATTCAATCATTGTTATATCTCACTGGTATAGAGTGTGGCATAGAGTTAGGATGGCAAGAGACAGAAGGTATAGGGTAGCTGGCAAAGTGTCCACAGAATCTGGTCCTTAAGAACCGAATGCATTTATTAGAATGCCTTGGACTTTTTCTTCTATATTATAGTTTATATCTCATTAGGGACCATGAAACAGTTTCAAGAAACTTAGGAAATGTTTTTAAGGTTGAGGTAACATTTTATTTCAAAGAAAGCAGACATATTTAGTTTACAATGCCTCTACTATTCTGTGCCAAACCACAGGATTTAAATGTTTTTCCTTTCTAGAGAAATTATAGGACCTCCAATCTTTAAATATCTTAGTTATATATAAACTAACATAAATATGCTTTAAAATGATTATCTACTTGATTAAATAGAAGAAGCATACACTTTTTTTTCCTCTTGCTAAATTAACACTTCACCTGTATTTACTACATAGGAAGAGAACTACAGTTTAACTGAGGAGGTTGGAATCACATTTCTTATGGATTTATTCAATTGTGTTTCCACTTTCCATGCTAAATAAGATTATTAGTCAAGGCAACTGAATATTTCTTTCTTCTTTATTACCGTTTATACAATAAAGTAGTGGGCTAGCATATATTTTACCACTATTGAAGTAGCAGAAATTTGTCATGCATATTCAGTGAATCCCATGAGAGAATGGTTTAAAGGCTCCATTCTTTTGGTTTTATTCTAATATGTACTTGACTTTTGTTTGCTACTATATTGAATGAATACAGACCAGGATATTTTCATGACTTTTAAATTTTAAATGAAGGAAACCAAAGAGATTTTAAAAATGGATATTCTATAAAAACAGGCCAATTAATGAAGTATATTCTTGTCCACTGAACCAAATTTTAATATCATTTTTAAACAGTATTTAGCCTGAACAGAATCTGATGCATTTTGGGAAAAAACAGAACAAACAAAAAAACCAAACTGATTTAAAAAATGAGGAGAGTGATCCAGATTACTTTATGGGATTAGGGTAAAATGATTTATAGCTTATAATTATATGCTTATTAAATAATTCTCAGCAGTTGCACAATCCAAGTACTAAGCATGCAAAATACAACCAACTGGGCTGTAATGAGTTATCACAATAAATTAGCTACAGATGGTACACTTTAACTTGTTAGGTTTTATTTCCCATTTTGATAGATTCTATAATTAAGCTTCTCTCAAATCCTTTTGTGGAGCTCAACTTATTTTCCTGTGTCTTTACAACATATCTCATCTAGTTAACATAGTCCCATCAGATGAAATCACATTTCTTTTGCAGTATACCATAAAGAATAAAAATACATAAATCTTAAGCATGCAGCTCAAAGAGAACACACCTGAAGCATCCAGATTAAGAGCATTTCCAGAACTTCAAATGTCATCTGTGCTTCCTTATAGTCCCTATTTCCTTTGTTGTTGTTGTTGCTGTTCAGTTGCTAAGTCATGTCCGACTCTTTCTGACCCCATGGACTGTAGCCTGGCAGGCTCCTTTGTTCTTCACTATCTCCTGGAGTTTGCTCAGATTCACATCCATTGAGTCAGTGATGCTATCTAACCATTTCATTCTCTGCCACCCTCTTCTCCTGTTTTCTTGCCTTCTCACAGAAAGTATCCACCATCCTTACTTCTGCTGGTTTGGGATATCATAAAGATGGAATCCTGTGGAAAATACTATCCAGTGTATTTTCTTGGTCTGGCATCTTTTATTCATTATTAAATCTTGTGAAAGTTATCAACATTGCTGCATGTTGTCCTTTGCTCATTCTCACTGATGTACATACTACTCCATTAAATAAGTACACTGCCAAGTATTTACCCATTCTACTGCTGACAAACATTTAGGCTGTTTCCAATTTATGGTCATTAGTAATAATCCTTCTACAGATTTTCCTGTACATGTCTTTTAGTGAATATAGACATCCACACACCCATTCCTTTCTTACACAGACACATGCCCACGTCTTTCCACCTCCACTTTCTGGATACTCACTGGATCATAGCTTACAAATACATTCAACTTTAGCAAGTATACTGTCAAATAGGTTTCTAGACTGGCTGTACCTCATTTATCTTTCTTTGTAATCACCAATTGAAAATGCCTAAATTTTCTGACAAAACAATCTTCAAAGAATTATTTGTCTCAATAGCAAAAGGTACAACTTTTTGAGCTTATCTGTAAGGTTGATTTCTCAAATCATTCCCTTTCCACTTGCATTTTATGTTATTTTCATGTATTTGTAAATGAACAAATTTATATCAGTTTTAAAATGTAGTGAACACAATGTATAGTAAAAACTCTCTTAATTGACCTCCTTCTGAAGATTACTTTTTCTCTTTCCAGAACTGACAAGAGTAAGATTATTTTCTAATAGCTCACATGTGCATCTGTTACAGGCTTACCTCACAGAAAAATGGGCTTAGTGAACTGGTGCTTGTAAGTCATGTAAACCCATGCTTATTAGTCTATTGTAATTACATAATTATTTAAGCTGGAAAAA
>SJYX01007028.1:295920-324614 GCA_006410675.1 Oreotragus oreotragus | reverse complement strand
AGCAAGCTCCGGGTAATGGACAAGGAAGCCTGGCGTGCTGCAGTCCATGGGGTCGCAGATTCAGATACAACTGAGCAACTGAGCTGAATGTGAGCCCATGAGTCATAAGGGAACTCAAGGAGAATACCTGCCGTCCAGCAGCCAACAGACTCCAGCCACTCCCTATGGTGAGCTCTGAGGAACTCAGGATGTGAAAACAGGATATTGGCCTCAGATAGCTGAAGTGCATATCAAAGGAAGCAGTTTGTTTAGTTAAAACAGAAGCAAGGCACAGATGCACATCAGAAGAGAAAGGGTGTTGGCATCTCTCCTAGTGAGGAGCTCAGTAGAGGTGGTTAAGTCATCTATATAGGGCACTTTGTCAGGGTCTTCAGTCAATTATCTGGTTTCTTTTTCCACACCTGACCTACCCTAGGACCCTCCTGTGGGTGTGCATGCACCCCACAGCCAAGGTGGATCTCGAAGTGAAGGCTTCTGGGAGGAGCAAGATTCATTACGGCCTGGTATCACCCCCTGACTTTTAACCCCCAAGGGGCCTTTCTTTGTGTAGTGTCTCCCTTGTCCCCAAAAAGCAGAGAGCAGAGATCCCTTACTTCTTTATCCAAATGAGGGTTTGCCCCTCTTTGTCCTTGCCATGATTCTTACTTTAAGAACAAACACTGGCTATTTACCCTATTTCTGTTGTTATTTCCATTTCCGAGGGCAAATAGGAGGTTGATTGTAAATGCCTTAACTGGAGCCCACCTATCTCTTGTCTCAGGAAATGCAAACAGGTGGCTAGTTGTAAGTATCCTGCCTGAAGCCCACTTCTTCCTGCCCCGTAAAATGTAAACAAGAAGTCAATTGTAAAGGTCTAACCTGGAGTCCATCTAGTTTCTGCCAGGCGCACCTTCTCAGGTGGATGTCGACCGTCCAGAATCCCAAGAAGTCTTGGTTAACAACAAAGCCTACTTGCAGTTTGGTAGATGATGCCTCTCTGGGGCACGACTAACCCCTTCCGGCTCTGGCTGGCCTCGCCTGCCTCTCTCCAGTGGGGGATGGGTCTGTCTGCTGCCAGCTAGCTCTAATCAGTCCTTTGTTCGGCCTGGCAGTGTTTTAGGTAGGGCTTCCCTGGTGGCTCAGGTGGTAAAGCGTCTGCCTNGATGATGCCTCTCTGGGGCACGACTAACCCCTTCCGGCTCTGGCTGGCCTCGCCTGCCTCTCTCCAGTGGGGGATGGGTCTGTCTGCAGCCAGCTAGCTCTAATCAGTCCTTTGTTCGGCCTGGCAGTGTTTTAGGTAGGGCTTCCCTGGTGGCTCAGATGGTAAAGCGTCTGCCTGAAATGCGGGAGACCTGAGTTCGATCCCTGGGTCGGGAAGATCCCCTGGAGAAGGAAATGGCACCCCACTCCAGTACTCTTGCCTGGAAAATTCCATGGACAGAGGAGCCTTGTAGGCCCCAGTCCATGGGGTCACAAAGAGTCAGACATGACTGAGCGACTTCACTTCACTTTCACGGGGTAGCTATCCCAGTCTGATTTGCTCTCTCAAGTTAGTTCCTTCAGATTACCCTAGGGGCATTTAGGCCAGGTCCTTACTCTAAGCAATGCAGCCCATGCCTCCCTGCCCAGGCCCCGCTCGCTAGTGGCAGATGGGGGCATCTGTGCTGCTTCTCTGCTGGGAGTTACTGTTGGGGACTTAATCTGCGGGTTTTAATTATTTATTTATTTTTCCTCCCGGTTATGTTGCCCTCTGAGGTTCCAAGGCTCGCCACAGACTCGCCAACGAGAGTGTTTCCTGGTGTTTGGAAACTTCTCTCTTTTTTAAGACACCCTTCCCGGGATGGATCTCCGTCCCTACCTCTTTTGTCTATCTTTTATATTTTTTCCTACCTCCTTTCGAAGACAATGGCTACTTTTCTGGGTGCCTGATGTTCTCTGCTGGCATTCAGAAGTTGTTTTGTGGAATTTACTCGGCGTTCAAATGTTCTTTTGATGAATTTGTGGGGGAGAAAGTGGTCTCCCTATCCTATTCCTCTGCCATCTTAGGACTGCCCCCCCCAAATTGTATAGTACACTTTAGAAAATGTTTACAAAAAGGTAGTATTGGGAAAGAACTGTCAAATGAGAATTCAATTTTCTTAAGAATTTGCACTATTACAGAATATTAAAACGATGAAATCTTAAATAAAAAGTCATTACAGAATGCACATTAGTAAGAAATATCTAAATATTATTAGATACAAATACTATCTTCTCACCAGATGAATTTGAAAATTGCCACTGAGAAGGGTGAACGAATGAAGAGTGCAGGTACTAGAGTCAGACTGCCTGATATTCGAGTTCCTCTCCTTAACAGCTATGTTCTTTTCCACAAATTATTAGCTTCTCTATGCCCTGTATCCCCATCTTATAAAAGGAGGGCAAAAATAGAACCTATCTCAGATGTGTTGTAAAAATTAAAATCACATAGGTAATTTAAAAAATAGTGTTAAAAAATTAAACTTATATAGGTAAGGCACTCAGTGTTGGTTAGTATGCAGTGAAGTACTCCATAAAATATTTAGTAATATTATTTTTATTATAATTCATTTACAGGAAATAAAACACCTGTGTGAGTCTTAGAGAAGCTTAAAATGGTTCTGAAATGATTATTCACAGTTTAAAAATATATCCGTGATTACCAAGAACCTAGCACAGTGCCTGGCACATAGTAGATACTTGACATTTGCTGTGTGGATGAACTAGTCTACATATTAATTTATTCTCTATACATTCATTCTCTGTATCAAGAGACAAACAAGTCACAACTTTTGATGGATAGACTGAGACATTAGTACAAGTGAGACTATCTTCATTCTGAATCAGAATTTGGGAATTTTCAATAAAATAGGTTATGTTTTATGAACCTCTTGAAGGGATAGAGTGTTTTGAAATGGTGTCCCTAAGGACACAAATCTCTTAGCTGATTATAATATTGTGTCTCCTTGAAAATGTCAAAGTCAAACATCTGAAGATATGCATAGATCAACAGTGTATGTAAAAGAATTTTTTTTTTTGAGTTGCAATTCTTTCTGCTCTTTATAGTACAAAACGTGAAGAATCCATCTTGTAGCACTGTTTCATATTGTAGGATTACATAACAAAGCTTAGTATTTAAAAAATTTTATTCACCATTTAAATCGTTTTAAAGTGTATAGTTCAGGAGCACTTAGCACATTCACTATGCTGTGCAACCACCACCACTATCTAGTTCTAGAACATTTTCATAATCCCCAAAGGAAACACTGTACCCATTAAGCAGTCACTCCTATGTCTGGTCCTCCAACTTCCTGGCAACCACTAATCTGTTTTGTCTATCCATCTGCTGCTTCTGGAGAATTTACCTAATGGAAACACAGAGTATTTTATCTCTGGCTACTTTCACTTAACATAGTGCTTTCAAGTTTCATCTATGGTGTAGCGTGTATCTATATTCATTTTTGTTCACAGGTGAATAGTATTTCATTGTGTGGATATCTGTGCTTAAGTCACTCAGTCGTGTCCAACTCTTTGTGACGCCATGGACTGTAGCCTGCCAGGCTCCTCTGTCCATGGGGATTCTCCAGAGAAGAGTATCGGAGTGGGTTGCCATACTCTCCCCTCCATGGATCTTCCCAACCCAGGTTATCGAATCCAAGTCTCTTGAGTTACAGGTGGATTCTTTACCATCTGCGCCACCAGGGAAGGCCATGTATGATACACATTTACTTGTCCATTCATTTACTGATAGACATCTGGGTTGCCTCTATCTTTTAGCTATTGTGAATAGTGCTGCTAGGAACATTCCTTTGTAAGTTTTCATTTGAATGAACACTTGTTTTTAATTCTCTTGGGTCTATACCAAGGATTGGAAATGCTGGGTTACATGTTTAACATTTTGAGGAAGTGCCAAACTCTATTCCATGATGGCTACATCATTTTACATTCCTACCAGCAAAGTATGAGGGTTTCAGTTTCTTCACATTCTTGCCAACACTTGCTTCTTCCTTTGTGTTTATAGTTATCTTAGTGCTCAGTGGTAATTTATTTTGATTTTCATTTCCCTAATAACATTCAACATCTTTTCATGTGCTTGTCAGCAATTTATATATCTTCTCAGGAGAATCGTCTATTCATGTATTTTGCATATTTTTTTTTCTAAATTGGGTTGTTTGTCTCTTTATAATTGAATTAGAAGAGTTTATTGCATATCTTGGATGACACTCTTATCAGATATAATTTGCAAATACATTTTCCCATTCAGTGGAATATCTTTTCACTCTCTTAACAGGGTCCTCTGGTATTCAAAAGTTATAAATTCCGATGAAGCCCAATTTATTTATTTTTAATAGATGTGTTTTTTGTGTCATATTTCAGAAACCATTACCAAGTCCAAGACCCTAAAGCTTTCTCTCTGTTTTCTTCTTCTAAGAGTTTTCTAGTTTTAACTGGATATTATTGAGGATCTTGCATCTATATTTGTAAGGAATACTGATGTGCAGTTTTCTTTTTTTGTGAAGTCTTTGGGTTTGGTTATCAGGATAATGATGGCCTCACAGAATGAGTCAGAAAGTGTGTCCTCCTAGTCTACTTTCTGTAAGCATTTGAGAGACAGGTGTTTAATTCTTCCTTAATTGTTTGGCAGAATTTACCAGTGAAGAATCTTGTCCTGAGCTTTATTAGTTGAGAAATTTTTCATTATCGATTTAGTTTCTTTATTTTTTATAGGTCTATTCAGATTTTTTTTTTTCTTGAGTTTTGGCAGTTTTGTGTTTCTAAGAATTTGTCCTTGACACCTAGGTTATCTGATTTGTTGGCATATAACTATTCACAGAATTCTCTTATAATCCTTTTTATTTCTGTAAGATTAGTAGTAATGTTCCCACTTTTTCTGATTTTTACCACTTGTAGTATTCTCCCTAGGTTTGTCTAGCTAAAGGTTTGCTAATTTTGTTATATCTTTTCAAATAACCTCTTTTGATGTCAGTGATTCTATTATTTTCCATTCCCTATTTTGTTTATCTTTGTTCTAATCTTTCTTATTTCCTTCTGTTAGTTTTGGGTTTCTTCTTTTAAGCTTCGTAAGGTATCAATTTAGGTTATTAATTTGAGTTCTTCTTTTTAATGTCAGTGTTCACAGCTATAAATTTCCCTCTGAGCACTGCTTTCACTGCATCCTATAAATTCGGGATGCTATGTTTTCATCTTCACTCATCTCAAAGTGAAATCTAATTTCCTTTGTGATTTCCTTTTTGATTTACTGGCTGTTTAACGAGTGTGTTGTTTACTTTCCATGTACCTATAGCTTTTCCTTCTGTTAAAGGCTTTTAGTTCATTACACTTTGATTAAAGAAGATAGTTTGTGTGATTAAAAAACTAACTTTGAGGACTAATAGATGGTTTATTTTAATGTGTTCCAGGTGCATTTGAGAAGAATGTACATTTGGCTGATGTTTGGAGTGTATGGATGTTTTATATAGGTCTGTTAGGTACAGCTAATTTAAAATGTTAAAATCCTCTACTTCTTTACTGACCTAGTTATTCTATTTAGCATGTTCTTTAAAAGCATAGTATCACCGGCATACAATTCTAAACCCAAGATGACACAGGTTTTGAATATGATTGCACAAGGATTTCACTAAGGTACCTACATCACCAACACACAGAGATCCAGACTCCAGTAGACATCACTTTCGTACAATGATAGAAGTGATTCCTGGGATATATTTGGCTATTTCGTCTACCCAAATTGCAGAGCTGCCATTTGGCTGGTGTCTTTATTTGTAACTCAGTAATTGTATACTTTGAGTTAATGAAGATAGTTGTACTGAAACATTTTCCTATTGTAGTTTGTCCCCTCAGAATTCCTACTTTCTTTGTTACTTTGAGAGTGTATGTTACTACTCTTCCTTAGACTGCTTGATTTAGCTACATCTTCTGTTTCTTTTAAAGATCTTATCTGTATTGTTTAGCTTTTAGTCCATGAGGTTTGACTTTGAAAGCCAATCAGAATTGTCCCTCTGGTTGGCAAATCAAGCTGATAAATACTAAATTCAGCTCCCTAGCCACTGCTGCAATGATATTATCAACATCAAGTGTCTCAGACTTACAAAAATAGGCATGTTATTTCTTGCTTATGAGTCTGGGGATGCTCTATTTCATAATGCCAGGTGGGTCCATCTCTGCTTAATGTATTTCTCACTCTGGGGCCAGTAGTTATCTAGGACATGTTTATCTTACAGTAGAAGACAGAGGACAGCAGGTCAAGACAAACTAGGTAAAACATTTAAAGTGTCTGCTTGAGTCACATCTGCTAACATTACAGTGGCTTCAACAAGTCTCATGGCTAAGGTCAACAGAGCAAGCAAAGTCTCTGTCCACAGGAGCATGGATGGGAGAGTAAGTATTTACTGAACAGTGTGGTTTGAGCATTCTTTGGCATTGCCTTTCTTTGGGATTGGAATGAAAACTGACCTTTTCTAGTCCTGTGGCCACTGCTGAGTTTTTCAAATTTGCTGGCATATTGAGTGCAACACTTTCACAGCATCATCTTTCAGGATTTGAAACAGCTCAACTGGAATTCCATCACCTCCACTAGCTTTGTTTGTAGTGATGCTTTCTAAGGCCCACTTGACTTCACATTCCAAGAGGTACCCAAGAACTAGTTAGGGAATTTTCCAATAACTGAGATGAGAATTCAACTTACTGGTTTTGAAACTCCTGTTGGTGCCATACTTACACTTTAAATAAAGTATGCTTCTTTTATAACATTCTGTGGAATATATGTAGAAATTTACATTTTCTTTAATTTTAAAAATGTAATTGTCATTAACATAAGATGAAAATTCAAAACTTTTGTTGTAATGTAAGCAACATACCTGCATGTATGATCATCACTCACACTTGCAATTTCTTGGCCTTCTCTGGGATCAAATACCAAACCATTAATGAAATCTGAATGGCCCTCTAAAACCTGACATCAGGGGAAAAGTTAGTAAGAACACAATAATCTATAATATTCTGACCTAATATTTTTACTTCACTGCATGCTTCTCTTTTCTATAAATATTTCCTAAGTAATCTGCAATTTTTAAAGCATGATTTATACACCCACTTTTTTGGAAGGTTTATCTTGGAAAGAAGATCATTCAACACACTGTTATTAGCTTGATCTTTCTTTTCTAGTATGCATTTCTTACAAAAACACACTTTGTTTTTATTTTTTTTAACTGTACCTGTCCTCAAATCACTTATTACATAAAGCTTACTTATTACACAAAGCTCACTTATTACATAAAGCTTATGCAAAAAGTTAAAGCCAGGAGAACTTTCCAGGAACCCTGAAATAAAAAGTCCCCTTTTGATTTTCTATCTCATACCTGCTGCTCTGTACACTGGCTGCTACCTAATAAACACATAGCAGGGACTTCACCTTCTACTGTTTTTATTTATTTCTTCAATGTGACTGCCAGCACTTTAGACAGCTAGAATTATAAGCCCATTATAACAATAACCCAGAAACCATCTTTTGGCCACAGAAGGAGCATAAGGGAAGTTGTAAGTTAGAGGACTATGCATGCAGATTAAGGTCCAATTAGTCTAAATCTTTAAAACCGAAATCCTGAACAGGCTTGTCAGATAGCAGATATTTAAATAATTTAATGGATATTGTTTTTGTTTCCTACTTATCTTCTAGACACTTGAATTTGATCTCAGTTCTAAGATTAATAAAGTAATTCTATTTGGTACTACTTACTATTTGGAAATGAGGGAGAAAAAAAGGCTTTCATTCAAACATTCTGGTGTAAGTTTAACAAGTTCAGGTCCTTCTTCAGAGCTTATGTCACAGTTTTTATAAGCCACATCACATTAACTATTTAATGTCTTTTTTAACTGGCAATAAAGTTAATAACTATTGACTTTTGATGGGTTAAAATCCTATGTGTCACTGTACACTCAGATGTTCATTGACATGGCTTTAAATAAACTAATACATACAGTGCATTTATTATGGTAAAACTGTATACAGCCCATTGTATATAACTTAGAGCATAATTTTACTGTTTTCTAAATGACTAGGTTTATAGTTTACCTTTGTTTTATAATATTATTCATAGGTTTTATTTACTAGAAAGTCAGGAAGGCAATACTATTCCTATAAAAAAACATGATTCAATTTCAATCCAAACTGAGAGGTAGTTAATGAATTTCTCCTCACTTTATTGAGAAATATAACACTATGTAAGTTTAAGGTGTATAACATGATGATTAGTACACAATGATACACACATACATTGTGAAATGATTACCGTAACAGGGTTAGTTAAGTGACTACCATGATAGGGTTAGTTAATACTTCTATCACCTTATAAAATTATCATTTTTGTTTTGTGGTGAGAATATTTAAAATCTAGTCTTTTAGCAACTAGCAAGATATAATACAGTATTGTTAACTATAATCATCATGACGTACAGGAGAACAACCCCCACCCCTGAACTTACTCCTCTTAAAACTGGAGGTCTGTACCCTTCCATCATCGTCTCCCCATTTCCTACACCCTCCAAGCTCTGACAATCACCATTCTCTGTTTCTATGAGTTCAGCTTTAAGAAGAGCTCCTCAAGTAAGTTCAATCATATAGTATTTGTCTTTCTTTGTCTGACTTATCTTACAGGGTTATTTATCATACTAATAGAAAACTCACATACAGGGGTTATTATGTAAAAGCACTGTTCTAAGTGTTTTACATGAATTAGCTCAGCCAATGCTCATAATCCCATGAAGCAGATGCTATGATCATCCCATTTTACAGGTAAGGAAAGAGAACAAGAGATTGGGAATTTGACCAAACTCATACTGTTACTAAGAGGGCACAGCTGGGCTTCAAACCAGATGTTCTGGCTCCTGTGTCTCTGCTTTTAACCACTTTGTAGTTCTCCCTTGCACTGCGTTGTACTGAGCTTGTTCCCTTCAAGTTCACCTCTTACTCTATGTGTGTTCATGTCTATTATACCAAGTTTCTAATTCCCTCTCATTTCTGTGCTTACCTACTATTTTAATTTAATAAGTGATATTAGACTTACAATTCACAGTCCTTACTATGATCCTAGCTCCTTACTATAGCCTAAAATAGAGTAAGTGAGATTCTAAACTACATATTTGAAAGACAACCATAAAGTCATTTTAAATTGGGATAAATTCAATAAAAAAGCAAAAATAATAAATGTTTTGAAATAGATTTACAAATTAAACTTGTCAACATACCTTGTATTCATTTTTATCTTGAAGATCTGAAGTAAATAATCTAATTTTCATATCAGCGGCAGAAGTACAAAATCTGGAAGTAAGAAAACAAAAATAAGGCCATTTTTAGTCTAGGTAAGTGAAAGTTCCTCCCACCTTTAACCACCAAAGCTATCTTCATAACTCATAATCATGCTTTTGTTTGGGCAGAAGGGGGATGCTATGGCTCCATTGTAAAATCTGTTATACAACTACGGCTGAAAGTAGGGGACACAAATTTTTATTGGAAAACATAAAAATATTAGTATATTGGATTTGTCTCTTTAATTATAAAAGCATAGAATTTTATTATAAATCACCACACACATTAAACCACCAAAGCTATCTTCATAACTCATAATCATGCTTTTGTTTGGGCAGAAGGGGGATGCTATGGCTCCATTGTAAAATCTGTTATACAACTACGGCTGAAAGTAGGGGACACAAATTTTTATTGGAAAACATAAAAATATTAGTATATTGGATTTGTCTCTTTAATTATAAAAGCATAGAATTTTATTATAAATCACCACACACATTTAACACTTAACTTTTTCTTAAAGGTTTAAAATGATGGGTTTAAAAAATTATCTTCTTTTAGCTAGGTCAATTTAAGGTATAAAAATATAGTTATACATCTATCTTAGCCTTTGCCTCCTTCAGTTATCTATAAGCCTTCTTACTTTAAGATAATTAAATTCACTAAATTAGATGAAAGATAATTTTTTATACCTATAAATGCTGGTGTATTTATTACTAAAAGTTGGAGTATTATCATATACTGACCCTATTATTTAAGGTTACTGTTTAGATGTACATCAATGCATATTACAAAACAAACTAAGCAATAAACAACTATTTTTTAACTAGTTTGCCTTTAATCCTAAAATTGTTAGATTCTTAGCATGTCAGATTATGGCTGAGGAAGAAAGAACTTATATATCTGTATGCACGCGTATGTGCTCAGTCTCTCTGTCGTGTCCGACTCTTTGCGACCCCATGGATTATAGCCTGCCAGGCAGCTCTGTCCATGGGATTTTTCAGGTAAGAACACTGACTGCTGCTGCTAAGTTGCTTCAGTTGTGTCCGACTCTGTATGACCCCATAGACGGCAGCCCACCAGGCTCCTCGGTCCCTGGGATTCTCCAGGCAAGAATACTGGAGTGGGTTGCCATTTCCTTCTCCAATGCGTGCATGCATGCTAAGTCGCTTCAGTCGTGTTCGACTCTATGCGACCCTATGGACAGCAGCCCACCAGGCTCCTCTGTCCACAGGATTCTCTAGGCAAGAATACTGGAGTGGGCTGCCATTTCCACCAGAGCAGTTGCCATTTCCTCCTCCAGGAGATCTTCCCTCTAGGTATCAAACCCATGTCCCCTGCATTGGCAGGTGGATTCTTTATCACTGAGCCAGCTGGGAAGCCTTTGTATGCCTGTATTGAAAAATAGAGCTTATTTCCAATTGTCTTTAGGTAAATGAGTATCATATGGATCTAAATTTCTCAAGTTTTGACTGCATTAAAGTTAATATTTTTTTCTCACCTAAAACATTTAGTTTATTTAATTTAAATAAAGCTTAAGTTAAAACAAGTCTCCTAATCTAGAGATCCAGATATGTTGGTAAATCTCTGGTACAATGCCTTTTCAATGATTTAATTAAAAGTCATTGGAAAAAATAGGTTAATAAGGCAAAACTAATTTATGATAACAGAAATTGGATCAATAGTTGCTTAGGCAGGGGATGGGGTACACGGATTAACCAGAAGGAGCACAAAGAATCTTTTGGGGGTCATAGAAATGCTATGTATTACTAGCATCTAGGTTATAAAAGTACATGCATTTCTCAACACTGATCAAACTGTTCCTTTAAGAATTGAGTTCACTGTATATAAATTATCCCTTAATTTAAAAAAATTAGGTTAGCTCAGTAAGAGCTAAATTATGATTGTTAAATACTGTTTACTAAAAGAAGACATGCATTTTAGAATTGACATTTATGGAAATAAGGTTAGTGTTTTGTAACAGACCTTAAATAACCTGACATATCATTGCCTTTGTGAAGAAGGCCTCAGCAAGTGTGTTAATTTTTTTTTCTCAAAAAGCAGTCATTCTTTTCAAATGTTTTCAACAAAACTGAAGCCCAAAGATTAGAACTACAGTTGTTGGCTCAGATGGTAAAGCATCTGCCTACAATGCAGGAGTGAAAGTGAAAGTGAAGTCGCTCAGTCGTGTCCGACTCTTTGCGACCCTGTGGATTGTAGCCTACCAGGCTTCTCCATCCATGGGATTCTCCAGGCAGGAATACTGGAGTGGGTTACCATTTCCTTCTCCAGGGGATTTTCCTGACCCAGGGATCAAACCCGGGTCTCCCTCATTGTAGGCAGACTCTTTAACCTCTGAGCCACCAGGGAAGCCTGGGTTCAATCCCTGGGTCGGGAAGATCTCCTGGAGAAGGAAATGGCAACCCACTCCAGGATTCTTGCCTGGAAAATCCTATGAATGGAGGAGCCTGGTAAGTTACAGTCCATGGGGTCGCAAAGAGTCGGACATGACTGAGCGACTTCATTTTCCTTTCCTCACTTTATGTATGGGGCAGTAAGGTTGATTAATGACTCAACCAAATTTAGTTATTTTAACAAAGTTGCACTTTCAATAAGTGGTAAATTCAGTGAAGAATTTATGGTTCATAGGAATCTCACATAAACAGCTTTGTAGTCAGACTCAAACACATGCTTCAAGGCATCTCTGCTATATTTGCATATAAGTCACAAATTTAAACAATAAACCTAAATTATGAAATAATAGCTAATATAATTTTCAACTTACTTGATTACTGGAGGCAATGAATCAAGTCTAGTCTCTGGGCTCCAAGCTATGCCATCAACTCTGACTCCATGGTGAAATGTTCGTAGTGTTTTATACTGAATTCCTTCAACGTCTGCTTCTTCCTCCTAAGCATACACAGTAAATGTTAAGTAAGTCATGAGAACAAACAATATAAAACTGTGTATTTTATTATAATGAATAATTTATCAGGGGGCCATGAATATTCTTTTGGGAAGTTCAAAAAGCAGATCAGATATTAGGCTATAATCCATGGGGTCACAAAGAATGAGACACGACTGAGCGACTTCATTTTCACTTTCTTTCAACCAGTTTACTGAACAACAACAAAAATATTCAAAGCTGTCTAATTGTTACAAAATAACTAAGAGAACTAAAAACAATATACTTGTTATACTTTATCTCAAAAGACATTTTATTCCTAATAGTAAATATATTTCACATCAAACACAACGAAAATACAATGCTCTAAGAATCAGAATGTTCTAGGTAAATGAAGTAACATGCATGGATTATCAAATAATATAAAAAATATATATTGAACAGTTTTGATTCTGTATAAGATACCTTGTACCTTATGATGCCTCAAAGTCATTACAGAGTATCAGTGAATTTCACATAGTATTACACATGGAAATAGTTGGACATAACTCAGCAACTAACACTTTCAGTTTCATACATGTGTGGGATTGAACAAACTGTTGTTCATCTATACCATTACTATGAACAGTGGATGTGCAAATTACTGATCAGTCTTTTAGATATTTGATTCTGGGTAAGATGTTTAATACAGTCAGCTTATCTATTTGATTCACTATTACTAAAATGATTTCAGTTTATTCTCATGGGAAGACAAGAATGAATTTTGAAAAGTCAAGTCATCTTTGTCTGGCAATATGGACAATAACCTGAAAAGCTGACTACAAAATAATGCAAAAATCCAAATCCAGAGAAGCAACTTAGCACACAAGCAGAAAGCTATCTTAAGCACATCTGCCCATATCCAATAATTAGTAATGTTTGTTTGTAGGGGACAGAAGACAAAACTTAGTGTCTACACAAAGAGGGATGCAGATCAGGGACCTTTGCATAGATCCAGGGCCTTTAAAGTGGAAGTGGGGAAAACAAAAACCCAAAATCAAAAGTGCCATGCAAAATATGTACCCTGGCTTAAGGCCAAGAAAAAGAAAAAAGTAACTTATGAGAAATCTCAACCACTGGCTGGCCCTAACATAAGTTTAGGGCTTGAATTCACATTAACTATGTGCTCCAGAAAATGAAAACTCATTTCAAAATGTCCATATGTTGTTAGTGGCCCTAAGCACTTAACGAATAAGGCAAATTCTTTTTGGATGAACTTCCTCTACCCAGGTCTCAAAATTTTCACAGATATAGTTCAATCAAATATGATCTTACATGCATGCACTGCTACATATGAAAACAAAATACCACAAAAACAAACAAAAGAATCAACCTGGATACATTAAAAAATCAAGATTAAAAAAATGTATTTTTGAGGATGTAGACAAGAGAATCAAAAAATATGACTAAGCAACATGAGAATACCCAAAATCACCAGACAGGTATTAAAGAACTAAATGAAAAAGTATACATGAAAATACTATCATGAGAAAAAAATAAACAAGACTCAGAGAAGCTGGAAGACAGATTTGAAAAACATATTCAGAATGTAGTTAAGACAAAAAGCCTGGCTTGGAGAATTTTGAGCATTACTTTAGTAGCGTGTGAGATGAGTGCAATTGTGTGGTAGTTTGAGCATTCTTTGGCATTGCCTTTCTTTGGGATTGGAATGAAAACTGACCTTTTCCAGTCCTGTGGCCACTGCTGAGTTTTCCAAATTTGCTGCCACACTGAATGCAGCATTTTCATAGCATCATCTTTCAGGATTTGAAATAGCTCAACTGGAATTCCATCACCTCCACTAGCTTTGTTTGTAGTGATGCTTTCTAAGGCCCACTTGACTTGGTTTTAGAAAAGGCAGAGGAACCAGAGATCAAATTGCCAACATCTGCTGGATCATGGAAAAAGCAAGAGAGTTCCAGAAAAACATCTATTTCTGCTTTATTGACTATGTCAAAGCCTTTGACTGTGTGGATCACAATAAACCGGAAAATTCTGAAAGAGATGGGAATACCAGACCACCTGACCCACCTCTTGAGAAACCTATGTGCAGGTCAGGAAGCAACAGTTAGAACTGGACATGGAACAACAGACTGGTTCCAAATAGGAAAAGGAGTACGTTAAGGCTGTATATTGTCACCTTGCTTATTCAACTTCTATGCAGAGTACATCATGAGAAACGCTGGGCTGGAAGAAGCACAAGCTGGAATCAAGATTGCTGGGAGAAATANTATGTCAAGGCTGTATATTGTCACCCTGCTTATTTAACTTATATGCAGAGTACATCATGAGAAACACTGGACTGGAGGAAGCACAAGCTGGAATCAAGATTGCTGGGAGAAATATCAATAACCTCAGATATGCAGATGACACCACCCTTATGGCAGAAAGTGAAGAGGAACTAAAAAGCCTCTTGAAAGTAAAAGAGGAGAGGGAAAACGTTGGCTTAAAGCTCAACACTTAGAAAACGAAGATCATAGCATCTGGTCCCATCACTTCATGGGAAATAGATGGGGAAACAGTGTCAGATTCTATTTTTTTGGGCTCTAAAATCACTGCAGATGGTGACTGCAGCCATAAAATTAAAAGATGCTTACTCCTTGGAAGTAAAGTTATGACCAACCTAGATAGCATATTGAAAAGTAGAGACATTACTTTGCCAACAAAGGTCCATCTAGTCAAGGCTATGGTTTTTCCAGTGGTCATGTATGGATGTGAGAGTTGGACTGTGAAGAAAGCTGAGCGTCGAAGAATTGATGCTTTTGAACTGTGTGTTGGAGAAGACTCTTGAGAGTCCCTTGGACTACAAGAAGATCCAACCAATCCATCCTAAAGTAGATCAGTCCTAGGTGTTCTTTGGAAGGACTGATGTTGAAGCTGAAACTCCAATACTTTGGCCACCTGATGCAAAGAGCTGACTCATTTGAAAATATCCTGATGCTGGGAAAGATTTAGGACAGGAGGAGAAGGGGACGACAGAGGATGAGATGGCTGGATGGCATCACTGACTCGATGGACATGAGTCTGAGTGAACCCCAGGAGTTGGTGATGGACAGGGAGGCCTGGCATGCTGTGATTCATGGGGTCGTAAAGAGTCGGACATGGCTGAGCGACTGAACTGAACTGAAGACAAAAAGAGATGTTAAAAGGGATTCAGTAAGCAGTTCCACCATATAGCTAATTTGGGTTGTAGGAGAAAGCAGTCAAGGGAATGGTGGAAGAGGCAAGATTTGAAGAGATAACGGCAAAGGATTCTTCATACTTGATTACAAGCACCAATATGTATATTCAGAAAAAACAATAAATCCCAGGCAGCTTAAAAAGAAATCTACAGCTAGACACTATACAGTAAAACTTCAGAACACACAAACTCTCACATATGTGTGTACACAAACTCTCACATATGTGTGTGCATATATGTGAGAAGAGGGGAGTGAGGGAGATGGAGCAAGAGTGAGATAAGGGTCTGAGCAACAGCAATCAGAAAGAAAAGATAGGTGTCCTATAAAAGAGTAATAATTAGAACAACCATCAGCTTCATAGCAGAAACACATGCAGGAAGTCAGTGAAATATCTTCAAAATGATACGAAAAACTGCTGAACTATAGCCACAACAAACTAGTGTTTTAAGAATGAAGCTGTTTTAAAGGTATTTTTATAAAAACCAAAATCTACAATTGGCATCAATAAAGTCTCACTAAAGGATCTTCTAAAGCAGGGGCTGGCAAACTATGACCAAGGAGCCAAATATGGCCTATGGTCTGCTTTGGTATGGCCCACAAGCTGACAATCATTGTTATATTTTTAAGGAGTTGTTAAAAAACAAATAATAATTTGCAACAGGCACCTTAAATGGCTGGTAAAGCTTAAAATATTTACTATTCCACAGAAGTTTAAGCTTTTTCTTGTAATAAAGAATATCTTTCAGGGAAAGAAAAATGACCCCAGAAAGCAGACCTGAGATGTAAGGAACAGTGAGTGAAAAATCAAAGGCAAACATGTAGATTAAACAAATACTAGACACATAAAACAATGCTGAATTTGTGGGTTGAAATGAAAAGAAAAATGATAGAGAACTAAAATACAATAATAATATAAGCCTGCAGTGGGTGATAACAGTTCAAGTGTCAAAGGTTTTTGCTCTATTCATGAAGTAAAGATATGAATTTTAGCTTTTTCTAATTAAGAATACATATTAAATACCTTTGGTAACTATTAAAAGAAGAGAAATATCATGTAAACTTCCAAACTATCAAGGAGGAAAAATATGAAAGGAGAAGATAACAAAACACATGGAATATGCACAGGAATATGCATATTACACTTTCAATAGCAAAGTACTTCCTAATGAGGAATAGATTAATTGTGGTATATTCATATTATAAAATATCATAGTACAGTGAAGATATATGAACTTTGACAAGGGAGAATCTAATAGTTAATTTGATGGTGGTGGTGCTCAGTTGTGTCTGACTCTTCGCAACCCTATGGACTGTAGTCCACCAGGATCCTCTGTCCATGGAATTTTTCAGGCAAGAATACTCAAGTGGGTTGCCATTTCCTACTCCAGGGGATCTTCCCGTCCCAAGGATCGAGCCCATGTCTCTTGTTTCTCCTGCACTGGCAAATGGATTCTTTACCACTGGGCAACTTGGGAAGCCCTTTAATAACGAAGAGAAAAATACAGAATAATTTAACTGATACAAAGTTTAAAACATGAAAAACAATATATTGATTTGCAACACCAACACATGGAAACTGAAGAAAAATGAAATTTCACACATGGTTATGTCCTGGGGCTGAGAAGAAAAGGGGGTAAGGAAGGAAAACCCAGGGGGCTTCAAAAGAGTTGCTGTTCCCTTTCTGAAGCTAGGTAGTAAGTATACAGGGATCTACTATTATTATTCTTTATACTTTTTATCAGTAATATATATTTTAAAACATACTTATAAGCTTAAAATATTGTCATTTAAAAAATAAATCATCTTTTTGTTATTTAAATCAAAACCCTACATGGATCTAGAGATTAAAGCAAAAATTTTCATGACAAAGTTGCCCAAGGACTCTTCTGTGTTAAGTGACTATAGTTATCCTTTATAAAAGTTTTTTAGATTATAAAATAGGATCTGGAGGAAAGTTCAAGTGAAACTTGATATTTAATTGAATATATATGTCTAGATAGATAGAAGTTATGTGAAGGATTGTTCTAAGAATTCCATTCATCCTGAATCTAAATCCAAAGATTTACAATGTGTACTTTAATTCAATCCTGGTGGATGTGTTGATTTTTCCAGGATAGCCTTTGGAATCCTAGCACAATCATTTCACAAACATTACATATACCTTTCTCTACATAATTCAGATACCCCTTGAAAATAACTTTACATTTCAGGTGAACTTAACCGAAAAAATTTTTCCATAAAAACATAAAAGGGAAACAAATGTATTTATCAAGGAAAAAAAAACAGTCAAATTTTATTACTTCATAATTTGTCTGTATAATAACTGTATAATTAACAGCTAGATAGGCCAAGGCAGCAATCACTAAGGAACTTAAAAATAAGGTTAGGAGCCTAATCACAGCTGACTTTATAGATTGAGTTATATTTATTTTTCCACATTGACAAACTTATCTTTAAAAATGAACTTTTTACCATCAAAACACACTATTTTTGCTAATGTAACAACAGTATTAAAGTACATATGGAATTATTGGGTGGTCATGGGGATAAAGAAATCCCAGTGACTATACAGTCTGCATTTTATGTATTACCAGTGAAACCTTTTTTCCTGGCAGCAGTGTCTACCACTGAGCCAACTAAAAGGCCAGGGCGTGTGCGTGTGGTATAGGCAGAGATGAATGCTATTTTGGCTTTAGCTTGAGGTGTAGGCAGTATTGTATAGGCAGGAAATTAAGACACTTTGGAAAACGTGCTATAATGCACATCATTATACACGTCTCCAGCATATTTGAGGTTGGGGCAAAGCCAGGTTGATCAAAGGGCTATTCTAAGGGTTTGAAATTGGCTGTCCTTCCCACCACACCCATTTAAGGCCAAATAAAGAATTTTAGTTGGATGAGACTGTAAAGTCTACCTAGTCTACCTCTTTCATCTAATGCTTAAATCTCTATTAGAACATTTGAAAAAAAGTTTACATAATCCTTCTCTGAACATTTCCAAGTGAGAGAGAACTAGCTACTTTCATGGGGAATTTACTCAATTTGGGGGTAGTTCTAATTATTACAACAGTTCTCTTTAACATTAAACCAAAATCTGTTTCCATGTAAATTCTATTCATTGTTCCAAATTCTGCTCTCTGGAACCATCACTGAGGTAGTTTAAATCAGTGACAACACAAGTCTGGTCGTTAAATGATCTCCACTAGGTGAACACACTCAAAGAGGCAGTTTCAGCCTTAGTCCTAAAGCAACGTAAGTAAAAACTCTACTCAAACAGAATTGATGACATAAAAGTTACCATTCTGAGTCTAATCCCTCTTTCACCTGATGGTTTTAAACTTTTTAATGCCACTTTGAAATCTGTCTTCAAATACATTATCTCCTTTGAATCATAATACACTGCTAAGAACTGAAGTAAACACTAGATATTACTGTCAATTTACAGCACAGAATATAGAGCTGTGGTGCCAAATCTGGTGGCCATTAGCCCCATGGGGCTATTTAGCACTGGAAAAATGTGGCTGGTCCAAGATGCACACTTTATAAAGTGCAAAATCCACACCAGATTTCACAGACTTAGTATAAAAGGAATATGTAAGGATCTCATTAATAATTTTTATATTCGTTACACACATAAAATATATTGGATATGCTGGGTAAAAATACATTATTAAAGTTCATTTCACCTGCTTTTTACTTTTCATAATGTGGTTACTACAACACTGAAATGTATATTTGTGGCTCACATTCTATTTCTATTGGACAGCACTGAACTAAGTTCCTTTGGCAGCTTAATCCAATTTTGGATTGATTTATTAAAACAATATTTGGATTCTGAGCAGAGAGTCTGGCATATAACAGGTGCTCAATAAAAATTTGTTAAATTAAGTCTGTCACCCGAAGCATTAGGTAGCCTTTTCAACTTCATGTTCTATATAAATTCAATGTGCTTGTCCAAGTCTTCTCATCCAAGTCCCAGTAGAGGTTACAATTCATTACTTAAAAAAAAAAAAAATTTATTATAGTTGATTTACAATATTGTATTAGTTGCAGGTGTATGCAATTTATTATTGACCACCCTTTAAACAGAATTAGAAACCTTCATGCTCCCTCTACTCTTTACTTTTATAGTGTTATCTTATTGCATTGCCTTACATTTAAACATCTCCTTGAGGGCAGGGTCCTTGCTTTTTTAAAATATGTATCATTAGTTCCCAGCACCTGATCTGCAATTAATGAGTATTAGACAAATATATGGCACCAACCAACAGTACTGTCACTTGGCTCAAATTTCCAACATAGTCAAAAGAATATCATGAAATTCTGAAAAATGCTTTGTTGAAATTCAAATTTACTCTATCAGCAGTGTTTTCCTAATAGTCTTAGAGTGAAGATTGCCTTTCTGACAGAAATGTGTAATCTTTCAATTCAGTTTTTCCTGATTTTTTCCTCAAGATAAGAAACTGAGTGCTACAGAACTTGAAAGTTCTAATATGAGAGACTAGGAACAATGTTCAACAGTGCTTAATTAAATAAAAAAATAATTTCAGAAGAAGCAATCTGAATCTCTCTGGCAAATTACTGGAACTCATTTCTCTAGAACTGTTTGAACTATGGCTTCAACCTCTCTGAATAGCAGCACAGGAGGAAAAGAACAGGGATTTAAAAATCTGGTATGGAGTTTGTTTTTTCAGTTATTAGTCAGATAAATCCTTGCATTCCTTTAAAGTAGAATGGAAACTCCATGAGGACAGAGACAGTTGTTTAACTGTATCCCCAATACCTGGCACAGAAGATAATTTGTGTTCACTGCTTGATAAATTAATAGAAGTCTAATTCTTTCCTTAGGTTATTTGGGGTTAAGACCCACATTGCCAGCCTCACAGTCTAAGGGTCCACAGGGATAATGCCTATGACCACAAACAGTAACAGAGCAATACAAATGTTTCTGTTCTTTTTTTCTCCTTCTCATTTTGTCACTTTCCACCTTTTGCTCCCTTTTTGTCTCTGCTACCCATCACTTCTTTGCCTTCTTTTTCCTCTCTTCTTGACTTTTTCCCTCAGAATTTCTCAGGTGAACATAAAGCAAAGCATATTTTTTCAGTATTTTTGAATACAATTAGCTATTAATTTCAAAAGCACTGAAACAAAATTCAATTTCATCTGTAGGGGGCTGCTTTTTTCTTTTGCAGGTTAGTAGTGTGCATTAGAAAAATGGTTGCCCTTTGGTTTTTTTCAAGAGTGTATTGTATTATTTCTCCTAACTATGTGACTTTTTATTATCTTAACCTGATGAGATCTTAAGCTGGTCCAGCTGAGATCAGGCTGAAGATCATATTCAGCCTAAAAGCTAGAAATTCCTACCCCACCCCTAAGAGGCAATGTGGGATAATGTAAGAACTCCGGTGTTCTACTCAGACACCAACCAACGGAAGCTTTTAATTCATACTTTCTCTTTAGGATAAATATACATGCAGTCTAGTTGTGTATAACCTCATACATTTATGCCACTGTAAAATGTCAAATTGCATTTATGATGTTAAAATACTGTAAGATACTGAACTGCCTCCTCAGTAAAAGAGGGAATAATATTTACAATGTTTATAATATCACTTTGGTGATAAAGTTATTTAAAATCTTTGAAAATTGGTCACTGCCAAATTACCTCACTGATTAACCTCAATCTAGGAAACAGTGTTACATAGATAACACTCTGAAGGATTAACCAGAGATTCCTGAGGGTTGACCTCTCATTGTTCATATTCTCTCTGACATGTAGAACTAGCTTTCCTGTGAGAAAATGTGATGTGTGCCACACCATTAAATATGGGGCTGTGCCTGAGTATGCCTGACCAAATCAATGACAGTCATATGTATTAAATGTTTCAGATACTGTGTAGGAACTGCACATGCTAACTTATGACATTCAGTATAGTTAAGTACAGTTGACCCTTGAAAACCATGATTTTGAACTGTGTCCACTTATATACAGATTTTTTTCAAAACATACCTACTAGAGGACTATATGATTTGCTGTTGATTGAATCCATGGATGAGGAATCAGGGAACTATAGTTACACCTGGATGTTGACTGCATCCATTGTCCCTTACCTCCACAGTGTTCAAGAGTCAAGTGTATAATTGTTCTCATTTTTATAGAAGAGAGGTTAAATACCAGCTCAAGGTCACCTAGCTTTTAAGAGGTAAAGCCAGGCAGGAACAAAAACCCAGGCATTTTGGCTCCAGAGTTCACGGTCTTAATGACTATGCTGAATTGCCTGTTCAATTAGTATATCTCATACTCTGTATACTCTAGATATATAAAAAGCATTAGAGTGACTATGAAAGCTGATATCATCACAGCTATAAAACCTCCTGAAAGATCATTTTTAAGCTCTCAATACTACTAGCTTGCTTTTCTTATCCTATGTCAAAGTGGAATACAGAAAAGCTGGATTTAATAATTAACCAGATCTCATTTAATTGCTATTTTCCTTGCACATAACAAGGTATAGTCAATCATAACCTTCAATTACTAGAATATTCCATTTCTAATCATGAAGCATAAGAGGAGCCTTATATATGTATATAGCCTTGCTCCTGAATAATGGGGTTTAGGGCAATGACTCCACACAGTTGAAAATCCTGGTGTAACTTGCAGTAAGCCTCCCTGGTGGCTCAGATAGTAAAGAATCTGCAGACTATGCAAGAGATCCAGTTCGATCCCTGGGTCAAGAAGATCCTCTGGAGAAGGGAATGGCAACCTACTCTAGTATCCTTGCCTGGAGAACTCCATGGACAGAGAAAGAGCTTGGCAGGCTATAGTCCATGGTGTTGCAAAGAGTCTGACACCACTGGGAGACTAATACTTTCATTTTTCTCCCTGTGGGCAATTCCTCGGCATCTGCAGATTCAACTAACTGCAGATTCTATAGTATCCTAGTATTTACTACTGAAAAAAAAACAAACAAACAAAAAACACATATATAAGTGAACTATGCAGTTCAAATCTGTGTTTTTCAAGGGTCAACTCTCTTTTTCCTTTTCAATACTTATTCAATGTTTGCACAAATATTAGGCATATATTACTAGGAATGTCTAGGAATGTCTTTCTCAGTAGTTCTTCATCTCACTTTTTTTTACATTTAAGCTCAGTATGCTTTCAAAGTTTAGTGAAAATTACCAAAGTTTGTGTAAGTTTTCTTTTCAGTGAAACATCTTCACTGTCACTCAGTGCAGTTTTGTACACTAACCTGAAATGTACAGGTGCCAATGAACACAAAATTATTGCCACCATATGCAATTAGGTTTCCTGAATCCCCACTCTCAAAGGGATTGAATTCTACCACGTGCACATAATCTTCACAATCCACAGTGTAGGCAGCATTTCTTGTGGCATCTTGCTTCATCTTGTATGGCAAAACTTGTACAGCTGCAAAAACAGCCTTCTATTGGACAAGGTCACAGAACTGTGGATTACAACACAGAAACAGAAACCATCAAAGTGTTAGGATGTGATGACAGGCAGCTCAAAAAAAAAAAAAAATTATTCAACTACTTTGTGAATGGTACTTGCAAAGAAAGTCACTACAAAATTCTGTCTAGATTATTTAAAGGACAGGGAGTACTTAAAGATGGAATTACACTACTAGGAAATATACTCATAAAAAATTAATGATCATTAACATTACGGAGCTCTACCTGCAAGCGCCACCATTAAGTATTTTACTAACATTACCATGCCTAATACTTGCACAAACCTAAGAGCGAGGTACTACGGTCCCCTTTTTACAGATGAAGAAATCGAGACTTCAGATGGTTAACTCGCTTGCCAGTCTCATAAGAGGAGCCAGAATGTGAGACTTGCTAAGTGTTGGACACCAGTACAAGAAAGAGAAACACAAAAGCTTGTTTTGAAAGAGCTCACAATCCAGGGTTATTTACGATTCAGTGTGAACAATACTATAAAATAAGCAGATACAAAATATACAATCTGGAGGAAAGAATGCCAAGATGGGATACAAAATAGTATTCATAAAACCAGGCACAAAACTTCAGCTAACATTTCATGGCCTGGTATGCCTTCTGAAAGCAGCATTCCCAGATGAGACTTACAGATTCTGAAGAGGTCACTTTTTTTGTTTTTAATAGGACGGTAGGAGTTGTCCTGAAAACAGCTGGGCTTGATAGCAAACATATCAAATATCCTATGAGTATCTACTAAGAAGTCATATGAGTTCCACCTCGGGAAGTCTATAACCTAGTAACCTTAAGAGTGGGCATCTGGGACTAAACAGTTGTAAAAAGTGACCAACAGGTAAGGCAGCAGTGTGCGAAGTGCAAAAGATTCCAGATTAGGAAACTCGGTTTCTAACTGTTCATTAAAGCAGTGTCCAGTCTAATTACGGTCTCAGGGTCTCACTGTACAAAGCAGGCTGGACTTGCCCCTCTAAAATTGCGAAAACAGGGGAGAGAGGGAACAAGAAAAGTTCCCGCATAGCCCTGACACCTCTTCCAGAGCCACGCAAATACCGCGATACCCCGCCACTACTTCCCGGAGCCCGAGGTCGAAAGGAAGAGGGGTAGGGAACGGCCCGAGGAGAGGAGGAACTCCCAGGGATAGATTGGAGGCGCGTGGCGAACGGCAGCCGAGCCATGCCCCTTGGGCTGACGCGCGATACGAACCGGAGGGCGCCTGGAAGCGGCTAGAGCCGAGCTGCTATTCACCTTGGGCTGCTGCGGCGCGCGCCGGCTCTGCTTCCGGGTCAGAGGGCGGGAGCTGCGATTGGCTGTCGGGCCCTTCCGCGAGATTTAAAATGTAAACCTGCGATCTCTCGAGCAGTCACCCTTGTGCAGCCGGCTGGAGTTTTCTTCAGGGGAGTCTGCACCTCCTGGATTCTCCCCGAGCCAGGTGAGTGTCACCTTTTTCTCGCCCGTCTGCGGGCTTTAAGCTGCGACTTGCGAGGGTTTTTCGGTAACAGCAGAGCGCCATGTGGTTGCCTAGAGTAATATTTGTGGAGTGTTTTTCCTCCGGGGCCTGGTTTTGGTCTCGGGATATTGAACAGAGTTCTTATATTCCATTGATGGAGCTGGAAGGTGCTGAGGGATCATCTGCTGACTGGAAGAATAAGGTCCACAGAGCCCTACTTAGATAGTTAGGCAGGAAACCAGGCTTAGGTAGACTCCACTTTCGCCCTCTCCCTTTTACTTCCGCCCAAGGAACTGTTAGGACCTGCATACCATGAGCAGCAACGGTGTCCTTTTTTTATTGAGCACCTCCTAAGTGTCCAGCACTAGGTCGATTATTTACTGTTTCACTAACGTGTCCTAATTTTATGAACTAGGAGATAATCATTTCCGTTTTACAGATGAGGAAATTTATGCTCAACAGAGGTTTTAAATACTGAAGGACATACAGCCAGTAAATGGGGACCCTAGTATGTCTCTTTTATCCATCTCACACTGGCTCCCCAGTGACATTTTCATGCCTTACAATTTTTGCTGCAGTGCAGCTTGGAATCCAAATGCTAAAAACGAGTGTTTAATATCGCTGCTATCTTCTGCTACTCTTTGTATGTTGCAGCCTGACGTTCAGTATACTTGCATAATCATTGTCTCCTTGATTTCTGCAAGTATTCGACCTCTTCCTAGGCAGTCAGGGCTTATTCCTTGGGCTCACGCAGCCAGCTAGCTACTGAAAGAGTCAAGGCTAGAGGCTCGGGGAACTGGTGGTATTGCCTGTTTTTGTGCAGCCAGTTCCTGAGCTAAGAATGGATTTTACGTGTTTGGTTGGTTGAAAAAAAAAGTCCAGCAGAATAATATTTTATAATATGTGAAAATTTTATGATCTTTACATTTCTGTAAAATTTTGCTAAAGCTGAGCTATGCTCATTTGTTTATGTATTGTCTGTGGCTAGTTTCACCCTCCAAGGTAAAGTTTGAATAGTTGTAAGAGACCCTATGTCCTGCATGCCTCACTGTTTACTGTTGGAACCTTTCTGAAAGTGTTCTAACTCCTGAATGAGATGGACTTTTATATGTGCCAGGCGTTATTCTGAAAACTTATCTTGTACTTATGTCATTTACTTTTCACAAAACCCTCTGAGATAGTACTATTGTTATTTTTGTTTTCAGTACAAGGAAGCTGAGGCAGAGAGAGGTGACATAGAGTTCTCACAGCTTGTAAGTGGTGGAGCCAGAATTCAAAACAGTCAAATTCCAGATTAGTTTTCATTCTTAGCAATCTGAACTCATTGTATGTTTAAATAATACCAGTAAATAATTTACTACTAAATGTTGATTCTAGACAAACTTATCATGTTACTGAAACTTTATTTCTTTACTTTATATTTTTTTCTTATAAGAGATTAAGGTGATATTTTGAAGACAATTTTACTGTTTACTTGGATTTGTATTTTTGTAGATACTTTATAGTCTTCTACCTGTATCTTTAAATTGATCCCTGATTATGTCTGCAAATTATTATTTTGTAAATGGCACATACCCATTTTTTTTTAATCATCCAAACGCAAGATACCTAGTAAGCATCCTAGATTCTGTTTATGTCATATAAAAAAAGAAGAAAAAGATAACAGAGGAGTAAATTGATTGAATGTGAATAGTAAAATACCCCAAGTTAAATAATGGCATGTGACTATGTTGGAGACTAGGGTACTTAAAAGAAAGTAGGGAAAAAAAGTTGTAGTGATATAAAACCGCACCACTTTTGGAGTTAGGCGTCTTGAATTTAGGTTTGTTTGGCCATTCGCTAGCTCAGCAGCATAGGGTATCACTTTCTTCAGGTGTAAAATGATAATAACAGACCTTCCTCAGGACTTTTGTGAAGATTAAATGAGGTAATAAATATTAAGCTTTTGAAAAGTACCTGGCACCAAGAAACCTTCTAAGTATTAGCCATTATTGTTTTGATTGTCTATTGCTGTGTAACAAACCACTCTGAAATTTAAGTGGCATTAAACAACAGCCATTTTAAATGTTTATGATTCTGAGGATCAACGATTTGGGCTGTACTCAGCTATGTGGTTCTGCTGGTCTTGTCTAGGATTACTTAGGGTGCTGTATGTCATCTAACAGGTTGATGGGGTCTAGATAATCTGTGATAGCCTCACTCACATGTCTGTTCATGGTGTTGGTTATCAGCTGGAGTGCCTATCAGCTGGTTTTCCTCCACACAGCCTTTCCAGCAGGCTAATTTGCATTTCTTCATATGGCATTCTGAGAATAGCGAGAGAGTAAGAGCTAAAACTGTAGGCTTGTGTCAGGAGGCCCCCAAGATTACCCTAGGTTGGATAATTTGCTAAGAGGACTCATAGGCGGGGAAGGCAATGGCACCCCACCCCAGTACTCTTGCCTGGAAAATCCAATGGACAGAGTAGCCTGGTGGGCTGCAGTCCATGGGGTCGTTAACAGTCGGACAGACTGAGCGACTTCACTTTCACTTTTCTCTTTCATGCATTGGAGAAGGAAATGGCAACCCACTCCAGTATTCTTGCCTGGAGAATCCCAGGGATGGGGGAGCCTGGTGGGATGCCGTCTATGGGGTCACACAGAGTCAGACACGACTGAAGTGACTTAGCAGCAGCAGCAGCAGCAGCAGCAGGATTCATAGGACTCAGCATATAGTTGTACTCATGCAATAATATATTACAGCAAAAAGATGCCAAGCAAAATCAGCAAAGGGAGAAGGTACATGGGAGTGAACTCAGGAGAAATCAAGCACAAACTTCAAAAGTCTTCTCTTAGGGGAGTCACACAGGATATAGTTATTTCTCCCAGCAACAAGTTATGACAGCACATGAAATGTTGTCTGTCAGGGTAGCTTTTTAGAGATTCAGTGCCCAGGCTTTTTACTGGGGTTTGAACATGCAGATATCTTCTATGTTCCCAAATTCTAGACTAAAAAGAAAAACCTATCAGCATAAGCTATATTGTTTGTACAAATAGTTTAAGTGCAATGAACCATTCTTACTGAAAATCTTCCTGAAATCTTGTTTCCAGATGCCAACCAAGGGCCAACCCTGTAAACATGCTTTTTAAAAGATAGTAGTCAGATGTGCCATATTAACTCTTTCTGTATGGGCCTTTGGGAACTAGGTCTAGCCTTGGAACTCCTGTGATGTCATTCTTGTAACATTCTATTGATCAAATCAAGTTACAAAGCTAACCCAGATTCAGAGGGGTGGAAAATAGACCACCTCTTTTGGGATAATACAGGGATGAGAGGAAATTGACTTTCTTTGTTTTGTCTTCTGCCATAGATATTACCATCTATTTCAAAATAAATATTTTTAAAAATACAGCTTGCTATGTTTGTATCTATAATCATGTTTGCAGAATTTGCCTTTATCTGTTTTGTATTAATTTTCAGATCGATGGTTGGATTTCATTATTTTACAAGATTTACAAGAAAACTAAAGGAGAGGAAAATATGATTGGGTGGAAATTGTATTACTCTGTTTTTCTAAATTTAATTAAAAGCAGTCATAGTAAATATGAAATGACCTCTTGTTCACTATTTTTCTCTTACTCTGCTTCCTTAAACATGTTAAATATTAATTTCCAATTAAAATATGGCTTTTTAACATTGCATTCTGTCCTACATTAAGAGGATGGCTGGGCTTAACCAGAAGTCTATCTTGGATATGATTAAAGAGTTCAGAAGGAACTGGCACACTCTTTGTAACTCTGAGAGAACTACTGTGTGTGGTGCAGACTCCATGCTCTTGGCATTGCAGCTTTCCATGGCAGAGAACAACAAACAGGTTAGTAGACTGTATTTAGGTTAACTTTTTTTTTTTAAAGTAAATTTTGGTTGGTGCCCATTTGAATAAGCTTCAGTTCAGTTCAGTTCAGTCGCTCAGTCATGTCCGACTCTTTGCGACCCCATGAATCGCAGCACGCCAGGCCTCCCTGTCCATCACCATCTCCCGGAGTTCACTCAGACTCACGTCCATCGAGTCCGTGATGCCATCCAGCCATCTCATCCTCGGTCGTCCCCTTCTCCTCCTGCCCCCAATCCCTCCCAGCATCAGAGTCTTTTCCAATGAGTCAACTCTTCGCATGAGGTGGCCAAAGTACTGGAGTTTCAGCTTTAGCATCATTCCTTCCAAAGAAATCCCAGGGCTGATCTCCTTTAGAATGGACTGGTTGGATCTCCTTGCAGTCCAAGGGACTCTCAAGAGTCTTCTCCAACACCACAGTTCAAAAGCATCAATTCTTCAGCACTCAGC
>SJYX01007028.1:279345-289747 GCA_006410675.1 Oreotragus oreotragus | reverse complement strand
GATATTTCTCCCGGCAATCTTGATTCCAGCTTGTGCTTCTTCCAGCCCAGCATTTCTCATGATGTACTCTGCATAGAAGTTAAATAAGCAGGGTGACAATATACAGCCTTGACGTACTCCTTTTCCTATTTGTAACCATTCTGTTGTTCCATGTCCAGTTCTAACTGTGGCTTCCTGACCTGCATATAGGTTTCTCAAGAGGCAGGTCAGGTGGTCTGGTAGTCCCATCTCTTTCAGAATTTTCCACAGTTTATTGTGATCCACACAGTCAAAGGCTTCGGCATACTCAATAAAGCAGAAATAGATGTTTTTCTGAAACTCTCTTGCTCTTCGAAGATCCAGCGGATGTAGGCAATTTGATCTTTGGTTCCTCTGCCTTTTCCAAATCCAGCTTGAACATCTGAAAGTTCATGGTTCACGTACTGCTGAAGCATGGCTTGGAGAATTTTGAGCATTACTTTAGTAGCGTGTGAGATGAGTGCAATTGTGCGGTAGTTTGAGCATTCTTTGGCATTGCCTTTTTTTGGGATTAGAATGAAAACTGACCTTTTCCAGTCCTGTGGCCATTGCCGAGTTTTCCAAATTTGCTGACCTATTGAGTGCAGCACTTTCACAGCATCATCTTTCAGGATTTGAAATTGCTCAACTGGAATTCCATCACCTCCACTAGCTTTGTTCATAGTGATGCTTTCTAAGGCCCACTTGACTTCACATTCCAAGATGTCTGGCTCTAAGTGAGTGATCACACCATCATGATTATCTTGGACGTGAAGCTCTTTTTTATACAGTTCCTCTGTGTATTCTTGCCACCTCTTCTTAATATCTTCTGCTTCTGTTAGGTCCATACCATTTCTGTCCTTTATTGAGCCCATCTTTGCATGAAATATTCCCTTGATATCTCTAATTTTCTTGAAGAGATCTCTAGTCTTTCCCATTCTGTTGTTTTCCTCTATTTCTTTGCACTGGTTGTCAGATTTGAAAATGATCCAATAGTGAGATAACAAATAAGAAGAAACAGTTTTAAAAATTGTATTCTATTTATCTACCACCCTTCCCGCGACAAACTGTTATTTTACATTGAATGAGAAAAGAGAAAGGAAACTGACAGTTTTGATTGCTTACAGTTTATCAGGTGTTATTTAATATGTACAATCTTACTTTATAACCAAAGAAGCTGACGCAGGGATTTCAGTATCTTATTCAAGGTCATACATCCAATTAATGCTCTTAAGTAAACTTCCTATCTTTTCTCTTTTAATAATAAGAATTCCAGTTTGTGAAAAAATAAAATTTATTTAAAATTTTGAATAATTATACAAGTATACATTCGGTAAAATGTAAAAAGTACAAGTACTCTGATAAGTGTAACTCGTTTTTTCTCATTTTATTCTTGTGAAATGCAATCCTTCTTATGTCCATCAGAGAACTAAAGGATTGAACGTTTTGAACTCCCTTCAAATATTCGCCAGCTGGCATGTTTTCTTAGCAAAACATTTTCTGATTTGACCGCAAACTCTCTCAATCAGTTGTTACTGGTTTGAATAATAGAATATGCTGTCATGATGGACACCTGATCGTGAAAACTGATATTTGGAATGCATTTTTATTTGGATTTAAAATGTTTTTACAATCCCAGTATAAACACTGTTAATGTAGTCAAAACCTTTTCTCACAAGATTAAGAACTTGTATAGTTTCCTTTAGTTATAGTCATTCAGATAGGACTTCCCAGGTGGTGCAGTGGTAAAGATTCCTCCTGCCAATGCAGGAGACACAAGAAACGTGGGTTCAGTCCCTGGGTTGTGAAGATCCCCTGGAGTTGGAAACGGCAACCTACTCCAGCATTCTTGTTTGTAATATTCCATGGACAGAGGAGCCTGGCAGGCTGCAGTCCATGGGGTTGCAGAGAGTCAGACATGACTGAGGACAGCACAGAGTCATTAGGATGAAATCTGTACATTTATATTAGGCAAAATCTTAATTTATTTTTAACATGAAGGTTGTTATTCCAAAATGGTTTTTAGGAATTTTTGAGATATAAAAGTCTAGTTTTGAAACTCTAAACAATTGAATTAGTTTAACTAACTAATTAATTAAATTAGTTAAACTACATACCATTTGGAAATTCTTTGGTGTGTAAATAACTTTTGTGGGATTGGGAAGTAAAGTATACAATTTTGATGCAATGTTGAGAAATTACAAATCTGTCTTACATCTGGGTTATGGGTCCAGTGTTTGAGAGTTACTGATTTTTTTTTTTTGATTGTGCATTGAACTAATTTCATGAAATCAAATTAATTTTAATAATTTTTATATAACGGATCCTTACTTTAAAGACAATAAAGATAATTTTCTTAATTGCTGCCATATGGATAAATAAAAAGTTACTTACTTTAAGGCAGCTTGGGCATCTTGTCTTAAATTTGGATATTAGTTAGAAAATATGGCTACTTTTTATCAAAGATACAGAGATTTGAAACAATCAGATATATAGAAAATAACATATTATTTGGCTTCCTTTTATTTCTTTCTATTAATCTTCATTGGCTAAAGATGGTGTTACAATTTAGTTCTAATGAATAGTCCTATTTAAATACCCACCCATTTTAAAATGCTATTAATGGAAAGATACTGGTGTTAGCAAAAAATGCTAACATATTAAACTTAACTGTGAAAGAGGGCAGCAAAATATATTTCTCAAAACCACATACAGATACTTAAAAATATTTGTTACTCATCCTGCATTGGAAAGCAGTACTTAGATTTTTTTTTTTTTTCAACTAAATTAGGTCTAGCATGTTTTGGAGGGCATCATTGTTAGTATCTTGGATACTTAAGTGGAACAGAATACAATCAATTAAAAAAAATCTTCAACATGTCCACTGAGATAATTTATCATGAAGATATTGAAGAAGAGGAAAAAAAGAGCAATTTTGCCTAGTTAGTAACATCTGACAACCTATAGAAAGAAACCTGAACTGTTGCTTTTTAGCATTTGCTTGTGATAGTTAAGTGTGATGATAAGCAGGGAAGGTTCATAGTTCTTCACTGACTCTAAATTTTAGCAGATATTTTAGCTTCCCTGGAAATAGTAATAAAACATAATTTTTTTAAACTTAAGTTTTACGATCATGCTTTGAGACGAACATTTGGGATAATGTATGTAGGAATCCAGTGTGGCATTGAAGTTTTAAATAAGAGACTAAAAATACCTTAGCAAAAAGAACTAAAAGCAATTAATGTTTCCTTAATCAATAGCACTTAAGTACAACTCACTACTCACCCATCCTCCTCCACTTTTGGTAGAAGAAACTTAGTAAAGTTCAGGAAATAAGATGACTATATTTGTTAAGGGTTTCCTTTGTGGCTTTAACGTTAAAGAATCTGCCTGTGATGCAGGAGACCTGGGTTTGATCCCTTGGTGGGGAAGATCCCCTGGAGCAGGGAATGGCAACCAACTCCAATATTCCTGCCTGGGAAACTCCATGAACAGAGGAACCTAACGGGCTACAGACCATGGAGTTTCAAAGGACTGGACATGATTAAGTGACTAATACTTTGACTTTCTTTCATATTTGTTAACTTTATCAAGTGCAAACTTTTTATAGTTGATAGTATTTTTAAAAATCATCAAAATCTTTTTCTTTTATATCAGGTATTAATACTAATCTTTAGTTCAACTTGGCTGTTCTTTTAAAATCTGGAGGAATTCAATGTAGAGTTTTCTATGACAAAGGTCAATTTGTAACATCCAGAAGACAAAGAACATGGCATCTGATCCCATCACTTCATGGCAAATAGATGGAGAAACAGTGAGAATGGTGGCAGACTTTATTTTTTGGGCTTCAAAATCACTGCAGATGGTGACTGCAGCCATGAAATGAAAAGACCTACTCCTTGGAAGGAAAGTTATGACCAACCTAGACAGCATATTAAAAAGCAGAGACATTACTTTGCCAACAAGGTCCATCTAGTCAAGGCTTTGGTTTTTCTATTAGTCATGTATGGATGTGAGAGTTGGACTATAAAGAAAGCTGAGTGCCGAAGAATTGATGCTTTTGAACTGTGGTGTTGGAGAAGACTCTTTAGAGTTCCTCGGACTGCAAGGAGATCAAACCAGTCCATCCTAAAGGAGATCAGTCCTAGGTGTTCATTGGAAGTACTGATGTTAAAGCTGAAACTCAATACCTTGGCCTCCTGATGTGAAGAACTGACTCGTTTGAAAAGACACTGATGCTGGGAATAATTGAAGGCGAGAGGAGAAGGGGACGACAGAGGATGAGATGGTTGGATGGCATCACCGACTCAATAGACATGAGTTTGAGTAAACTCCGGGAGTTGGTGATGGACAGGGAGGCCTGGCAAGCTGCAATTCATGGGGTTGCAAAGAGTTGGACATGACTGAGCGACTGAACTGAACTGAACTGATCTTAATTGTAAGTTAATGAGTAACTAGCNGTTGGATGGCATCACCGACTCAATAGACATGAGTTTGAGTAAACTCCGGGAGTTGGTGATGGACAGGGAGGCCTGGCAAGCTGCAATTCATGGGGTTGCAAAGAGTTGGACATGACTGAGCGACTGAACTGAACTGAACTGATCTTAATTGTAAGTTAATGAGTAACTAGCATCCAACTTAATCATTTTATTTTTGGTAATTTTTAATTTTTATTCTCTTTCAGCATAGTGGAGAGTTTACAGTCTCTCTCAGTGATATCATATTGACTTGGAAATACTTTCTACATGAGAAATTAAACTTACCAGTTGAAAATATAGTGATTGACCATTATGAAGACATCAGGAAGATTTATGATGATTTCTTAAAGAATAGTAACATGTTAGATCTGATTGATGTTTATAAAAAATGTAGTAATTTGACTTCTAATTGTGAAAATTATGTGAACATATCTCCAGTAAGTATTTTTTAAATAATTCTGTCTTAGTTGAATTAAAATTTGGCTAGATTTTTTTTTTTTAAGTGATGGTATTAGCATTTATAGTAACTTGATAATGCTTTTGCTTTTTGGATCATGTTACGAATGGAAAATTTTGCTACCTGAAAGCTAGTCATTACTTGAGAGAAATATTTTGGTGGTAAATTTTGTTGAACTTGTGTTATTAATATTTTGTTAAATTATAAGGACAGTTAATTATTAGATTAAAACATTGTTAGTAAATCAATACCAAACGTGTGATTTCTTTTTGAATAATGTCAAGGATTGCTTTTGTATTTTACTTTCTTGGTTTAGGGTGCATCTGTTCATTTGGCATATATAGTATAAATAATTGCTATGACTATGGATTAATAGTTTTTTACTAAGGTGGAGTATGATTTAATGAGAATGTTCAGTATGATATACTGTGCATGAGGTAATATTCTATTCCTTTTTTTGCAGACATATTCATTGCTTTATTTTTTTATAGAGTATGAATTTTGAAGTTAATGGAGTATCATCCTTCATAGCTTGGTTGATATACTATTCTAGAATATATCTGAATATGTTTTAACATATTGAAAAGATATTTCTTTATCTTAATATTTACCAAGTGCTACTAAAGTAGTAATTAAACAGTGGTAATAAAAAAATAATTGTAGCCATAATTAGAAGAAAATGTTTGCTGGAATTTCTAAGATAATAAAATATTTTACAAATATTTCTTTTCAATAACTTGGCAGTAATGTTTTGGCTTCTTAGAATAGAAAACTCCACAATAACAGTTGTTTAAGATAATGGAAGTTTGTTTCATCCCTTTGTAAAAGATGTTGAAAGGTGAGTAAGCATCTAGGACTTGTATGATTGGTTCATGGTTATCAGATACCTAGGAGTTTTCGGTCATCCTGCCCTCTCTCCCATCTTAGTTCTTCACTTCTACTCTCAAGATCATTTGTGGTTCAAGGTAGTTGTTGGAGCTCCAGATGTTGTATCAGCATTTCTTGCAGCAGGAAGTGGTAAGGGAGGACAGTCTCTTTTCCTTTTAAGTGGTGTACCTCTTTGGCTTCCATCTCACTAACCAAAGCTTAGTCACATGGCCACACCAAGATGCTAGCCAGGATGGAGAATATAGTTTTTATTCTGTGTAGTAATATGCCAGAAACAGAAAGCTCAGATACTAAGGAAGAAGGGGAGAATGGATACTGGCAGCTGGTTTGTTGTCCTTGCCTCATTGGGCCATCATGAATATCCTTGCCCATTTGTAACTTCTCAAAATACATTCACGTACATGCATACTCTGGCATACACACCCCCACCATAATAAGGATACTTGTGAGTGAAGACAGTTTTTTTTATAATTCTCCTCTAGTTATATTTTATGTGCTTACTTTTAGAGATGATTTTTAACTACTTTTCACAAAGTTAACTTAGAGAGACTAATGAAACACAAGTTTTAGCTTGTAGGAATAACAAACAAGAATTTCTGAAAAGCCAGTGAGAGTATTATCTGCCTGAGGTCTTTGTTTTCATTTTATCCTTTGCCTCTAAGTTCTCTAACAAGTTTCTTCATTTAAGTGAATTAACTAATAGTGTGAGATATATAAGGTTCTACATTTGAAGATGTTCTGCCTCCAGATATCAGTATGTCTCCTCTGCAGAACATCAGGAAAGAAGTGGGAACTGCTGAGATAGTAATATATGAAGTAGAACATTTTCTGCATTTAAATCTTAGAAGACTAACAACTTGGTCGATATTACATTACTCAAAGGAAACTTGCAGTGAGGAAAAAATGAGCAGGAAAATATCCTTAGATTGATTTTTTTTAATATGCTAAATATCTTAATTTAAAGTATCTTTAAAGATACATATCAGAAAGTTCTAAAGATTTCTGAATTTAAAGATCCTGAAATTTCATGATCCTGATAAGCATTTTTTGTTTTTTATTTATCGTAGCCTGAATAAGGTTAGAATTATAAGGAGTTAAGATAAAGATAATGCAGGGAAGTTCTGGGAACATAATTTGAATGATGCCCCTCTCCCTTTTATTTCCTACTTTTATAATTCCACTCCTGAGGGATATGGATGCAGGGCCCCGTGGGCATATAGGAGCATGAAGTGAAGTTGCTCTGTTGTGTCTGACTCTTTGCGGGCCCGTGGACTATAGCCTACCAGCCTTCTTTGACCATGGGATTTTCCAGGCAAGAGTACTGGAGTGGGTTGCCATCTCCTTCTCCAGGGGATCTTTCCGACCCAGGGGTTGATCCCAGGTCTTCTGCACTGCAGACAGACGCTTTACCCTCTGAGCTACTAGGGAAGCCCCATCTAGGAGCATAGAAGTCTTTATTCTAACTGAACTCTAGGGAGAACTGGTACAGCGATTGCTTTCATAAGCTGAATAATTATCTGGAGGACAAAATCAGAGACCTAGGCTGAGGAGCAAATATGGTGAATCTTGAGAAGAGCTTGGTGGTGGTAGTGGTGGTTTAGGCACTAAGTCATGTCCAACATTTAGGACACCATGGACTGTAGCCCTCCAGGCACCTCTGTCCATGGGATTTCCCAGGTAAGAATGCTGGAGTGGGTTGCCATTTCCTTTTCCAGGGGATCTTCCCAACCCAGGAATTGAACCCCAGTCTCTTGCACTGCAGGCAGACTCCTGCATTGCTGGCGGATTCTTTACCAACTGAGCTACGAGAAAAGTCCTGAGAAGAGCTTAGCAGTCCTTAGAGATCTCGGGAACGTCAATACATGCCTTCTATGAGTGTGCCAGGGTTCCCTGACTCTCAGGAAGCCATTAAGTAGCCCAAGAGATGATTTTACTGTTGGTGAGGCTTTAGAGACCACAAGAAGACTTTCTCAGCCTAAGCAGGTGACTGGCAGCCTGTTTATTTCTCTACAGTCAGCTGAGCCTCAAAGAACTAGTGAAAAAAAGCTCTTTGGGATTTAATTGACTGTTTAGGTATATTAAATGATGACAGTTCTATGAATAATGGAAGTTGAAATGATCTTTACTCCTTATGGGGGCTTCCCAGGTGATGCTAGTGATAAAGAACCTGCCTGCCAATGCAGGAGATGCAGATTCAATCCCTGGGTCAGGAAGATTCCTGGAGGAGGGCATGGCAACCCACTCCAGTATTCTTGCCAGGAGAATCCCATGGACAGAGGAGCCTGGCAGGCTACAGTCCATGGGGTTGCACAGAGTCAGACACAACTGAAGTGACTTAGCACACATGTACTACTCCTTATGGAGCAACAGTGGAATTCTCAGCTGNACTCCAGTATTCTTGCCAGGAGAATCCCATGGACAGAGGAGCCTGGCAGGCTACAGTCCATGGGGTTGCACAGAGTCAGACACAACTGAAGTGACTTAGCACACATGTACTACTCCTTATGGAGCAACAGTGGAATTCTCAGCTGATTGTAGTAATATTGTGTAATTCTTACAGAGTCACCTATTGGATTTTCTGTCGGGCAGAGAGTATGCAGTAGATGATGAGACTGATTTTTCTGAACCAGCATCACCAATGAGTAAACACAACCAGGAAAATGAAAAGGTATGGATAAACTGAGTAAATTAAAGCTGGATATGATCCTCTTCAAATCACTATGAATTTGATTGTACAGTACAGTTTTTGTTGTTGTTGTTGTTGTTACTTTTTACAAGTTTTTAATTTGTTGAGTAAAAATATATTTGCAAAGAGCAATACATTAGAGACTGGCAAGAGCATGATATCAGTAATAATCAGTTATTGTTTTGTACATGGTAACAGGCACTGTGCAAAATAGGTATCTCTCTAAGTATCTAAAGATACTTAGAAAAGTAGCTAAAGATACAGGTTACCAGAGTTCTTTGAATTTTTGTGTTTGGTATACTTCCCAGTTAACATTTTAATTGGTTGATTCTTAGGAGGATATGTACAATTGAAAAATCTATTCTCTACTCTTTGCAGCAGAATAACTGATGCATCATGAGTTCTGATAAAAGGATTTGTTGTGCAAACAAACCATAGAAAAGTAATACAGGCTTGGTCTAATGTAATTTGCCTTCAGTTGACAGTTTGCTGGATTCCTAATTACAGTAGTAATCCCTTAATTTTTTTTTTTTTTTAACTGCTCCTCAAAGCTTGTGGAATCTTAGTTCTCAGACCAGGGACTGAACCCTGGCCCTAAACAGTGAAAGTACAGAGTCTTAACCACTGGACTACCAGGACATTTTCCAGATTGCAGTTTTAAAAATATATTTTATCACTATGGGATTCCCTGGTAGCTCAGAGAGTAAAAAATTTTACTGTAATGTGGGAGACCTGGGTTTGATCCCTGGTTTGGGAAATTACTCTGAAGAAGAGAATGGCACCCCACTCCAGTATTCTTGCCTGGAGAATCCCATGGACAGAGGAGCCTGGTGGGCAACAGTCCATGTGGTCGCTAAGAGTTGGACATGTCTGAGCAACTAACCCTCAGGTAAATCCCTGTATGCCTACTTTTTAAACTGAATAATGTACTTTATGGTCTTCCCAGGTGGCTCAGTGGTAATGANCCCACTCCAGTATTCTTGCCTGGAGAATCCCATGGACAGAGGAGCCTGGTGGGCAACAGTCCATGTGGTCGCTAAGAGTTGGACATGTCTGAGCAACTAACCCTCAGGTAAATCCCTGTATGCCTACTTTTTAAACTGAATAATGTACTTTATGGTCTTCCCAGGTGGCTCAGTGGTAATGAATCTGCCTGCCAAGCAGGAGATGTGAGTTTGATTCCTGGGTGGGGAGTATCCCCTGGAGGAGGAAATGGCAACCCACTCCACTATTCTTGCCTGGGAAATCCCATGGACAGGGAAGCCTGGTGAGCCACAGTCCATGTGGTTGCAAAAGAGTTGAACACAACATGGTGACTGAACAATAGAAACAATGTGGTGTATATCTGCATCTAATATTTTTTCTGTCCTATTTGAAAGTTACATTGCTGACATCATGACGATTAAGCCCTAAAATTTTTCAGCATATTATTTCCTGAAAATGAGGGCAGAACTACAATACCATTATCATATACAAGAAAACTGAAGTAGTCCCTAATATCATCCATTTACTAAACTTCCAATTCAAATTTCTCCTCCACTTGTCCCCATAATGAGTTTTATGTCTCTTTAGATTCTTAGCATGCCATTCTTTTTTTTTTTCCTTGTTATTTTTCTGTTGAGTTCCTACTGGTATTATTTAACTTGTTCCTCTATTTCCAATAAACTGGAAACACCTAACTGCTTGCTTAGATTGAGGTTTAACATTTCCTGATAAATACTTCATAACCAATGCTGAGTATTTCATTTGATATCATACCAGGAGACTTCCTTGATGGTTCAAAAGGTAAATAATTCACCTGCCAATGCAGGAGGCCTGGGTTTGATCCCTGGTTTGGGACGATCCCCTGGAGAAGGGAATGGCAACCCACTCCAGTATTCTTTTTTTTTTTTTTTT
>SJYX01007028.1:233817-278429 GCA_006410675.1 Oreotragus oreotragus | reverse complement strand
CCACTCCAGTATTCTTGTTTGGAGAATTCCATGGACAGAGGAGCCTGGTGGACTCCAGTCCACAGGGTCTCAAAGAGTCTGACACAACTAAGCAACCAATACACAAAAGACACAAACTCAAGTTGTCCTGAATTTGTGAGGTCTTTGCAATATAAAGATGTAGTTTTTCTTTTGCTGTCAAAAAAGATCTAGTGATAGTCTGACACTATAAATATCCTGTTTCCCAGTAACCTTTCACCAAATGGTTTTGAGCATGCATTGATAATCCTGGTTCAGTTCAGTTCAGTTCAGTTCAGTCACTCAGTCGTGTCTGACTCTTTGCGACCCCATGAATCGCAGCACGCCAGGCCTCCCTGTCCATCACCATCTCCCGAAGTTCACTCAGACTCACGACCATCAAGTCCATGATGCCATCCAGCCGTCTCATCCTCGGTCGTCCCCTTCTCCTCCCGCCCCCAATCCCTCCCAGCATCAGAGTCTTTTCCAGTGAGTCAACTCTTCGCATGAGGTGGCCAAAGTACTGAAGTTTCAGCTTTAGCATCATTCCTTCCAAAGAAATCCCAGGGTTGATCTCCTTCAGAATGGACTGGTTGGATCTCCTTGCAGTCCAAGGGACTCTCAAGAGTCTTCTCCAACATCACAGTTCAAAAGCATCGATTCTTCGGCGCTCAGCTTTCTTCACAGTCCAACTTTCACATCCATACATGACCACAGGAAAAACCATAGCCTTAACTAGGTGGACCTTAGTCGGCAAAGTAATGTCTCTGCTTTTGAATTTACTATCCAGGTTGGTCATAACTTTTCTTCCAAGGAGTAAGTGTCTTTTAATTTCATGGCTGCATTCACCATCTGCAGTGATTTTGGAGCCCAAAAAAACAATGTCTGACACTGTTTCCACTGTTTCCCCATCTATGAATCAGTTATTTTTTTAGAATTTGCAGAATGGTTAGTTTCCAAGTCTGTCATGTCTTTGCACTAATTTGCTGTCATTTCTCAGTGTAGAAGAGCTTTACCTCATTGACTGGGATGAAGTACAGTTCCCTAAAAACGGCAGGATCACTATTCCCCTTAATTACCAGTTTAGGAGTTAGTGTAATAGTTACTTATAGGAAGCAAATTAGATTTTTTTCTATTTTCTTTCTCTTTTTATGTGTGTTTATATTACTGTGTACTTACAAATTTTTATTTATTCAGAATTTTAAAATCAATTAGTCATTAATCTTTGGTGCTAAAATGTAGGGGTCCACTTCAATTTGGGTCCTCTTAGACTTTTGAGTACTTCCTTCTTTTCTGGTACAAGAAAATATCCAAGCCTACCTTTGACTGTTTCCTGCTTAGGCATAGTTTCTTTTAGTGATTGTAACTGTTTTCTCTTGCTTGCTTGTTTTTTCCTCCTACCGTCACAAGATGCTTACCAAATTGCCTCATCTTTTCTTGTGATACTTAAGGAGTACTTTCATACCTCAAGAGGGTAGATCACTTATAGGTCTTTTTGATCTATCTTAAAGACTACAGGGAGGAAGCAATAATTGTTATTGTGTCTTTTATTTAGGAGGAGTGAACTAATTTATACATGTAAAATGACCTAAATGACCAGCAATGAGGTCCAGCCTTTTCCAATGGAATATCCTAATAAGGAGCCTCTTAAAAAATTATATCTTATATGGAAAATGGGTAGATTATAAGAATGTACAGCTTTTATCCNAAGACTACAGGGAGGAAGCAATAATTGTTATTGTGTCTTTTATTTAGGAGGAGTGAACTAATTTATACATGTAAAATGACCTAAATGACCAGCAATGAGGTCCAGCCTTTTCCAATGGAATATCCTAATAAGGAGCCTCTTAAAAAATTATATCTTATATGGAAAATGGGTAGATTATAAGAATGTACAGCTTTTATCCCAGTTTATTTCTCTATTTACTAGATGAATTTATAGAAGGGATATAATAGGTCTTTGTTAGAAGAAACAAAAAGAAATTATAAAAGTGATTAAGAGAGCCCAAATAATGGGGTTTATGCCAGCTACATAGAAGGATCCAGCATAACTGAAAGATCTTAATATTTGTAGCTTCAAATACTGGGAGTAAATTATATAAAGTTATCACCACTAAACTTATTTTACAGTCAAAATTATCTTAAAGGGATAACCATGAAAAAGGATTTTATTAACAGCCTACAAGATAATTGGAACAAACTTTTTATGTACTTGGTACATAGAAACTGAAGGCCTTCATTGTAAGCCTTTAGTTTTTTATTTAAAACTATTGGTGGGAATGCAAACTAGTACAGCCACTATGGAGAATAGTGTGGAGATTTCTTAAAAACTGGATTTCTTAAAAACTGGAAATAGAACTGCCATACGACCCAGCAATCCCACTGCTGGGTATACACACCAAGGAATCCAGAATTGAAAGAGACAGGTGTACTCCAATGTTCATCGCAGCACTGTTTACAATAGCCAGAACATGGAAGCAACCTAGATGTCCATCGGCAGATGAATGGATAAGAAAGATGTGGTACATATACACAATGGAATATTACTCAGCTATTAAAAAGAATGCATTTGAATCAGTTCTAATGAGGTGGATGAAACTCGAGCCTATTATACAAAGTGAAGTAAGTCAAAGAAAAACACCAATACAGTATATTAACGCATATATATGGAATTTAGAAAGATGGTAACGATGACCCTATATGCGAGACAGCAAAATAGACACAGATGTAAAGAACAGACTTTTGGGCTCTGTGGGAGAAGGCGAAGAGAATAGCATTGAGAGAATAGCATTGAAACATGTATGTTACCATATGTGAAATAGATCACCAGTCCAGGTTCGATGCATGAGACAGGGCGCTCAGGGCTGGTGCACTGGGATGACCCAGGGGCATGGGATGGGGAGGGAGATGGGAGAGGGGTTCAGGATGGGGAACACATGTACACCCATGGCTGATTCATGTCAATGTATGGCAAAAACCACTATAATTCTGTAAAGTAATTGGCCTCCAATTAAAATAAATTAAAAAAAACACACAACAATGGTAGTTTCTTAGTGTTAATCCTTTAGTTTTTATCTTTTGCCTTATTGGATTATATTTTCTGATAGATTTTTATCCACCAGTTAGCTGATGGATTTGATTTTATGAGAACTGTTAAAGTAATAGCCATCCTCTCAACCATTTTTCTGTTACTTGAAGAACTAATTTTTCTTTTGCAGAGTATTTTTGGAAGGCAATATATTTCTATTAAAATTCCAAAATAAGTTTTTGGGCTGTAGTCTTGCAAAGATATATTTTGATCACCAAGTGTGCCTACTAATGCCACACCAGTTCCTCAAGTAGACGAATGGAATGAGTTGGAGAAACAATGTTTTTGTTTCCTTATTTTATTTTACTTCATTTTATTTTTCCCTAAAGTATTAAACTATTGCTTTAGAAATTCTAAAGTAATGAAGGGAAAAATAGAATAAAGGCCACAAAAGAAAATCAGTTAAATAAAAAATTCTGTGAGTATATTAGTTCTAGTCTAATTTTTTTGTTCATTAAATGTAAGAATTTATGTATTGACAAAGAAATTAAAAAAATACTTGTATAAAATTTAATCTCAAGTTAGAAAAACTGACTTTCTTCAAATTAAGATTGAGTATATATGCATTTCAATAATAGTTAAGAGATAGGAAAAGAAACTTTAAGTTCTCAGAAAGTTTAAATAAAATTGTTCAACTTCTAAACAAACATTGCAAGTATTTTGTGGTATGGATAGAATCAGTTTATTAAACAAATAAATGGAACAGTATCTTTATTTTTGGTATCTTGGTAAAAGCTTCAATCTTGTGGATTTTTTCAATTTAGGCCCTTGCTTCTGGATATCATAACTGTATTTATGTGGAATGCTTTTCCAGAGAGCCACTTTAAAACCCACTTGCAAATACAAGAGCAGGGAAACCATAACTGCCATGTTATCTGACCATAATGACAGGGATAGATTTCCAGTTGTAGCCATGAGTTAAAAGAAACACTCTGTGAGGACTCCAAGATGTTTTTGCCTGATGTTTTTCTAACGTCACAAAAGGACAGAATTTTCTAACCCTAAAGAAAACCTCCTATAGCTGGAGATGTGGGAGTTTAAGCCCTGGTTTTATACCCAGTGAGGATCACAATTATACATTGGTAAACTCATTGTTTTTGGACAGGAGAAGCACAGTGAAACAGGGATTGCATGAAATTAAATGTAGAAAGAGTAAAAAAGTTTCTGATTACAATGTCTCTTTTCTCTGCTTTGATTTTTGGGAATTTGTGTCACCCTTTCTGTGTGTTTCAGACAGACTGTTGCACTGTGAGGTTAAAATGGAAACTTTTGCATTATAGATTCACATGATCTGTGAAAGTAGAGATAAAAGACTTTTGAAATAAAGCAGAAAACTATGTTATACCTTTTATTACAATAAAATTTTAGATCTTAAAGATGATTTTAATTTAGTTGTACCTCAGTACTTTTCTTTGTAAGCCAATGTAATGAAAAATATGTAATCACTAATTTGATCCCAGATAAGGGCTTCGCAGGTGATGCTAGTGGTAAAGAACCCACCTGCCAATGCAGGAGACATAAGAGACGTGGGTTTGATCCCTGGGTCTGGAAGATCCCTTGGAGGAGTGCATTGCAAACCATTCTAGTATCCTTGCCTGGAGAATCCTATAGACAGAGAAGCCTGGTGAGCTATGGTGCATTGAGTTGCAAAGAGTCAGACTTAACACACAAGTTTTTATTAATAATTTCAATTTTGAAATAATCTAAAAGGGCCAGCTACATGTATTAGTTTTTCCTTCATTTACCATTGAATAAAAGCAGATTGAGAACCTATTAATAAAAATGGATTAATTACCTGCTATAATGCCAGTCATTCTTTTAGGCCCTGAGGATACATCATTTGCTCTCACGGAGCCCATAAAGTAGTAGAAAGACTTAAGAAAACAAAGTATTAGAAAGTATTGATACTTATGTAGAGAATTATAATTGACTGATATGCAGAGTTATAACAGGTGATAAGAAGGAAAATATGTGAATTGCTACTTTATACTGGAAAGTCAGAGATCTTCTCTGCAAAGGTAACATTTAGTATCTTTAATACTTAAGAAAAATAATTTCATAGAGTTAATATTCAAACTGTTTTAATCAGGTTTGCTTAAGTTATATTTTGAGTCCATATTTAAGGTAACCTTTTCCTGTCCATTGAGATTTTTTTAATTGACCTTGACTGCCTCCCATGTTTCAAGAATTGTTTTTTCTTTTTTTACATGAAACTTAAGTAATCCCAAAGCATGTTATCTTTAAAATTGCTTTTAAGATGTATATGAACTTGAAGCTTCCTTAATAATTGTCTAAGAAACTTTCTATTGATTTGTAAGTTTTTATTTCTACCTTTTAACTCTTTTATGCTTCTTAATTTTAATGAGATTAGACAGAATATGAAGAAATCTTAATTTTAATAAGGAAAATATTTTCTTAGTGTTTAAAGATGATAAATTATTGGATCTTTAGCTAACTTATCAGTCACTGCATAGTTTATGAATTTCATAAGTTTTGAACATAAGTTGAGGTTAGCCTTTCTGAATCTATTTTCCTAAGATAATAGCCAAGGGGAAGATTTCAAGTGAAGATTCTGAGAGAAACATCTAAGAATTTAAAAAAAGAAAATAAAAACAGGATTCTAGAGCAGGGTGAAAGTTGAAAGGGTGAGAATAAGAAGAGAGCCCATACAGGTAATTTAATTTTGGTGAAATCCAATTTATCAATTTTTTTTCATATTATGGATTGTACCTTTGGTGTCATATGTAATAACTTCCAAATTCAAATTCATGAAGATATTCTCCTGTTTTCTTCTGGTACATTTAGGTCTGTGGTCTATTTTGAGTTAATTTTTATGAAAGATGTGAGGTATAGGTGAAGTTCATTTGTTTTATATGTAGATGACCAATGGCCCCCACTCTCTGAGTTGGGTGTCTTCCTGGACCGTTCTGTTTCATTTATCTGAGTGTCTATATCTTTGTAAATACTGTGCTGTCTTTTTTTTTTTTTTTAACAATTTTTATTTACTTATTAAAAAAATATTTATAATCTCAAGGTTGAGAAGGCATCTTAAGACCCAGAAAACAAAAAAGATTAGGGAAAAGACTAATGAATTTAATCGTTATAAAGCATAAAATTTCTTGACCTGTTCTGTTAGCAGTAGTAAAAAGTAAGCAACAGACTGAGAGAAGATCTTTGCTGGGGTATAAAAAGAACTACTGTTAATAATAAGAAAGCAAACAAATTACACAATAGAAAGTTATGCAAAAGAAAGAGCAGTCAATTAATATGAAAAAAAAAGATGGCCACCACAATTTTTAAAAGATGCCTAGTCTTCCAGGTAATCAGAGGAAATCAGTAAAAATTTTAGTTTTATAACACTAAGCATTGGCCAGGGTATAGGAAAATGGGAACTCTCCTACACTATTGGTGAGGGTATATGTCAAGTGAACGACACTTGACAGTATGTATTAAAATAATAAAAAAAGTATGTAAAAACACTCAACATGTATACTGGGAGATCAGTATCAGAATATACATGCAGCAATGTTTATAATAAAAATCTGTAGGAATCTAAATGATCCTCATTAGGGGAATGACTAAATTATAATGTTTTTATATTAGAATGCTCATATTAGTGTTTGTATGAAAACGGGTTAAGTCCATCTTTATAGCCCTGAAAACTTCCTGATACTCATTATGTAATATTTTTTCCTTTTTTTCACAGAAGGTGGAATTAAATGGTAACATATTAGCAATTTGCAATAAGATTTGTGTGTTTTCCAGGAATATATATACTCCTGTGAGACGTCTTTTCATTAAAACATATTTTCCACTCTATTTAAATTATCTGTTAAAAAATAAGAGGGGAGCAACCCTTAGTGCCTCAAAGGAAATAGGAAAATTAAGACTGAGTATCACTTGGGTCCCAAAGTTTCTGCCATGGGAAGGAAATCAATACTATGCCATCTTGACTACTGTAATTGTGAAGTAATTTTTAAGATCATGTCTCAGCATATTTAATATGTTGTTTCTATGTCTTCTGGCTTACTTAATTTTTGATGATCTGTTCACCTTATCTTGCATATGTAATGTGTCATTTCGCTCTGGCTGCTCTTAAGATTTTTCATCTTTGGATGTCAGAGTTCAATTCTAAGTTACAGGAGTGAGTTTCTTTGTGTTTTCCTACTTGAGTAGCTTCTTAGATCAATAAATTGATGTTTTCCACCAAATCTGGGATGCTTTTGTCTATAATGTCAGCAAATATATTTTCTCTTTCACTCCTCTACAGAGATTTCAATTACAGATATGTTGGTTTTTTCTTTTTTTTCCTTCTCTTTTGTTTTTCAGATTTGGTAATTTCTATTGATACATCTATATGTTTGCATAGTTTCTTTTACTTTCTCCAAATTGCTGTTGAGCATACCTCACAAATATTGTGTATCAGTTACTGTACTTTTTATCTCTAGAATTTTCTTCCATTAGAGTGTCCACTTTTCTGTTGTCGTTTCCTCTAAGTCACCAATAACATACTTTCTTTTAATTCACTGAACACATTTTATTTTAGTTCTTTGACTATAGCAGTTTCTTTGATCTCTGTCAGCTAAATTCTAATATGTAGGTCCACTTGGTGACATTTTCTATTGACTGCTTTTTATCCTGAAAAGAAGTCACATTTTCCTTTTTCGTTGACTGTCTAGTAATTTTTGGATGAAACCAAGACATTTCAGGTAATATTTTATAGCAACTCTAGTTTTTTCTTGTGTTCAGAACATTGGTTTTTTGTTTTGGTATGCAGGTGACTTGCCTGGATTCCAACTTTCTATTTTGTCTCCTTGGTGGCATGCAGCTTTTTGGATATCTCTCTTATGATTTCCCTTTACTGTGTTTTTTTTTCTTTTTTTTTTTNTAGTCTTGCAAAGATATATTTTGATCACCAAGTGTGCCTACTAATGCCACACCAGTTCCTCAAGTAGACGAATGGAATGAGTTGGAGAAACAATGTTTTTGTTTCCTTATTTTATTTTACTTCATTTTATTTTTCCCTAAAGTATTAAACTATTGCTTTAGAAATTCTAAAGTAATGAAGGGAAAAATAGAATAAAGGCCACAAAAGAAAATCAGTTAAATAAAAAATTCTGTGAGTATATTAGTTCTAGTCTAATTTTTTTGTTCATTAAATGTAAGAATTTATGTATTGACAAAGAAATTAAAAAAATACTTGTATAAAATTTAATCTCAAGTTAGAAAAACTGACTTTCTTCAAATTAAGATTGAGTATATATGCATTTCAATAATAGTTAAGAGATAGGAAAAGAAACTTTAAGTTCTCAGAAAGTTTAAATAAAATTGTTCAACTTCTAAACAAACATTGCAAGTATTTTGTGGTATGGATAGAATCAGTTTATTAAACAAATAAATGGAACAGTATCTTTATTTTTGGTATCTTGGTAAAAGCTTCAATCTTGTGGATTTTTTCAATTTAGGCCCTTGCTTCTGGATATCATAACTGTATTTATGTGGAATGCTTTTCCAGAGAGCCACTTTAAAACCCACTTGCAAATACAAGAGCAGGGAAACCATAACTGCCATGTTATCTGACCATAATGACAGGGATAGATTTCCAGTTGTAGCCATGAGTTAAAAGAAACACTCTGTGAGGACTCCAAGATGTTTTTGCCTGATGTTTTTCTAACGTCACAAAAGGACAGAATTTTCTAACCCTAAAGAAAACCTCCTATAGCTGGAGATGTGGGAGTTTAAGCCCTGGTTTTATACCCAGTGAGGATCACAATTATACATTGGTAAACTCATTGTTTTTGGACAGGAGAAGCACAGTGAAACAGGGATTGCATGAAATTAAATGTAGAAAGAGTAAAAAAGTTTCTGATTACAATGTCTCTTTTCTCTGCTTTGATTTTTGGGAATTTGTGTCACCCTTTCTGTGTGTTTCAGACAGACTGTTGCACTGTGAGGTTAAAATGGAAACTTTTGCATTATAGATTCACATGATCTGTGAAAGTAGAGATAAAAGACTTTTGAAATAAAGCAGAAAACTATGTTATACCTTTTATTACAATAAAATTTTAGATCTTAAAGATGATTTTAATTTAGTTGTACCTCAGTACTTTTCTTTGTAAGCCAATGTAATGAAAAATATGTAATCACTAATTTGATCCCAGATAAGGGCTTCGCAGGTGATGCTAGTGGTAAAGAACCCACCTGCCAATGCAGGAGACATAAGAGACGTGGGTTTGATCCCTGGGTCTGGAAGATCCCTTGGAGGAGTGCATTGCAAACCATTCTAGTATCCTTGCCTGGAGAATCCTATAGACAGAGAAGCCTGGTGAGCTATGGTGCATTGAGTTGCAAAGAGTCAGACTTAACACACAAGTTTTTATTAATAATTTCAATTTTGAAATAATCTAAAAGGGCCAGCTACATGTATTAGTTTTTCCTTCATTTACCATTGAATAAAAGCAGATTGAGAACCTATTAATAAAAATGGATTAATTACCTGCTATAATGCCAGTCATTCTTTTAGGCCCTGAGGATACATCATTTGCTCTCACGGAGCCCATAAAGTAGTAGAAAGACTTAAGAAAACAAAGTATTAGAAAGTATTGATACTTATGTAGAGAATTATAATTGACTGATATGCAGAGTTATAACAGGTGATAAGAAGGAAAATATGTGAATTGCTACTTTATACTGGAAAGTCAGAGATCTTCTCTGCAAAGGTAACATTTAGTATCTTTAATACTTAAGAAAAATAATTTCATAGAGTTAATATTCAAACTGTTTTAATCAGGTTTGCTTAAGTTATATTTTGAGTCCATATTTAAGGTAACCTTTTCCTGTCCATTGAGATTTTTTTAATTGACCTTGACTGCCTCCCATGTTTCAAGAATTGTTTTTTCTTTTTTTACATGAAACTTAAGTAATCCCAAAGCATGTTATCTTTAAAATTGCTTTTAAGATGTATATGAACTTGAAGCTTCCTTAATAATTGTCTAAGAAACTTTCTATTGATTTGTAAGTTTTTATTTCTACCTTTTAACTCTTTTATGCTTCTTAATTTTAATGAGATTAGACAGAATATGAAGAAATCTTAATTTTAATAAGGAAAATATTTTCTTAGTGTTTAAAGATGATAAATTATTGGATCTTTAGCTAACTTATCAGTCACTGCATAGTTTATGAATTTCATAAGTTTTGAACATAAGTTGAGGTTAGCCTTTCTGAATCTATTTTCCTAAGATAATAGCCAAGGGGAAGATTTCAAGTGAAGATTCTGAGAGAAACATCTAAGAATTTAAAAAAAGAAAATAAAAACAGGATTCTAGAGCAGGGTGAAAGTTGAAAGGGTGAGAATAAGAAGAGAGCCCATACAGGTAATTTAATTTTGGTGAAATCCAATTTATCAATTTTTTTTCATATTATGGATTGTACCTTTGGTGTCATATGTAATAACTTCCAAATTCAAATTCATGAAGATATTCTCCTGTTTTCTTCTGGTACATTTAGGTCTGTGGTCTATTTTGAGTTAATTTTTATGAAAGATGTGAGGTATAGGTGAAGTTCATTTGTTTTATATGTAGATGACCAATGGCCCCCACTCTCTGAGTTGGGTGTCTTCCTGGACCGTTCTGTTTCATTTTCCTGAGTGTCTATATCTTTGTAAATACTGTGCTGTCTTTTTTTTTTTTTTTAACAATTTTTATTTACTTATTAAAAAAATATTTATAATCTCAAGGTTGAGAAGGCATCTTAAGACCCAGAAAACAAAAAAGATTAGGGAAAAGACTAATGAATTTAATCGTTATAAAGCATAAAATTTCTTGACCTGTTCTGTTAGCAGTAGTAAAAAGTAAGCAACAGACTGAGAGAAGATCTTTGCTGGGGTATAAAAAGAACTACTGTTAATAATAAGAAAGCAAACAAATTACACAATAGAAAGTTATGCAAAAGAAAGAGCAGTCAATTAATATGAAAAAAAAAGATGGCCACCACAATTTTTAAAAGATGCCTAGTCTTCCAGGTAATCAGAGGAAATCAGTAAAAATTTTAGTTTTATAACACTAAGCATTGGCCAGGGTATAGGAAAATGGGAACTCTCCTACACTATTGGTGAGGGTATATGTCAAGTGAACGACACTTGACAGTATGTATTAAAATAATAAAAAAAGTATGTAAAAACACTCAACATGTATACTGGGAGATCAGTATCAGAATATACATGCAGCAATGTTTATAATAAAAATCTGTAGGAATCTAAATGATCCTCATTAGGGGAATGACTAAATTATAATGTTTTTATATTAGAATGCTCATATTAGTGTTTGTATGAAAACGGGTTAAGTCCATCTTTATAGCCCTGAAAACTTCCTGATACTCATTATGTAATATTTTTTCCTTTTTTTCACAGAAGGTGGAATTAAATGGTAACATATTAGCAATTTGCAATAAGATTTGTGTGTTTTCCAGGAATATATATACTCCTGTGAGAAGTCTTTTCATTAAAACATATTTTCCACTCTATTTAAATTATCTGTTAAAAAATAAGAGGGGAGCAACCCTTAGTGCCTCAAAGGAAATAGGAAAATTAAGACTGAGTATCACTTGGGTCCCAAAGTTTCTGCCATGGGAAGGAAATCAATACTATGCCATCTTGACTACTGTAATTGTGAAGTAATTTTTAAGATCATGTCTCAGCATATTTAATATGTTGTTTCTATGTCTTCTGGCTTACTTAATTTTTGATGATCTGTTCACCTTATCTTGCATATGTAATGTGTCATTTCGCTCTGGCTGCTCTTAAGATTTTTCATCTTTGGATGTCAGAGTTCAATTCTAAGTTACAGGAGTGAGTTTCTTTGTGTTTTCCTACTTGAGTAGCTTCTTAGATCAATAAATTGATGTTTTCCACCAAATCTGGGATGCTTTTGTCTATAATGTCAGCAAATATATTTTCTCTTTCACTCCTCTACAGAGATTTCAATTACAGATATGTTGGTTTTTTCTTTTTTTTCCTTCTCTTTTGTTTTTCAGATTTGGTAATTTCTATTGATACATCTATATGTTTGCATAGTTTCTTTTACTTTCTCCAAATTGCTGTTGAGCATACCTCACAAATATTGTGTATCAGTTACTGTACTTTTTATCTCTAGAATTTTCTTCCATTAGAGTGTCCACTTTTCTGTTGTCGTTTCCTCTAAGTCACCAATAACATACTTTCTTTTAATTCACTGAACACATTTTATTTTAGTTCTTTGACTATAGCAGTTTCTTTGATCTCTGTCAGCTAAATTCTAATATGTAGGTCCACTTGGTGACATTTTCTATTGACTGCTTTTTATCCTGAAAAGAAGTCACATTTTCCTTTTTCGTTGACTGTCTAGTAATTTTTGGATGAAACCAAGACATTTCAGGTAATATTTTATAGCAACTCTAGTTTTTTCTTGTGTTCAGAACATTGGTTTTTTGTTTTGGTATGCAGGTGACTTGCCTGGATTCCAACTTTCTATTTTGTCTCCTTGGTGGCATGCAGCTTTTTGGATATCTCTCTTATGATTTCCCTTTACTGTGTTTTTTTTTCTTTTTTTTTTTTAGCTTGGCTTTTGTAACCCTTCCCTCTGCCTGCCAAATTTGGCAGTTAGCCAAGTATTTGGGGACGATATGGAGCTTAGTCTTTCCATGGATTCCTTTTTCTTAGGGGTTTTCCTGAATTTTCCAGTTGTTCTGACAGGTGTTGACTTTGTATATTTAATATTTCAAGCCTGTCCAGCTTCATCTTTCTGTCACTTAAGCTATACACAGTTGTGGAGTGCACTTGGTTTAAGAAACCTTCAGACCCATAGCTCCAGTTCTTTATAACTCAATCTTTCTAGCATATATTTCTTTCTGATTGCTGTCTGTGCTTTAGATGGAGCCTTTGAAATCTTCCCTATGCTTGCATAATTTCGCTGTCAGCTAGGGATTTTGGCTTTTTATGATCTCAGTTGTTTCCAGAATTTCCTGTTTTAAATTTCTAGCTGTTTTCCCGGTTCTGAATTCTAATCTCTGGCACCTTTAGTCACGTCTGTTTTCCACAGCCATAGTCATGAAACTTGGGCCAGTAAACCTTAAACTTAATTCATACCCTTCTTATTGCAATTCTTTTACAACTAAATGTTTCTCCAGGTTCTATTTTTTGGATACTTCCCAGTATCTTTTAGTAGTATTTAAAATTTTTAATTTAGTATTTAATGTTTGTTATTTAAGGGGTTCACATGATCAGTCACTATTACTGGAAATCACAATTCCCCTGTTTTTGAATAACCACAAACTTGAAATTCTTACCCTTTTTGTTGCAGTTCTTCTAAAATTAAGTTCTTCTCCAGCTTGTGTCTGCTCTTGGATGCTATCCAGTGTCTTTACATAGTTAGGTTTTAAAAAATTTACCTAATATTTTGTAGTTGTGGGAATTCATATTATTAATTCTGTAGTAGTAGAAGTTGCAAGCCCTTGAAAAGCTATGGTTAGCTAATTTGAAGAAAAAGATCATTGACTGCCCTGGTTTATCATTTGACTGTGAAGGATTATTCATATATGAAAGAACTGATGAGCATATCAGGTTCTCCCAGATATTATTTTTATCTTGTGCTTCAACAGTCTATAGTTCTGTGTTTTAAGGTAGTTAAACAACTACTACTTGCTATTAGTTGCTAACATTTGGTTGAATCTCTTTTAATACTCAGTTGGTTTCTTGGTATTATGAAAGTCAGTATCTTGTAATACTTAAAAAATTTAGCAATTTAACTTCAGCCCTTATATCTTGCACTGTAAAGAGACATGGGTATAGCACCAAATAGTGCCCATAGGCCCATCCCTTATGCTTCAGGGGACTTTATTATTGTAAATGCAAATATATGTAGGGGAATGAGATCAGGTCTCATCAGAAATGCAGCTGTACTTTTATATCATTTCTTAGAAGACATTTTCTAGCAATTATGATAGTTGTTATTTACAGATTTTCATTGATGGCAAGTTAGTTTCATGAGCAAGGATATGTTCTTTGTTCAAACCAAATTTTTGGTTTATATGGCAATTCTCATTTCCCAAAGATCTGAGTGAGCATTTGTCATTGAATGATCATAAGTATTTTATTGCATATTAAAAAGATTGTTTGTGAATTTAGAAATCTTCAATAAAGGAAATATTTTATTATACAGGTACGGTTACTAGCAAAGAAAATTATCTACTCATATTTAAACCTGCTAGTGAATTCGAAGAATGACTTGGCTCTGGCTCATATTCTCAATATTCCTGATAGAGGACTTGGAAGAGAAGCCTTCACTGATTTGAAACATGCTGCTCTAGAGAAACAGATGTCTATCTTTTTGGTATGGACATGTTACGTTTTCAAGATTTTTTAGAGATTCTGAACTGTGGATCCATGTACCTTAATGTAGAATTCTTGTAACTATGATAGAACAACTTTTAAATTGTGAATATGTGTTCTACCTCATGTATTTGAAAGTCTTCAGTATTTTTTTTCTTAACTATATCCTTCAAAGTTAATAAGGGAATATTTTCTAAAGCAATGTTTGCCTACATGTGTTCTATAGAATGCTAGTGCAGTTAAATTTTCCTGAAATAAATAATTTCCAGAGGCAGAAGTTCCTATTCAGTGCTCCTTGAATAAATATTTCCAAGGGCAAAAAGTTGGAAATCATGTATACCCTTTTTGGATATACAGAATGCATGAGTTTATATCAAAAGCTCTGAGAAGTCCTGCCATAAGGAACTCTGCTTAAGTTAACCTTGCTATTTAATTTGTTGTTTCCTAAATAATTTAACTATGGAACTTTTTTCAGATTATTTAAATTTCAGAGATTTTTCTTTTTCTTTCTTTGGATATACTTTGGAAAATGCAGCTTTAGAACATTTTGTTTTTGATGGAGATGGCCTAATGTATAACCATCAAACATGTATTTTTTATCATGGTAAAAGCAAGACCTTTTGAACTACACATGGTCAAATAATCCTAAAATGTGAAAGCTAGATGGGGCTTAGTAATTATCTCATCTAAATCTGTATTTTACAAATAAAGAAGCTAAGATTTAGAAGGGTTGAATTAATTGTTTAACCTTGAATAACTCAACACAGTTGGCACTGAAAAATCCCTTTGTTCCATATAATAATTCCAATAGCCAGTAGTTAATCTATTGAAGAATATATTTATTCTTTATAGAATATCACTGTCTAATTCTTTATAGACAGTGATATACTTTCTTTTATTTTTTTGCTGCTGCTTCACTGTAAAGCTCCCAGACCAGGAACTGAATCTGTCCCTTCTCCAGTGCAAGTGTGGAGTCCTACCACTGGACCACCAGGGAATTCTCAACAATGATATACTCTTGGGAACATATTCTTATGCCCTTAATTTGTCCCTAACGTGACTCTTCAGTCTCAGTTTCCATCTGTATGTTGCCATCACTCTGGCTGGCACACCTTCTGCATGACACCTGTGTTTTTTGTTTTTGTTTTTGCTTCTGAAGGAAACTGTAGCATGAATCATAAAAAAACGCATCACCTTACCTATATACATAGAAATATGTAAATGTGCCTAATTCATAAAATAAGATGTAGTTTTAACTTACTAAATCATTAAACATAACCATCTGTTTTAATTCATAGGTGGCCACATCGTTTATTAGAACAATAGAGCTTGGAGGGAAAGGATATGCACCATCACCATCTGATCCTTTAAGGGCACATATAAAAGGATTGTCTAATTTTATTAATTTCATTGACAAATTATATGAAATTCTTGGAGAAATACCAAATCCAAGGTATGACAAATATGTGTTATTAGTCTGTCTTTAAAATTCACAGAATCAAGTGGATAGAAAAATAGGAGCTATTGACAAACATCAAACCAAACTAGGAATGAGAAACAAAATAGCCAGATAAGGAGAGGACAGAATTTAGGAAGGAGGGGTAAATTGGGAGTTTGGGATTAGCAGATACAAACGATTGAATACTACATATGAAACAGGTAAACTACAAGGTCCTCTTGTTTAGTACAGGAAACTATATATCCTGTGACAAACTGCGTTGGAAAAGAATATGAAAAAGAATATGTATATGTGTGACTGAATCCCTTTACTGTACACCAGAAATGAATACGTTATAAATCAACTGTACTTCAATTTTAAAAATCTAGATTAATAAATTATAATCACATGACTATTCCACATAAATTCTAGATAAATACTCAATTTAGAGAGGAAGAAACTGAATTTAGTCACATTGTTTTTAAGTAGCACAGTTAGGACCTGAATTCAGTTCTAACCCTGGAACCCATTCTCTTAATCACTGTTTCTTATTCTGTGAAACTTCTTTCCATTTTGAGATTCCAGGAAGAATTATTCTCAGGATTTTGTTCTGACTTGTTTCCTTCTGTCATCTTATGCTTGTGCTCAGTCACTCAGTTGTGTCGGACTCTTTGTGACCCTATGGACTATAGCCAGGCTCCTCGGTCCATGGGGTTTTCCCAGCAAGAATACTCGAGTGGGTTGCCATTTCCTCCTCCAAGGAGTATTCCCGACCCACGGATCAAACCCACTTCTCCTGTGTCTCCTGCATTGGCAAGTGGATTCTTTGCTGCTGAGGCACCAGGGAAACCTATTTTCTTATATGGATATCCATTACAGTGAAGTGAATTTGGAAGAGGATTTGAATATGACTTATAGTCAATATCAGTGACATCTTCTGCACATCCAAATAATATATTGACTGGCCATTTCTTCTCAGCAGATAATTAATTTTAAAGAATATTTTATTTTTAGTAAAACAAAATAGGTATATTTTTGTTAAAATCAAGTGGTATACAGACTTACAGTAATAAAGTCCTCAGAGGAATCAACTTTTAATATTTTTTGTGTTTGTTTCTATATTTACCTCACTTAAATGGAATTTTTATACAGCTGTTTTTTTATTGGAATATAATTGCTGTACATCATTTTGTTAGTTTCTGCCGTACGATACAATGAATCAGCTATATGTATACATATATCTTCTCCCTCTTTGACCTCCCTCCCACCCTCATTTCAGCCATCTAGGTTATCACAGACTACTGAACTGAGCTTCCTGTGTTCTATAGTGGGTTCCTGCTGCTGCTGCTGCTGCTGCTAAGTTGCTTCAGTTGTGTCCGGCTCTGTGCGACCCCATAGACGGCAGCCAACCAGGCTCCCCCATCCCTGAGATTCTCCAGGGAAGAACACTGGAGTGGGTTGCCATTTCCTTCTCCAATGCATGAAAGTAAAAAGTGAAAGTGAAGTCGCTCAGTCATGTCTGACTCTTAGCGACCCCATGGACTGCAGCCCACCAGGCTCCTCCATCCATGGGATTTTCCAGGCAAGAATACTGGAGTGGGGTGCCCTTGCCTTCTCCGTAGTGGGTTCCTGCTGCTGCTGCTGCTGAGTTGCTTCAGTTGTGTCGGACTCTGTGCGACCCCATAGAGGGCAGCCCACTACTAGCTACTTATCTTACACGTGGTAGTGTGTGTATATCAATCCTAATCTCCCAATTTATCCCATTATTCCCATCCGCCCTGCATCCACATGTCTTTTCTCTACATGTGCGTCTCTATCCCTGCCCTGGAAATAGGTTCATATGTACCACTTTTCTGGATTCCAAATATATGTGTTAATATATGATATTTGTTTTCCTCTTCCCGATGTACTTCACTTTGTGTGATAAGTCTATCCATATCTACATAGCTAAAGCGAAAGTAACTAAAGTGAAAGTTGCTCAGTTGTGTCCAACTCTTTGCAACCCCATGAACTATACAGTTCCCTGGAATTCTCCAGGCCAGAATACTGGAATGGGTAGCCGTTCCCTTCTCCAGGGGATCTTCCCAACCCAGGGATCAAACCCAGGTCTTCCACAATGCAGGCTGATTCTTTACCAGCTGAACCACCAGGGAAGCCCAAGAATACGGTGTGGGTAGCCTATCCCTTCTGCGGATCTTCCTGACCCAAGGATCAAATCGGGGTCTCCTGCACTAGTTGATTTACAGTGTTAATGTTAGTTCAAGTATAAAGCATTCAGTATTTTTGCAGTTTATATTCCATGATAGGTTATTATAAGATATTGTGTATATTCCCTGTGCTATACAGTAAATACTTCTTGCTTATCTATTTTATGTATAGTTCAGTTCAGTTCAGTTCAGTTCAGTCGCTCAGTCGTGTCCGACTCTTTGCGACCCCATGAATCGCAGCACGCCAGGCCTCCCTGTCTATCACCATCTCCCGGAGTTCACTCAGACTCAAGTCCATCGTGTCCATGATGCCATCCAGCCATCTCATCTTCGGTCGTCCCCTTCTCCTCCCGCCCTCAATCCCTCCCAGCATCAGAGTCTTTTCCAATGAGTCAGCATGAGGTGGCCAAAGTACTGGAGTTTCAGCTTTAGCATCATTCCTTCCAAAGAAATCCCAGGGTTGATCTTCAGAATGGACTGGTTGGATCTCCTTGCAGTCCAAGGGACTCTTAAGAGTCTTCTCCAACACCACAGTTCAAAAGCATCAATTCTTCAGCGCTCAGCTTTCTTCACAGTCCAACTTTCACATCCATACATGACCACAGGAAAAACCATAGCCTTGACTAGGCGGACCTTAGTCGGCAAAGTAATGTCTCTGCTTTTGAATATACTATCCAGGTTGGTCATAACTTTTCTTCCAAGGAGTAAGCGTCTTTTAATTTCATGGCTGCAGTCACCATCTGCAGTGATTTTGGAGCCCAAAAAAATAAAGTCTGACACTGTTTCCACTGTTTCCCCATCTATTTCCCATGAAGTGATGGGACCGGATGCCATGATCTTCGTTTTCTGAATGTTGAGCTTTAAGCCAACTTTTTCGCTCTCCTCCTTCACTTTCATCAAGAGGCTTTTTAGCTCCTCCTCACTTTCTGCCATAAGGGTGGTGTCATCAGCATATCTGAGGTTATTGATATTTCTCCCGGCAATCTTGATTCCAGCTTGTGTTTCTTCCAGTCCAGCGTTTCTCATGATGTACTCTGCATATAAGTTAAATAAGCAGGGAGACAATATACAGCCTTGACGTACTCCTTTTCCTATTTGGAACCAGTCTGTTGTTCCATGTCCAGTTCTAACTGTTGCTTCCTGACCTGCATACAGATTTCTCAAGAGGCAGGTTAGGTGGTCTGGTATTCCCATCTCTTTCAGAATTTTCCACAGTTTATTGTGATCCACACAGTCAAAGGCTTTGGCATAGTCAATAAAGCAGAAATAGATGTTTTTCTGGAACTCTCTTGCTTTTTCCATGATCCAGCGGATGTTGGCAATTTGATCTCTGGTTCCTCTGCCTGTTCTAAAACCAGCTTGAACATCAGGGAGTTCACGGTTCACATATTGCTGAAGCCTGGCTTGGAGAATTTTGAGCATTACTTTACTAGCGTGTGAGATGAGTGCAATTGTGCGGTAGTTTGAGCATTCTTTGGCATTGCCTTTCTTTGGAATTGGAATGAAAACTGACCTTTTCCAGTCCTGTGGCCACTGCTGAGTTTTCCAAATTTGCTGGCATATTGAGTGCAGCACTTTCACAGCATCATCTTCCAGGATTTGAAACAGCTCAACTGGAATTCCATCACCTCCACTAGCTTTGTTCTTAGTGATGCTTTCTAAGGCCCACTTGACTTCACATTCCAAGATGTCTGGCTCTAGATTAGTGATCACATCCTCATGATTTTCCGGGTCGTGAAGATTTTTTCTGTACGGTTCTTCTGTGTATTCTTGCCACCTCTTCTTAATATCTTCTGCTTCTGTTAGGTCCATACCATTTCTATCCTTTATCGAGCCCATCTTTGCATGAAATGTTCCCTTGGTATCTCCAGTTCTCTTGAAGAGATCTCTAGTCTTTCCCAGTAGTATCTATTAATCCTATATTCCTAATTTGTTCCCTACCCACTGTGGTAACCATAAGTTTGTTTTTTATATCTGTGAGTCTCCTTCTGTTTTGTATATACGTTCATTTTTAGATTCCAGATGTGAGAGCTATCATTTAGTATCTCTGACTTTACCAAGCATAATATTCTCTAGGTCCGTCCGCATTGCTGCTAATGGCAAGATTTCATTCTTTTTGTATGGCTGAGTAATATTCCATTGTGAATACATACCACATTTTCTTAATCCAATTACCTGTTGTTAGGCACTAGAGTTGCTTCCATGTCTTGGCTGTGTTAATAGAGCTGCTGTGAATATTAGGGTACTTATATCTTTTCAAATTAGTGTTTTCAATTTTTCCAGATATGTACCCAGGAGTAGAATTGCTGGATCATTATGGTAGTTCTATTTTTAAGTTTTTAAGGCACCTTCATACTGTCTTCCAAAGTGGCTGCACCTGTTTATATTCCCTCTAACAGTGTTTGAGGATTCCCTTTTCTCTGCATCCTCTCCAGCACTTGTTATCTGTAGACTTTTTGATGATGACCATTCTGACAGGTGTGAGGTGATACCTTATTGTGGTTTTGATTTGCATTTCTCTAATTAGTGATGTTGAACATCTTCTCATGTGTCTGTTAGCCATCTCTAGGTCTTATTTGGAAACATGTCTATTCAAGTCTGCCCATTTTTGATTGGATTATTTGGGTTTTGATAGTGAGTTCTATGAGCTGTTTGTATATTTTGGGTATTAAACCCTTGTCAGTCTACGCAGCTATATTTAAGTTTCAAGTTGAGACATTAGCTGTTAACTTCCTACCATGGCAGATGAGGATTTGCCACCTACTCACTAACCTCCCAACATTCCTCTTTTCCTCTCCCCCTCCACACACATAGACACTTGTTATAGCTCTGTAATTATTGGCTGTAGCTAAACTATATTATATACTATTATTATACTTCGTATCTTGTGTACATTTTTGTTTTTTTCTAAAGTCAATAATTATCTACTTTTTCTTCTGCTTTGCTTTTTATACATTTATCATTAATTCTTTATCAAGTTTGCTGATGAAACTATAGAATTTCTTCTTTTATTAGGTCATCTATCAGTTCTGGTTTTTGCCCTTGCAGACATTTTTTTTCTGGAAAGTCATCTGTCTTCTTCATTCAGTCTATGTACTTTTGCTTGCCAGGCCTGTTTCAGAGTGTCACCCATGAAGCTTTATCACCTTGTGAATTTTCTTTGCCTCTGCCTTGTTTCCTGGATTTCATGACTTTGTTTTTTTTTAATTGGTTAAACCTTTTATTTTGCTCAAGTAGTTTCCTGAGAAAGGGTAAATGGGAGATAAGTATCATTATGCTTATCATACATGTGATTGTATGTAGTCTTATGTTTTATTTATCTCTTTGAGATTATTTAATTTTTATGATTATTTTTATCTGCTTCCTGGATAGTCTTTGTTTTATCTAAGTTGAGTGTTTTTGTTTCTTTTGCCCTCTTTCAAGTTAAAGGTGCTCCTAAAATGTGGTATGATTCTAGACTGTTGTTTCATTTTTAAGAATGAGGCCTGATTAGACAGCATAGTCACACCAGTTGGCTTTTTTATTGGGGATTCTCCAAATGTAAATAACTACAGGTCTTTCCTTTAGAACTTATCCCCGAATTTCCACAATGGCATCCTTTAGTCTCCTTGTGAATATAGTCCATCTGGCTAGCAATATTCTGGGATTTGAAGTAGTGTAACTTGATTTTGAGTCACCCAGTTGAACATGCAGACTTTTACTCAGTTTCTCTCTTTTCAGTTGTTGGTGCTTCTAGGTCTGGAGCCTCCCTGGCTTAGTTTCTTCAGCATGATCCTGCTTTCCATGCTGAAGTGAGAGAAATCCACTAGTCCTGACTGCCCAGAATAAGACAGGAGGTTTAGGGGTCTGAGTGTTCCTTGTATACACTGTTAATCAGCTCTCTTACTTGCAACGACGCCTTCACCGTAGCCTTCAGTTTCTGAGACGACTACTTCTTGGTGTCTCTCTGAGCAGTTACTTGGCTTGTAGCTTTCTCTGTTCTGGGTAGTCAGTTACGACTTTTCCATCTGCTCTTCGTCTTTCTGTAGTTTCATAACATGCCTCTGCTCTCAACTCTTGTCTCCTCTCTCACACTCTTTTCCTTTATGGATTTAAAATCTTTGCCTTTTTTTGTTGCTTTAGTGGTACTTTAGAAGAGAGCAGATATAAGTGCGTATATTTAATCCATTTGTTGTAATTACATTCTTTTTTGGAGGAATTTCTGGTTGGCGTAAGTTAACAGGGTAAAAGTACATTTGTAAATACACTTGTACAACAGGGTAGAAGTATGTTTTAGAGGCACCTTGGATAAGAGAATAGCCTTCCATTCTTCAGTTTAGCAGCTGATTATTTTGAATATCCTATTTGGTCATTGGTTCAGTTCAGTTGCTCCATTGTATCCGACTCTTTGCAACCCCATGGATTGCAGCATGCCAGGATTCCCTGTCCATCACTAACTCCTGGAGCTTGCTCAAACTCATGTCCATCGAGTTGGTGATGCCATCAAACAATCTCATCCTCTCTTGTCCCCTTCTCCTCCTGCCTTCAATCTTTCCCAACATCAGGGTCTTTTCCAAGGAGTCAGTTCTTCATATCAGGTGGCCAAAGTATTGGAAGTTTGAGCTTCAGCATCAATCCTTTCAATAAATATTCAGGACTGATTTCCTTTAGGATTATTTGGTCATAATGAGTAATTATTAATAGTCTATATTCTAGAGAAGATACTGAAGAAGTGGGTATCTAAATAGTTGATTGAGTAGTCCTTATTTTCTTCTATAATGTGATGTTTTCATGTGTTAAGTATATATTCATTTCATGATTTTAAATAGTAAAGTTATTACAAACCAAAGAATATATTCTGTTTATATAATAATAGAAGGATATACAGAAGAAAGGACAATTGACCTAGTTTGTGGGAGCCAGGGATAAGATTGTCAGGAGAGTTTACCTGAATGGTTGTTACAGTCGAGCTTAATCTTGAAGAATGAACTTGAAAGAGTTAAACATACATGGAGAATGGGGGTGACATGAAGTTCAGATGGGGAGAAGGGAGGATATTTCCTATAGTGGGTATAATTAATATAGGTAACCTGTTGGGACAGAGTTTCATTGGGGAATATTGGGGAATTTCAGCTTCTGCCACTCCTTCTGTTGTTGTTTAGTCGCTTGGTCGTGTCTGACTCTTTTGTGGCCCCATGGATTGTAGTCCGCCAGGCTATCTATCCATGGGATTTCTCAGGCAAGAATACTGACGTGGGTTGCCATTTCCTTCCCCAACTAGTCCTTTAGCCCCAGTCTATCAACATTATAAGAAAAAATAAGTCATCTTTGTTTTTGTCAGTTCCTTTCTTTTATAGCTCAAATTCTTGAAAAAAAATACTGTCTCTCATTCCAGTTCCCAATTATTTTCCCTCCCAAGTGCTAATAGTTTGAAATATGTTTCTCGTGAGGCTGTAAACTCTGAGGGCTTTATTGGTTTTCTTCACCAATATTCCCTAGCCCTAGCACAGTTTCTGGCATAGAGTAGGCACTCAATACTCATTTATTTGTGTTTAACTGACTCACACTCATTCACTTTTCCATTCCTCTGAAGCTATTCTAACAAAAATCTTTTATGATCTTCTAGCTGTCATAGTTTCTGGTCTCTTTTGAGTCCTCAAATTTGATCATTTTCTTTCATAGAACTCTTCCCATTAACTTTGAGGGGTCATCCTCTTATTTTCCATCTGCCTCTCTGACTTATATTTGCAAATTCTAATCCATATTTCAGTGAAATTAAAACTCTTTTCCTAGCTTCAAAAATACATCTCTTAACTTCCCGTATGATGTTACCTCAAAGGGACCTCAGACTTAGNAACTCTTCCCATTAACTTTGAGGGGTCATCCTCTTATTTTCCATCTGCCTCTCTGACTTATATATGCAAATTCTAATCCATATTTCAGTGAAATTAAAACTCTTTTCCTAGCTTCAAAAATACATCTCTTAACTTCCCGTATGATGTTACCTCAAAGGGACCTCAGACTTAGCATCTCCCAAACTAAATCTTTGTCTATCCTGGCGAGCCTGCTTATCCTCCTAAAGTACATAGCTTGATGAAGCCTCTTTCCCTCTAGCCATCCAAACAGAATTTGGAACACATCTTAAACTACTTTTTTCCCCTTTTACTATCCCTTCAGTTGCGAAGATCCATCAGTTCTTCTTACTTAGCATTTTTGATACTCTCTTTTTTTAATCTCTATTCCTATTGCTACTATCGTATTCCCCTTTTTCATCGAAAGTCTGTTTTTAGTCTTTCATTCTTTTTTACCTGGATTTTTTTGTTTACTTATCTCTGAGTTGTTCATTCTGCCTCCAGTCTTGAGTTGCTCCATCCTGTCATCCTCACTGCTGCCAGGGTTTTTAAAACAACAGATGTTACCCCCTTAATTAAAATCCTTCAATGATTCAATGTTAGGTACAGGATGAAACTTCAGAAGTGTCAGTGTGATATACACATTCTACGCCCTCCACCCCCTGCTGGTATCTTACCCTGGCCTCTGTCTCTCAACCTTAAAACTCATAAGAATATGTTTAACCCTTGTAGCTTGTCTTATAATAGGATGGTGGTGGTAGGGAATCACAGTAATCTTTGAGTTCAAGGAAAGGTGGACGATAGACAGACAAGGAAGGAAGCAAGATCACACTTGCCTCCCCACTGCCAGCTGTTGATCAGGCCTTCTAAGCTATAGTATGGCTGCATTTCTGTACTTTGCCAGTAGGTGCCACCATAAAATGCACTCTATACTTTCACCTGAAAAACATCTTAAATTAGGGGTTTCAGGTTACATAAATTAGTTAGTTCCCTGTTGTTCAAATGTTTAAAATTATGTTTCCATTTTTCACAACTTTTCAGTGCATACCTGCATTGTATTTATTGGACTAAATAGTGTGCATTTATAGAATGTTAACTCTGATTGAAATTAGCCAGTCCAGAATCCTAAGGTTATATTTCTCATTTCAAAATAGTTCAGAAGCATTTTTGATATATTTCATATAGCACCTTTAATCACATTTCATTTCTAAAGATATAATTTACTAAGGCAAATAGTTACCAAATTCTTAAAGATGTTAGGGAAAAGGCAAGTCATTCTATATAGTAAGTGAAAGAAAGTGAGTCACTCAGTTGTGTCCAACTCTTTGCAACCCCATGGACTGTAGCCTACCAGGTTCCTCCGTCCATGGGATTTTCCAGGAAAGAATACTGGAGTGGGTTGCCATTTCCTTCTCCATTCTATATAGTAAAGAGAGTCAATAATTATAGTAAAATGTTGCCAATTATTTGTATGATTGCTTATTATCCTGTTTCAGTCACNTTGTGTCCAACTCTTTGCAACCCCATGGACTGTAGCCTACCAGGTTCCTCCGTCCATGGGATTTTCCAGGAAAGAATACTGGAGTGGGTTGCCATTTCCTTCTCCATTCTATATAGTAAAGAGAGTCAATAATTATAGTAAAATGTTGCCAATTATTTGTATGATTGCTTATTATCCTGTTTCAGTCACTATGTTTTGATTAGTCTTCAGTCTAAGGATTTAGTTGTGTTTTTCCTCACTTGCTTCATTTTTCTATTTCTGGCTCAGGGCTTTAATGCGATGCATTTATTAGTTAGGAACTTTAGTTTATTTCTTTCTCATCCACATTCTTCCAGAGTAGTAATTTCTTCTGAGTGCTTTCCTGAAGACCCCCTTCTCTCTTACCTCCCCACTTAAATTACTGCTATACCTTCCATATCTCATTGTATCAAATGATCAACTGTGACCTTTTAAAAAGAAATATTCATTTTGTATCTCTAGTGCTTAGCACAAATGTCCTGGCATCATTTGGGTTAAAACTTCAGGAGTTTCTTAGACTCTAGAAGTAAGAATTTGAATTATGTTACTGTGTTGCTGAGCAGATATTTGAAGAGCTAATATTGGCTCTTCTCATGAATGTATAACAATAGAAATCATAGTACCAGTGTTTGCAGATTTTGTTAAGGGTCAAAATGCTGAGCTTGGAAAGCATGTGAAATACAAATCTTACAAATTTTTCCTAAGTACAGTTCATCCAGGGGATTATATCATCTTTATAATTTAGAATATTTGATCTTATAGAAGGAATGAGAAAAGAAGGCAAAGGTGACTTTTACCTTTAATATTATTGAAAGCTTTTTCTTTTGTTCTTATAACTGACACTGTGATGCTCTTTCATATTTGATAATGCTTTTGAATCTTTTCCAGAACTCTTCCATTAGAGATTAATTCCCAGAAAAAGCACACAGTGTTTAACTATGTTTTCATTTTGACTACATTTCATCCAGTTATTTTCTATGGTTTAAATTGAAAATTAAGAAGAAAAACCAGTTGTAAAATGAATGTTTATTTACATAAAAGAATTCTTAGTTTGTTCAGACTTCTGATTACAGATATATAGCAGACTAGGTCACCTGATTGACCATTCCATTGAAAATAATATTGCTGGATAACATATTTATAAACTCATTCTTAGATGTATTGATTAGGAGGTGAATGTAATGAAAATACAGGCCAAAAACAATGGGAAGGAAGAAAGCCAGAGAGGAAAGTCAAGAAGGGAAGCCAGCTTTTATTTTGAAAGTACTTGCTGAATTTGGTGATTTGGAGGGTCTATTTTTATAGCCACCAAAGTCTAAAGGGGCAGGGGGACAAACCCGGGGATTGCTCAAAGTGGGGTGTCTATTGGGACATACCCAACTTACAGGGCTACTACCCTTTCAGTGTAAAATGAACTAAGAATAAGGACTTTAACTTGATATAGGGTTTTTTTGAAAGCCTACTTAATGATAAAATGTTTTAGCATATTATTTAAGATTTAGAACAAGACAAGAGTTCCTGCTCTCATTTCTTTTCAGCATAACATTGGATATCCAGTTCAGTGTACTAAGGTAAGAAAAAGAAATAGGAGATATAACAATTGAGAAGAAATAAATGTCTATTTAGTGATAATATGAATATGATTGTATGTGTAGAGAACTCCAGGAATCTAAATGCAAATTACTAAAATTAATGGTAGAGTTTAACAGTGTTGCTAGACACATATCAATATAAAAAATTGTATATCTATGCCATAACCAAATAGAAAAAAAAATTTTTTTAAGCTTCAAAAATACAAAATATTGTAGAATAAATATAAATAAAATTCATACTAGTTCCTACCCACTTGGAAGGTTCAGACTCTGGAAATTTTTCACACTTAGGGTTTGGGTCCTGATCACATTGCTACTAGAGCTTTTTGTCCTCACCAAAGCCTTCATTCATCCTGCTTACCACTCACAACTTCCAGCTTTCCACTCCAACTTTTGTTTGTCACTTTTTAGGGAGAAATTGGGTTGTACTTGGACATTTTCCCTGATTCCTACCAAGCCTAGTGGAATGTTCCCCTAGAGTAACTAGTCTGCCATAGTGTAAGTTGAAACTAAGTGCTTTTCTACCGCAAATAATAGTATAAAAACAGTAAAACGTATGTCTTTTGCCTTACAAGTAAAAACTTCAGACTGTTGCTTGTGATTGTTGTTGTTTAGTCTCTCAGTCGTGTCTGACTCTTTATGACTCCATGGACTGCTGCCTGCCAGACTTCTCTGCCCATGCGGTTTTCCAGGCAAGAATATTGGAGTGGGTTGCCATTTCTTTCTCCAAGGGGTCTTCCCATAGCTCTTGCCACATCTTCTGCATTGCAGGTGATTCTTTATCACTGAGCCACTAAGGAAGCTCCGTTGTATGTGATGCTATTCTGCTTAGTTGCTCAGTCATGTCCAACTCTTTTTTTTTTTTTTTTGAACATAGACTGGCAATTCATTTCTTACATGATAGTATACATATTTCAATGCTATTCTCCCAAATCATCCCTCCCTCTCCCTCTCCCTCTCCTTCTCCCTCAGAGTCCATAAGTCCGCTCTACACATCTATATCTCTTTTGCTGTCTTGCGANATTGAACATAGACTGGCAATTCATTTCTTACATGATAGTATACATATTTCAATGCTATTCTCCCAAATCATCCCTCCCTCTCCCTCTCCCTCTCCTTCTCCCTCAGAGTCCATAAGTCCGCTCTACACATCTATATCTCTTTTGCTGTCTTGCGACCCCATGGCCTGTGGGCCACCAGACACCTCTGTCCATGGGATTCTCCAGGCAAGAATATTGGAGTGGGTTGTCATGCCCTCCTCCAGGTGATCTTGCCAACAAAGGGATCAAACCCAGGTCTCCTGCCTTCCAGGTGGATTCTTTACCGTCTGAACCACCAGGGAAGCCAGTGGCATGTGATAGTGGTCATTTATTCAGTAGAAATATCAATTATTTCTTCTGTTTGCCAAGTTAGTGTGAAGATTAGTAAAATATGGTTCCTTTCTCAAGGAGCTAATTTTTTCATGAAAATTTTCCCAAACTTGTCTAGTCATAATAATCACCTGTGGTAACTGCAAAATAAATGCAACTCTTTAGTACCCTTTTCTGGAGATTGTGATTCAGTAGGGTAGGCTCTGGAGTTGATCAGATAACGTATATAACTAAATTATTTCCTTCAGCTTTCAAATCAAGGAAGAAGTAAATTACCTTACTGAAATAACTTGCTTTTAGAAAAACTTTTAAATTTTGTTTCTAATGGTTCTTATGCTTTTCTTAAATGTGTTACTGTTTGATTCATAAGATCAAAGCCATATTCTCTGAAAAGTGTTGATTAACTCTGAGCATTATATTTTCAAGCTTATAAACATATTGTCATCTCAAAATGTTATTATAAAAGTGATCTTATTTCTATTTTCAGCATTGCAGGGGGTCGGATACTCTCAGTGATAAAGATGCAGCTGATTAAAGGCCAGAACAGCAGGGATCCTTTTTATAAAGCAGTAGAGGAAGTTGCTCAAGATTTGGATTTGAGGATTAAAAATATTATCAATTCTCAACAAGGAGATGTAGCTCTTAGTACCACTGACATCAGTCCTGCACGGGTAATGATGTTTTTATTTTATCCTTCTATACAAAATATTATCTTTTCTAGTGGCTGTAGAAATGATTTACTATTGCTACTTAAATCAGAAGACTGTTTCCTCTGTTATAAGATGATGTTGAAAATGTGAGTTTCTCAATAGGATTATACAGGATTATGTTCAACTTGGGGAAATCATAACATCTATGGGACAAATTATCTCTGTTTATCAAAGGAATGCACTGGATAATCTTCAGCATCCCTTGTAGCACTAGAAATTTATAGTTCTTGAGGAATATTAAGGTGTTTTGTCATATTTTTCAATAATTATTTTTACAGAACAATTATTTCCTCATGTACTCAAATGTGAAAGAAGAGTGGTTTCTCTGGTTATGCTCCCAGGGCTAGGCACTGCATAGAAAAACCACAGAAATGATTTTTATTCAGCAGTTTATTTTTCTTCTATAGAATTTTTCTATTTCCATGATCTCTTATTTTCTACCTCTGTTGCCAGTTTACTGCTAATATTAGGAATTTTTCCTATACTTAGTAATCTTTTAATTATATGTTCCAGAAAATTTACCTCTTTCTTGTTTTTTTTTTTTTTTTTAACATAGATAGTCAAACATTATAAGGTTTTTAAGTATAGTTTTATAGGAGAAACTGACTACTGTGCTTTTAATTCTAAAACAGAATTTTGGAGTATGTGTTACAATAATTCATTTGTTGCAGTTTAACTGTTGAGGTAACAAAATCCTCTTTTCCTTAGGTGTAATTGTGATGGCCTGTGGATGAAAGAAGACTTTCACTTAATTTTTGTAGTTCATTTGTTTATCTCCAGTCCTTGTGCACTATTTTTAGCTGTTTTCTGTACCAATGCATACTTTTAGCTTAATTTGAAGGCAGGAGAGATTCCGGGTTGTTTTCACATGTATTTTGTGTGTGTTAACCCTTCCTATGGCTAACTTGGCTCAAATGACCACCAGGTTTTACTATGTCAGGAACTATCACAGTGCAGATATTTAAGAGCATCAATCTCTGCCATTTTCTATCACAAGAAATGAAGATGTAGACAACTTGGTTCTTAATTTCATGTTTTCATCCAAACTGAAAATCTTTGAAAAATATAATTCTATAATTCTCAATGAAATTAGTATTAAACAGTATGAACTTATTCTGTACCAATGATAAATGTATATTAAGCACCAGTTTTTGATAGGCAGTTTGTTAAAATTCTGGTGTAGCTAGAGTCAGGCTACCAATTCTTGGTAGCCTGAGTCAGCCAAGTAGAGAAAGGAGGCCAAGACCATGTTGATGAAACTTGAAGAAAATGGTACATCAATAACAGATGACCCCAAAAGGGCAACTCTTGCTATTTAAGCACAATGTCCAGCAACCCTAATGTCCAGCAACCCTCTTGTTAGGCACTATCATTATCCCTATTTTACCTATGATTTAACTGAAGCACAGTGAGGCTGAGCAAATTTCCCAGAGGTTTACAGCACACACAACTAGTTAGTTGGTATGAACCCAGCCAGAAATGCCATCAAAGTTTGTTCTTAATGTGTATCTATGTGTAGTATTATCATATATTTTCCCTATTCTTCTGTCTAGTTACTAAGTTTTTCCAGCTCTCCCCTTTTAATCTACTATTTCTTTATCTCCACTGCTACTGTTTTATTTCACTGCTACTACCTTCTTCATTTCTGAGCTGGACTATTACAGTCTCTTAATTTGTGGTCCTGTGTCCCAGGTCGCTCAGTGGTAAAGAAACTGCCTGCCAAGCAGGAGATGTGGGTTTGATCGCTGGGTCAGGAAGATCTCCTGGAGAAGGAAATGGCAACCCACTCCAGTATTCTTGCCTGGAAAATCCCATGGACAGAGGAGCCTGGCAGGCTACAGTCCCCGGGGTCGCAAAGAGTCGGACACAAACTTAGGGACCTAGCACACACGTATGCTCCATGTTTAGTAACAATCTTACCCTGCAATATATTTTATGCATTTCCATCATTGCTATCTTTTTTCTAAAATGTAAAAAGTATCATTTTATTTCTTTTTTTTTTAATAAAGTAAGAGGTTTTAATTTTGTAACAGACTGACTTATAACTTCTTTGTGTGATATACAAAACTTTCCCAGCCTCATCCCACATAACTCCCTCTATGTTACCCTTCTTTGCTACCTGGTCACTGAAAATACCATATTCTTTCTTACCCCTGTGTGTCTCCTCTGTGAAACCATCCCTGATACCAGGGTAAATTGGTGTGCTTCCTTTGATGTGCTCCCACTGCGTAAGGTATACATGATCTTCAAAATAGTACTTAGCACTCTGTAATGCCTTTATTGGTTACTTGTTTATTTTGTCAAAGAGACTGCGGGTTCCTTGAAATATTGGTTTTTACCTTTCAAACACAGTTCTTGGGACTTAGAATGTACTTATGGGTGATTACTGAAAGAATGAAGATCAACTAGTCTTTTTAGTTTTGCATTTGAGTAGATCTTTACAGCCATCTGTGGGGTTGGTATTCAGATCACCAGAATCCCACTTCTGGTATAAGAGAGAAAAAATAAACAGAGAGATTAAGTCATGCAGCTGAGGTTACATTTGTTGTTGTTGTTCTGTCACTCAGTCGTGTCTGACTCTTTGCGACCCCATGGAATGCAGCCCCCCAGGCTTCCCTGTCTTTTACTACTCCCACAGTTTGCTCAAACTTATGTCCATTGAGTCGGTGATGGCATCCAACCATCTCATCCTCTGCAGCTCCCTTCTCTTCCTGCCCTCAATCTTTCCCAGCATCAGGGTCTTTTCAAGTGAGTTGACTGTTCACATCAGGTGGTCCAAGTATTGGAGCTTCAGCTTCTACATCAGTCCTTCCAATGACTATTCAGGGTTGATTTCCTTTAGGATTGACTGCTTTGATCTCCATGCTATCCAAGGGCCTCTCAAGAGTCTTCTTCAAGACCACAACTTGAAAAAGTCAATTCTTCAGCACTCAGCCTTCTTTCTGGTCCAGCTCTTACATCTGTACAAGACTACTGGGAAAACCATAGCTTTGACTATATGGATCTTTGTCAGCAAAGTGATGTCTCTGTTTTTTAATACGCTGCCTAGGTTCATCATAGCTTTTCTTCCAAAGATTAAGCTTCTTTTAATTTCATGGCTGCAGTCAACATCCGTGACTTTCTTTGAAGCTCAAGAAGATAAAATCTGTCGCTATTTCCATTTTTTCCCTGTTTGCTATGAAGTGATGGGACCAGATGCTGTGATCTCAGTTTTTTGAATGTTGAGTTTTAAGCCAGCTTTTTCACTCTCCTCCTTCACCTTTATCAAAAGGCTCTTCAGTTCCTTTTCACTTTCTATATTAGGGTAGTGTCATCTGCATATCTAAGGTTATTATACTTCTCCTGACAATCTTGACTCCAGATTTTGATTCATCCAGTGCAGCATTTCGAATGGTGTACTCTGCATATGTTAAATAAGCAGGTTGACAATATATATAGTCTTTACATAGTCCTTTCCCAATTTTTCAACCAGTCTGTTGTTCCGTGTCCCGTTCTAACTGTCCTGTTCTTGACCTGCATAAAGTTTCTCAGGAGGCAGGTAAAGTGGTCTGGTATTCCTATCTCTTTAAGAATTTTCCACTGTTTGTTGTGATCCACACAGTCAAAGGCTTTAGCGTAGTCAGTGAAGCAGAAATAGATGTTTTTCTGGGATTATTTTGCTTTTTCTATGATCCAGCAGATGTTGGAAATTTGATCTCTGGTTACTCTGCCTTTTTAAAATCTAATCTCTTATACACATCTCAATAATTCATTTGTTGCAGTTTAACTGTTGAGGTAACAAAATCCTCTTTTCCTTAGGTGTAATTGTGATGGCCTGTGGATGAAAGAAGACTTTCACTTAATTTTTGTAGTTCATTTGTTTATCTCCAGTCCTTGTGCACTATTTTTAGCTGTTTTCTGTACCAATGCATACTTTTAGCTTAATTTGAAGGCAGGAGAGATTCCGGGTTGTTTTCACATGTATTTTGTGTGTGTTAACCCTTCCTATGGCTAACTTGGCTCAAATGACCACCAGGTTTTACTATGTCAGGAACTATCACAGTGCAGATATTTAAGAGCATCAATCTCTGCCATTTTCTATCACAAGAAATGAAGATGTAGACAACTTGGTTCTTAATTTCATGTTTTCATCCAAACTGAAAATCTTTGAAAAATATAATTCTATAATTCTCAATGAAATTAGTATTAAACAGTATGAACTTATTCTGTACCAATGATAAATGTATATTAAGCACCAGTTTTTGATAGGCAGTTTGTTAAAATTCTGGTGTAGCTAGAGTCAGGCTACCAATTCTTGGTAGCCTGAGTCAGCCAAGTAGAGAAAGGAGGCCAAGACCATGTTGATGAAACTTGAAGAAAATGGTACATCAATAACAGATGACCCCAAAAGGGCAACTCTTGCTATTTAAGCACAATGTCCAGCAACCCTAATGTCCAGCAACCCTCTTGTTAGGCACTATCATTATCCCTATTTTACCTATGATTTAACTGAAGCACAGTGAGGCTGAGCAAATTTCCCAGAGGTTTACAGCACACACAACTAGTTAGTTGGTATGAACCCAGCCAGAAATGCCATCAAAGTTTGTTCTTAATGTGTATCTATGTGTAGTATTATCATATATTTTCCCTATTCTTCTGTCTAGTTACTAAGTTTTTCCAGCTCTCCCCTTTTAATCTACTATTTCTTTATCTCCACTGCTACTGTTTTATTTCACTGCTACTACCTTCTTCATTTCTGAGCTGGACTATTACAGTCTCTTAATTTGTGGTCCTGTGTCCCAGGTCGCTCAGTGGTAAAGAAACTGCCTGCCAAGCAGGAGATGTGGGTTTGATCGCTGGGTCAGGAAGATCTCCTGGAGAAGGAAATGGCAACCCACTCCAGTATTCTTGCCTGGAAAATCCCATGGACAGAGGAGCCTGGCAGGCTACAGTCCCCGGGGTCGCAAAGAGTCGGACACAAACTTAGGGACTGAGCACACACGTATGCTCCATGTTTAGTAACAATCTTACCCTGCAATATATTTTATGCATTTCCATCATTGCTATCTTTTTTCTAAAATGTAAAAAGTATCATTTTATTTCTTTTTTTTTTAATAAAGTAAGAGGTTTTAATTTTGTAACAGACTGACTTATAACTTCTTTGTGTGATATACAAAACTTTCCCAGCCTCATCCCACATAACTCCCTCTATGTTACCCTTCTTTGCTACCTGGTCACTGAAAATACCATATTCTTTCTTACCCCTGTGTGTCTCCTCTGTGAAACCATCCCTGATACCAGGGTAAATTGGTGTGCTTCCTTTGATGTGCTCCCACTGCGTAAGGTATACATGATCTTCAAAATAGTACTTAGCACTCTGTAATGCCTTTATTGGTTACTTGTTTATTTTGTCAAAGAGACTGCGGGTTCCTTGAAATATTGGTTTTTACCTTTCAAACACAGTTCTTGGGACTTAGAATGTACTTATGGGTGATTACTGAAAGAATGAAGATCAACTAGTCTTTTTAGTTTTGCATTTGAGTAGATCTTTACAGCCATCTGTGGGGTTGGTATTCAGATCACCAGAATCCCACTTCTGGTATAAGAGAGAAAAAATAAACAGAGAGATTAAGTCATGCAGCTGAGGTTACATTTGTTGTTGTTGTTCTGTCACTCAGTCGTGTCTGACTCTTTGCGACCCCATGGAATGCAGCCCCCCAGGCTTCCCTGTCTTTTACTACTCCCACAGTTTGCTCAAACTTATGTCCATTGAGTCGGTGATGGCATCCAACCATCTCATCCTCTGCAGCTCCCTTCTCTTCCTGCCCTCAATCTTTCCCAGCATCAGGGTCTTTTCAAGTGAGTTGACTGTTCACATCAGGTGGTCCAAGTATTGGAGCTTCAGCTTCTACATCAGTCCTTCCAATGACTATTCAGGGTTGATTTCCTTTAGGATTGACTGCTTTGATCTCCATGCTATCCAAGGGCCTCTCAAGAGTCTTCTTCAAGACCACAACTTGAAAAAGTCAATTCTTCAGCACTCAGCCTTCTTTCTGGTCCAGCTCTTACATCTGTACAAGACTACTGGGAAAACCATAGCTTTGACTATATGGATCTTTGTCAGCAAAGTGATGTCTCTGTTTTTTAATACGCTGCCTAGGTTCATCATAGCTTTTCTTCCAAAGATTAAGCTTCTTTTAATTTCATGGCTGCAGTCAACATCCGTGACTTTCTTTGAAGCTCAAGAAGATAAAATCTGTCGCTATTTCCATTTTTTCCCTGTTTGCTATGAAGTGATGGGACCAGATGCTGTGATCTCAGTTTTTTGAATGTTGAGTTTTAAGCCAGCTTTTTCACTCTCCTCCTTCACCTTTATCAAAAGGCTCTTCAGTTCCTTTTCACTTTCTATATTAGGGTAGTGTCATCTGCATATCTAAGGTTATTATACTTCTCCTGACAATCTTGACTCCAGATTTTGATTCATCCAGTGCAGCATTTCGAATGGTGTACTCTGCATATGTTAAATAAGCAGGTTGACAATATATATAGTCTTGACATAGTCCTTTCCCAATTTTTCAACCAGTCTGTTGTTCCGTGTCCCGTTCTAACTGTCCTGTTCTTGACCTGCATAAAGTTTCTCAGGAGGCAGGTAAAGTGGTCTGGTATTCCTATCTCTTTAAGAATTTTCCACTGTTTGTTGTGATCCACACAGTCAAAGGCTTTAGCGTAGTCAGTGAAGCAGAAATAGATGTTTTTCTGGGATTATTTTGCTTTTTCTATGATCCAGCAGATGTTGGAAATTTGATCTCTGGTTACTCTGCCTTTTTAAAATCTAGCTTGTGCATCTGATAGTTATCGGTTCACATATTGTGAAGCATAGCTTGAAAGATTTTGGACATTACCTTGCTCGGTCACATAAATTGTAGTTAAACTTTTGACATAAAGCTTAGTGTTATTTTGTCCAAACCCTAATTCCTTCATTTGATAATATTATTTTCTATATTTTTTTGTGCTTCTGGAAGCTTATAAGGTAGATTTTAATATGGCTCAAGGGAGAAATATTCACAATCCTTAAAGCCACTTCTCGTGGCTGATTTTTTATAGCTTAATAGAAGAGGAGGGATAACAATAGCACATGAAATGGAAAAGAATGGTTGATTGACCCAGCTGGAGTGATTGTTACATTTACTTGAAATTATTTCTTGTTCTAGCCAAAATCTCATACCATAAACCATGGCACTGCATACTGTGGCAGAGATACTGTGAAAGCTTTACTAGTTCTTTTGGATGAAGAAGCAGCCAGTGTTCCTACCAAAAACAAAGCAGAGCTTTTGTATGACGATGAAAACACAATTCATCCTGTTGGAACTTCTGTTCTTACACTTTTTCGGTAAGTAATGTGGAAGTTATATGTGTGTGAATGTTAGGTCTACAAAGAAAATTTTTGAAAAAGCACCTCGTTGGTTATAAAAGAAGTATATGTTATGGTAGGAAACTTGGGAACTACAGCAAAGGTGTGAAGAGAAACGACAAAAGTTAGTTAAAGGGAGATTGAACATTTGAATCTGAGGAAGTCATATATAAAATGGTATTTTGTGAGATTATGACCAGTAATTTGTGTTTCTTCATTCTTGTTTTTTGTTTTGGAAATATTTGTTTGCTAAGATATTTGTGTCAAAAACATTGCTGAATGCTTCACTTGTATCAACCTTCACAAGAGTCTCTTTTAGTAGTATCCCCAATAAGTAAAGAATTAGACTTGAGAAAGATAGTAAGCAGTTTGTCCAGGTTAGCAAGTGGCAGAGGTGTCCTTCTCCAGAACCTGAGGTCTCTACTCCAAGGATTATGCTCTTTTGCCTGAAAATAGGAGAGTTGCTGTACTCCAGACTTGCACTGGAATTGACAGTTACTTGTTCTCCCTCGCATTAGGAAGAAAATACTAAATTACCTTTGGTATTGTGTACAAGACATTATGATACTCTCCAGTTTTAACAATTTAGTCAAAACATTGAGTAAGTTGGTGATATTTTAATTAATGAATATTCATTTATAGAAACATTTAAAATTTTAGAACAACCATTTAAAATTGTATTTAGTACATTGTGAAGGATTTTTACAAAATTAACCTGTTAGATCTTTTCTATTTTCTGCTTGAACTACCTTTTAGAAATCTGACTTTCATCTAAAATTGTTCAGATCCATCCATGATTGCTTTATGCTCTTTCTCCTGTGCTTCACTGTCTTTTCTCTTGAAAGACTAACTTCATGATTCTCTATCATTCAATGTTGTCTTCTAATTCCTTTACAGTAAAAGTTTATTTTATCAGGGATTTACTCATACCCTGGGTTAGAATCCCAGAGAACAGTATAAAGAAGATGAACCTTATTTTTTCCCCCCTCTTGTTAATTTACTTCTGTTTAACAAAGCTTGCTTTTAAGTAGAAATATTGATGGTTTAAGTTTTCTCTTAGACTGAATTATGTAATTTTTAAGAAAAAGTTATTTTGTGTTTATAGGATTTTCTAAACAAAATTAATCCCCATATCCATTTTAAAGAGATACTTTTCTTTACTCAGTCATGTGCCCAAACACATGTTTATAGTTACCTTAGCATTTTTAGTTGTCACGGTGCAGACAAGTACCAGTCCATGCTGTGCGTGTGTGTGTTAGTTGCTCAGGTGCATCCAACTCTTTACGACCCCATGGACTGTAGCCCATCAGGCTCCTCTGTCCATGGAATTCTCCAGGCCAGAATACTGAAGTGGGTTGCCATTTCCTTCTCCAGAGGATCTTCCTGACCCAGGGAACAAACCCAGGTCTCCTGTATTGCAGGCAGATTCTTTGCCATCTGAGCCACTGGGAAATAATGATCTGCATTGAAATGTTAAAATTAAGGACAGTGTATATGAATGTAAGTCAATGTAGTGTTATAAACTAGTCTTTCTTATAATAGACTATCCTTTTTTCTTATATAATGGTCTCTTGACTCTAAGGGGTTATGACTCTGGCTCTATTAAGCTAAAAATGGATTTACTGAGGAATCCAGGTTTGACTGGCTCCAAAGTGCCAGTGTCTACTTCTCTATTGTGTCTTCCCTGACCCTCCTATTTCTAAACTATGTTTTTCTTTTTTGATTTCCCTACTATGGCATCTGTCCTTTTTTACTTTGAATTTTAGTTATGTGTATATCTTGTTTTGCTTAGATCAAGATTCCTGAATTCAGAGTCAGTGAATTAGTGAACTTTCTGTTCTTCACAACATCTTATACAGTGCCTTACATATAGTGGAAGCTCAAGTGTTTAGTTACTGAACTAATTAATTAAGCAAATTATTAGTATTTAGAACTCTCAGAATAGGAATATGAACACTTTTATATAGTATTGTAAACCACTAGGTTCAGAATAAACTTTTACTCTCTAACTGTAAGGTCGAGGAGAGGTGAAAACAAATTTAAAAGCTACTTTGGTTTGTAAACTTTTACTTTTTTGAACGTAGATCTCCCACACAAGTGGATAATTCATCGATGAAACCCTTAAGAGAACGCATCCATAAGTCAATGGAAGAGAAAAAAATCAAGGTACAATTTAATGTACTATCATGAAAATGATAAAAATTTGTTTTGCTTTTAAAAGAAATAAATATATAAAGCTGAGCTGGATATTATAAATATACATTATACATGGAACTATAGGGATTAAATGGAAAATACATTATGACAGTTGATATACAGAAACTTTCCTTTTAATACAATCTTGGCTAATCTGTCTCTGATGTATTCAATACCCTGGACCTAAAAGAAGGAAAGGAATAAGCACCTGATATGGTAAGTGGTCAATGCTCAGTGAATGAAGGGGAAAATAAAGAGAACATGGTTTTCTCACTTACATTTCTGATATCTTAAACTGAGTCTTGAGAGTCTGTGTAGTTTCAATTTTGTTCCTGTCTGAAGACATAATGGCAGAATGTAATTGATTGTAGATTGAGACGAGGAGGACATTTCACATTGTTCATTCACTAAAACTATTCTTTACATTTTCATTTAGTATCCCTGTTCACATATGAAACATAGCGCCTATATGTAGTTAATGACATGTTCTTAGGCATTTAAATTTTTCTTAATCTTTTTCTTAAAAAGAAGCTTATTTTTAACTCATTTATTCATTTAATATATATATTTATTGAGTATCTGCTATATGCCAGACACTGTTCTATGGTTGGGAATTCATTCATTTAACAAAATTTTCATGTAAAATTTACAATTATCCTTAAATTATCAAATAATTATTCATCTCTTAATAAAACTTGAGAACTCTAATTTGTTCTTTATATTCACATTTGGCAAGTTAGTTCCAGTTAGTAAAACTTATAGTTATCTGTTTCATCTACATACTGCAAATCCATTTAGTTTATTTAGATTAATAAGCCTGATCTTTCTATTGATTATTAGTAGCTCTCTTGCCTGGGAAATCCCATGAGCGGAGGAGCCTGGTGGGCTGCAGTCCATGGGGTCACGAAGAGTTGGACACGACTGAGCAACTTCACTTTCACTTTTCATTTTCATGCATTGGAGAAGGAAATGGCAACCCACTCCAGTGTTCTTGCCTGGAGAATCCCAGGGACGGGGGAGCCTGGTGGGCTGCCGTCTATGGGGTCACACAGAGTCGGACACGACTGAAGTGACTTAGCAGCAGTAGCAGCAGCAGTAATTAACATCTATGGAATACATCATTGAGTTTTGCATAATTTTTCTTTGGAAAAACTTTCCAGTTCTTTGTTAACCCAAGTACTTTTAGCCAAGGCATAAGATTTTTGAAAAACAATCTCCTCTTTGGACTTACTTAGAAACAGAAATGTAACAAATTCTTTAATTTTTTCCCTTCTATGGATAATGACAAACTTTAATATTTTCATTTAAAGATCATTGTGATATTTTGTTAAATTAAGTAAATCAAAATGAGATGATCTATCTGAAGAAAGAGAAGGTCTTTTTAGAAATTGATGAGTCAACTAATTGCTATAAAATTTATTAACCAATTTGTAAAGTTTGGGAAGTAGAAAACAGCTTATCTGATCCAGTCTTATTTATAGATGAGGAAATCAAAATCCTTGAGAAAGCACCTTATCCAAGATATCATAACTACCAGGACATATTTTATGCCATTGTGTGAAGCTATGGATAAGTACTAATGAGACTGTAATTACATTGCTTTTGTTACTTAATAGTGGAGCGGGCTTAGTCTACGCAACTCTGAAACTAAATGGCAATAGAGAAAGGAAGGAATTGATGTTTATGGTTATATTTTATAGTACAGTACTCTCTATGAAAACAAAGTGTGAAAATAATTGGCTTAGCCAGGTATATACCTGAACCATGGCCAGGTTGAATACTTGCTGGAATAACAAAAAATGTTGCTAATATTTACTACTGAGTAACTATGGAAAAGTAGTTTAACAACTTTTATTACTTTATTATCCTGTTACTTTTTCTCTTTTGGTATTTAGTTCTTTTCTTTTAGTCATGGAAAGAATATATGATCTATGCTTGAAATACTGTCTTGGAAAGAGAACAGTAGATAATATTAGAGAACTTAGAATTTTGATGTAGATCATACTCGACTGTGAAATATCCATGTCATTATTATTTGGGGCAAATCAACTTTTCTTGGATTTTCATTTCCTCATTTATAAATAGAAGTGGGCACTCTTGATCACAAAATCCTATGAAACCACTTTGGAAAGTGTTCATTAACTCATTTTAAGTGCTCAAGTTTTATTTCCTACTGTACCTTATTTGAAAAATTGTCTATGATGGTCAAATAAAATCCCCCATGAAGGAAATTAGAAGGTTCTTCCTGAACCTTCATGGTTCTGATAGGAACCTTTAAGGAATGCTTTCTCCCCATTCTTACTGCCACTTTCCAAGTGGTTTATACAAGTACCTTCATACTTTTATTACAGTATTTTTTAGAGAGATATTTACCTTCTTAGATTCTTGTAAATTAATTAGTTTTGTTCCTTCCAGCTTGATTTAGCAGTATTTTGCTTATCAGATACAACTGAAAAGTTGTCTATACATCTCTTTTCTTTATTCTGAGTCTAGTATTTTCCTTCATATTATATGTATGTCAGAATAATTATGAGCATTAACTAAATAGCTTAAGTCAACAGATCAGAAAAACACTGGATCCTTAAAGCTTGGCATAGTTGGGACAGTAAAAACTAGCATAGGTAGTGTGAAAAAAATAGGCTGGATCTAACTCTAGTACCTTTATAGGCAGCCAGGCAATAGAATGCTCATGGCATTAGAAAATTAGACGTCCGTGTTTAACCTTTAGGATACTTGAAAACTGAGTATATCCAAATTAAAATGGTGGATTGAGTTCAAGTCATAGAATTTCCCTCCCCGATACTTAAAATGATTACAGAATAGCAAAACCTAGTAAAAATATTCACCAAAAACAAACAACAGAAAATAATGTAATTGGATACTGTAAACTTCAAAAATGATGGCTAAGCAAGGAAACTGATTTCAGAGGGAAAAGGCACAACATGATTTAGCAGCTTAATCTATCTCCAGTATCCATATAGTGTGCTAGTGAGTTGACAAAGTCCTGAGAATTATTACTGAAATATTTCCAAAACTGAGAAGCCAGCTAAGTGTGTGGTGTTTTTTTTATTTTTTTTTTCCTTTTTAGAGAAATAATAGAAGTGGCAACTGCATAGTAATGCGGAAAATGAACTCTGGAGTTCACACATGGACTGTTTAGAGGCTCTAGTGCTGCATACTGAATTGTGGCAATTATCCAAATGATCACCTTCCATTTGAATGAAATACAGACTCTAAGTAGAGGGACTTTTTCTAGTACATATGATGCATAATAAATTCTTAGAAGAAAGTGCAGAACCAACCCAGACATTTTTTCAGATGATCTGTCTCCTCTATTGAGCATTACTTCTACCTCCATCCTTCTTCAGGCTACAGAAAAATGGGGGATAACAGAAAATATGCAGCCTTCAAAATGTTATTGAAGAGAAAGTAAAATGCCCTCAAGGAGGGAACAGAATCAAGAAATCACTCAGATTTGAAGGCTTCTGTTTCTAACTAGGATATAGTAGATCATTGCAAAATACCATTTCTGTTGCAGTAACAAAATAAAAGGCAGACAAGTTGGGGAAAATATATTTAAAAGACATAGGAAAGCTGTGTAAGCAAAACAGTTTAAACGAAAAATCTGGAGAGGGTAAAGTTCTGAGGTGAACAGTCTGTTATCAGAGTTTTCTTCTCTGGGATTATTTTTCCAATTTTGGGTATGAGCCAGGGATTGCTCTTGGCCCATATTAAGGAACTTCATTGAAGCAAAGAGGAACTAATAAATATTTTGGTGTCTTGAGGGGCTGGCAACAGTTTGGAAACACTGGATGCACACTTATTTTTACCTAGGATACCTATGTTGAATTGTAGAGCTGAGTAGGAAGTTAAGGAATCTCAGTCCAGGAGACTAAAATCACCTGCAGTCTTGCAGTTGCTCAGAAGAGGCAGGTCCCACTCCACTTGAGGAGTGGGACCTGCCTCAAACACATGGCTGTTGGCCTTCTCAAGATATTTGCCACATTTGGAAATGAAGTGGGTTGGGAGACCAAAGAACACAATGTTTAACAACCTTTGAAAGACAGAGTCCTTCAACTCTTAAAAGTAATTAAAGGAATAGAAGGGCAAATTGGATGTAAAATTGGGAAATTCCAACAGATAATCTTTTTTTTTTTTTTTTTTTGACCATGCCGTGTGGCTTGTGGGATCTCAGTTCCCTGACCAGGGTTTGAACTCAGGCCATGGCAGTTAAAATGCCAAATCCTAATTCCTAGACCACTTGAAACTCCTGAGAACCAAACATTTTAAATCAAAACCAAATAGAATCTCCAGAACTGTAAAAACATTATCTAAAATTAATAATTAAGTAAATTTAATAGTAAACTAGACATAGCATTTGGTAGTACAAGTGGACATGAACATAGGTCATTAGAATAATATACAAACTAAAGCAAGGAGAGAATAAGGAATGCAAAAACAAAAGATAAGATAAGAACACAGAATGTGCCTAACATATGCCTAATTGGATCCCCAGAATGAGAGGAGAAAATAGGATTGAGATAGTATTTGCAGATATAACGATTGTAATGTTTTCTGAAGCTTAACTGGCCCTTTCACATCAGGTAGTAGTTAAAGGTGGGAGGAACAGATGCATGGTTTCCTTTAATAATGTAAAGCTACATCTTGGTTCCAATATTATGGACCCAGAAAACTAAAAAATGTCCCTGAGTCTTTTGAAAATCCATCTGCCCTTCATGTATGTACCATGGGAAAAAGATTGTAAAGCTTTGTTACATAGTAGTGTTCAACATAACTCTCTGTGGGAATGTTCTGTAGTTTTTGCTGTCCAGTATTGTAGGTGTTAGCCACATGTCTCATGAGCACTTGAAATGTGCTACTGCTACTGAGGAACTCCATTTTTAATACTGTATAATTGAGAAGAGGTGGCAAGAATACACAGAAGAACTGAATAAAAAAGATCTTCACGACCAAGATAATCATTATGGTGTGATCACTCATCTAGAGCCAGACATCCTGGAATGTGAAGTCAAGTGGGACTTAGAAAGCATCACTACGAACAAAGCTAGTGGAAGTGATGAAATTCCAGTTGAGCTATTTCAAATCCTGGAAGATGGTGCTGTGAAAGTGCTACACTCAATATGCCAGCAAATTTGGAAAACTCAGCAGTGGCCAAAGGACTGGAAAAGGTCAGTTTTCATTTCAATCCCAAAGAAAGGAAATGCCAAAGAATGCTCAAACTACCGCAAAGTTACACTTATCTCACACGCTAATAAAGTAATGCTCAAAATTCTCCAAGCCAGGCTTCAGCAATACGTGAACTGTGAACTTCCAGATTTTAGAAAAGGCAGAGGAACCAGAGATCAAATTGCCAACATCTGCAGAATCATCAAAAAAGCAAGAGAGTTCCAGAAAAACACCTATTTATGCTTTATTGACTATGCCAAAGTCTTTGACTATGCGGATCACAATAAACTGTGGAAAATTCCTGCCTCTTAAGAAACCTATACTCAGGTCAGGAAGCAACAGTTAGAACTGGACATGGAACAAAAGACTGGTTCCAAATCAGAAAAGGAGTACGTCAAGGCTTGTCACCGTGCTTATTTAACTTATATGCAGAGTGCATCATAAAAAATGCTGGGCTGGAAGAAGCACAAGCTGAAATCAAGATTGCTGGGAGAAATATCAGTCAGTTCAGTTCAGTTCAGTCGCTCGATGGTGTCTGACTCATTGCGACCCCATGAATCGCAGCACGCTAGGCTTCCCTGTCCATCACCATCTCCCGGAGTTCACTCAGACTCATGTTCATCGAGTCCATGATGCCATCCAGCCATCTCATCGTCTGTCGTCCCCTTCTCCTCCTGCCCCCAATCCTTCCCAGCATCAGAGTCTTTTCCAATGAGTCAACTCTT